>LPNX010236896.1:868974-1017768 GCA_001517045.1 Pseudotsuga menziesii
AACTGTTTATGTATGAATCTGCCAGCATAATAAGTTCTCCATCTTTTCACCCTATTATCAAACCTCTGAACAGTGGTAGTTAGAAGCCTTATCTTTGATTGAGTTTCATGCATGTCTTGAGAGTGTGAGGTTCTGTAGGTCACCTGATTTGATCCATTTAGAAAACCATAAAAACATTTAAGTTACTAGGCATCCTCGAGCTGCAACCTAGAGGAGTTTCGTGGAGTGATAACATGTTCTTTTTCTTTTTCTTTTATAAATGCAAAAGAAAAACTTACCTACAAAGTAAAGTATGTGGATAACAAGAACAAAGCAAAAGGAACTATGCTATACAACCACCAAACATACTCTAGAACGCCCTAAAGTCAGTATAAACACTACTTGGAAGGAAGGCTTGCATAAGAGACAAGTCAACTACTTTGGAATGGTGAAGTGAACCAACAAAAGAAGAAGGAAATGTGAAGGAAACAAAGACCAACAAGCTTCTAAGTTCAGACAAAGATCACTAACAAAGGCTGACGAGAAACATAAGCCAAAAATCATGCCAAGCAAAGGGGGTGGGGGGGATGAGCAAAGAGCAAAACCTAATTATACAAAAATAATTACCACATAGCTAAAGAACACCCAAAATGGATGACACTAACTCCCTGGAGTCATGCACCTGTAGAGGACCCCAAAAAACCTACCAAGCAGCCCTCAAACAGCAGAAAAAACCACAAAAAGAGAGGAAAAAGCAGTTTTTAGGGGCATACGCGGGTTTCCCTACTGACAGGTCGCATGTCATACGTAGGTTGACAGTATAGCAAGTCGTGTGTACATACCAGACACACGACTGTGGAGTCTGCCCCTCACGAATGGGTGGAAAAAGGCTCAAAAAAGGCCAAAAAGATGCCTTAGGAAGGCAGGGGAGGTGTACTATCAGACTGAGAAGGTATTCCTAAGTGGCAAGAAGGACCTAAAACCTTGTAAAACATTGGAATAAAGACAAAGAAACTCCAAAGACATAAGGCTCTACCCAGCGGAGTCGCTAGTTTTGTTGTAGAGGAAAGTTTCCTATGGCTAGGGTTTAAGTGGACATCAACGTACTAGGGTTGAAAGGTGGATGCATATAGTTCTGCAAGTAAATACAAACAAGTTTTGGAGATTAGAATGGTTCATACCTTAGCCAAACAAAGGTTTATCTAAGCATCCCTTCAATCCTCCTCTTGCTCCAAGAGACTTGCAAAACGAATTATACCTTCCTCAAACCAATATGACCATATGTAAAGCAATGATAGTCAAATAAACATGAAATAATAATCTGATTAACATTGTCATATGATCATAAAATAATAATCTGATTAACATTATCATATGATCATAAACAAAGATTCAATCACACATTGAGAATTGATTTGAGAAGAAGAAAGACATCACATATTTATTAATCATAAAAAGAAGTACAATTATACCTTCTCTTCAAGTCAAGCACCTCACGAAACCTTCATCTGGTTCTGTTGCTTCTCTTCTCCAAGGAACTCAGCCTCCAAGCTCTGGAACACAGGGAGAAAGCTTGTAGGGAAAAGGTGGGGAGAATGAGAGTCCCAATTCCTCCTGCATAACAATGTAAAGGTTCAAGTATCCTCTCATGGACCTCCCTACCTCTATTTATACCTTTTTTGAAGAGATAGTGTCGAAGACAAAGTAGTTACAACTGAAGGAGTTAGTTGCATAACCACCCAAACTACCTGAAATTTGAGAAACATCCATTTTTGACATCTACAGGAAAAATACATGGGTTTCAGTGACAATAGTCATGTAGATACGCGATTTGTAGTGACAACAGTCGCGTATACGAAGGGATACGCGAGTTGAAATGTCAATAGTCGCGTACACAAAGGGATACACGGGTACGATGTAGAACAAGTCATGGGTACCATGTATGATAAGTCACGTATAGGTCAAAGATTCTAATTTTAAGGGTACTTATTGGAATTTTCATACTTTGGTGTCTTCTATAAAATTTTAGCTGACGCAGATACCTTTCCAATGGTGTAGAGAAGAGGTCAAACGATGTTACATAAATCTAGATATGGGTCCTCCAATACAAGTGTTTTTTTAGTGACTTTCATGAAGTGTTGTCATGGAAGTGTCAACATGCGACAGAATCATGGGAAAGTGGTCACATGTAGAGATGTGTCATTTTGGGCTATAACAAACTTGTTTTATTAAAAAATGATATTTTATTGGAATGTGCTTGGTCTTGGAGTGCACAACTGGAGTTTTGGATATGTTTATGGCACTTGTGGCATCAGAGTGTATCACAATTGGGTCCTCATATTCACAAGTAGGTTTTCTAATGTTTGTTTCATCCAAATGACTTGAGTACAACATGATATAACAACAATATACTCAACTTCTTCTATCAAAAGTGAAATGGAGAATTGCTTTTTTCTTATCCATGATACCAAGCAATTTCCTGTAAAATGTTGCTCCACCAGTGCTCTTTCTATCATCAATACTTCCTGCCCATTACGCATAAGTAAATTCCTTCATAGATATGTCATTTCCTTTTGGATACCATAAACCATACTCCATAGTTCCTTTCATATATCTAAGGATTCTTTTTGATGTTGCCACATGTGTTTCTTTGGGGGATGATTGGAATCTAGTGACCAAGCCTACAGACTGCATCACATCTGGTCTTGTAGCTTTTACATATATAAAACTACCAATCGTTGACCTATACATGGTATGATCTACTTCCAAAGAATCACCATTCTTGTTTAATTTACAACCCATGACCATAGGACTACTAACTAGTTTTGAGTCTTTCCAGTTTAAACTTTTTCAACATGTCTTTGATATATTTGGTTTGAGAGATGAAGATCGCTTTTTATTTTTGAGAGACTTGTAAGGCATGGAAGAATGTCAGTTCACCCAGCATTGACATTTCAAACTCATTTTTCATTTCCGAAGCAAACTTTACACTGAGAACCTGTAGATCACTTCCAAATATGATATCATCTATGTAAACAACAACAATGATCATGTTTCTGTTTTCAAGATTTATGTAGAGATTATTGTCAGTGGCCTGTCTTTTATAACCTTCTTGCATCAAGTACTTTTCCAGTATTGAGTATCATGCTCTTGGAGCTTGTTTGAGGCCGTAAAGTGCCGTTTTTATTTTGCAAACATAATCTCTATTTTTTGATAATAGAAAATATTGAGGTTGTTCAACACAGACTTCTTCTTCAAGTTCGCCATTAAGGAACATAGATTTTACATCCAATTGGTATACTTTGAAGTTTTTATAACATGCAAATTCTAAAAACATTATAATGGCTTCAAGTCTTGCCACAGGTGCAAAATTTTCTTCAAAGTCAATACTTTCTATTTGAGCATATCCCTTGCATACTAGTTTGGATTTGTTTCTTATGACCTGACCATACTCATTAAACTTGTGTTTGAAAATCCATTTGGTCCCAATAACGTTCATGCCTTTTGGTCTTGGTACAAGTTCCCAAGTTTGTTTTTTCTCTATTTGGTCGAACTCATCATTCATGGCGCTGATCCAATCATTATTTTTGCTAGTCTCTGCAAAAAAATTTCGCTCAACGAACAAGATTAATGCATGTTATTGAAACATTAGTATTCTTCTTGTACTAACTAATGCTTTATCACCTACAATTAGAACTTCAAGATGATTCTTTTAAATTCTTCTAGATGGAGTTTTTGTATCAGATCTAGGAGAGTCTTCGTCTTCACTTTCTTCCTTTTGTTCTAAAGCCTCCGGTTTTTTAGAATCTTCATCTTCATCTTCTTCTTTTATAGACTGCTTCTTTTGAGAATCTTCATCTTTCTCTTCCTTTAAAAACTATTCCTTTTGAGAATCTTCATCTCTCTCTTCGTCATCAGTTTCTTCACTATCCTCATTTTCTTGAACTTTATTTTTTCTTGGTTTAGTGTAATCAACAATAAAACTTTCTCTTTTTAAGATCTTGTGTGATATTATATTGTAACATTTGTATGCCTTTTTGGTGGATGAATATCTAAGAAATATGCTTTTATCTGTCTTGGAGTCAAATTTCCCAATATTATCATCATCTCTCTTTATGTAGCACTTACTTCCAAAGACTCTAACGTACTAGATTGATGTTGGTATACCAAACCATAGTTCATAGGGTGTTTTGTACCTATTTACTCCGAGTTGTCCTATGTTCTATATATAAACATATGTGTATATTGCCTCTCTCCAATAGCTGTCTGGAAGTTTAGCTTCATTAAGCATGGTTCTGGCTGCTTCTTGAATAGTTTGGTTCTGTCTCTATACTACTCCATTTTGCTAAGGAATTTTTGTGGTTGAAAACTAACTTTTGATTCCATGAGTTTCGTAAAACTCATTGAATTCATTTACGGCAAACTCTCCACGATTGTCTGACCTTAGACATGTAATTTTGAGATTTGTTTCATTCTCAACTAGTGCATTATAGGATTTAAACTTCATAAAGGATTCTATTTTTTCTTTGAGGATTGCCACCCAAGTCATCCTCGTTAGATTTTTATCATTTAATCAATATGATCTAGGATCTTATCTGAGAGAATAACATGCACAACAATAATCACAAGAGACAAGAGGCACAAAGAGTTTTCCTTGGGGAAACCATAAAGGAGAAAAACTCGCAACTTCCTCAGAGATAGAATGAGCACCAATAACAAAAGTAAAACCCAAAAACACAAAGATGATCTCTAATAGTTGTTCTCTCTCGCACTTTTGCGAGATGTTCCTCTCTCACTCATGCGCTACAGTTGAGTGTGTGTGTGTTTCAAATAGAGAGACTCACTCTCTATTTATACTTGTTTTCCACTTGACTTTTACTCTTACAGGGATGACCTCACTAGGAGAGTCTAATAACCCTAATACCCCTCAAATGTGGGGAATATTGCCCTGACTTACAATCGGAGGGTTATCCTCAACTCAATTGTGGGGACTATTGCCCCGACTTACAACAGAGGGTTAACCTCAATTACTTTACATGACTTTATTATATTAACGAATCTCCCAATCGAAGGAACATCGGGGTACAATGAAATACAATATAAAATATTCAAGTGAATACATTCTGAAGTTACAAATACATCAACAATAGGGTGTTTTGTACCTATTTACTCTGAGCTGTCCTCTGTTCTATATATCAACATATGTGTAAATTGATTCTCTCCAATAGCTATCTAGAAGTTTAGCTTCATTAAGCATGGTTATGGCTGCTTCTTGAACAGTCTGGTTCTTTCTCTCTAGTACTCCATTTTGCTAAGAACTTTTTTGGGTTGAAAACTACCTATTGATTCCATGAGTTTCGCAAAACTCATTGAATTCATTTATGGTAAACTTTCCACCATTGTCTGACCTTAGACATTTAATTTTGAGATTTGTTTCATTCTCAACTAGTGCATTATAGGATTTAAACTTCATAAAGGATTTTGTTTTTTCTTTGAGAATTGCCACCCAAGTCATCCTTTTATGATCATTAATGAATAAGATGAAGTAATGCTCACCTTGCATGCTTTTAGTCCTTGTAGGACCACATAGGTCAATTTGAATTATTTCTAATGGTTGTGATGGTGCATGCTCTTTGATCTTGAAACTTTCTTTTATCTGTTTCCCATGAAGACAATGTCTACAAACAAGTTAGGAGTTTTTATGATCATTGGTAAGTTTCTTATGGCTCACTTCTTACTTATTTTTACAATATTGTCAAAGTTTAAATGCCCCATCCTTCTATGCCACAACATACTTTCATCAATTTGAGTCATGTAACATTGTTCTTCATTTTCCAGGATATATACATTGCTTGGATTTCTCACAGTAGTCCCAATAAGTTTTCCTGAATTTTTCTTTCAGATTTCACACTTCTTGGAGTCAAATATGCAAATATGCCCTTGATCACAAGTTTGACTCACACTTAGGAGATTGGGTTTTAAGTTTTATACTAACAAAACATTTATTGCTTTCACCTTATTTCTAAGAGCCATTGTACCTTTCCTAATTATTTTAGATTATAGATTATCTCCAAAAGTAACTTTTTCCTTTTGATCTCGTTTTAGGCTGATGAACTCGCTTGGGTCTCCTGTAATGTGCTTTGAACATCCACTGTCCACATGCCATAGATTTTTCTTTTATGTGGCAAATAGAGTTATTGAACATTTTTATTTCACATCTTCTATTATTTTCCAATCCTTTCTTTGCTCCATGTCTCTAGTTATGCCTCTTTCTCCAATAGGAGTCAATGGTTTACAGTATCTATCTATATGCCCCAAGATACCACATTTGTAACATTCTTTGTCATACCTTTGTAACGGTCAACATAAATTATGGCTTATGCTTTTTTTGGAGATCACTAGAATTGCCTTTCTTGCAGAGAGATTTCTAATTATGTTTTTGGTTCATACTACAATCAAATGCTTTATGCCCAAAATTGTTACATATATAGCAATTACCCAAAAAGAGTTGCAGATTTCTGTTTCTCACTGGTTTTCTTGGTATTTTATTTGTCCTCCTTTCATTTCGAGAATAATCAAAGTTTTTACTATCTCCCTTTTCAATTGGGTGTTTGTGTACATCAACCTAACTTTTTTTGTTTCCATCTTGTATTGTGGGAGAGGATTGTTCTGAATTGATTCCTTTGTCATTACCTAATCCAGTTTTATTACTAGATGATATTTAGAAACTTAAGATGTCATCTAGAGTTTTTGGGCTGCTCACAAATTTTGATTGAAAGGATTCTTCATCAATCTTCTTTATAAATAAGACTACTTCAGCCTCAAATTTTTCTAATTCTTGCTCCCTTTTCTTGAGTTGTTGGTCTAGACAGTTTCCAACCTTTTTAGATTCTTGAAGCTAATTTTTTAAGTCAGCTATAATTCTTTATGTATCATTGTTTTTCTTTTCAATCTCTGTCACTTTGGTTTTTAATTATTTGTACATCCTTTTATACTTAATTCTTCAAGATCACTTATGAGTTCTGCTTCAACATATACCACTCCTTCTGATTCCTTTTCAGGGTTTCCGCTCTCTATTTCCATGAATAGAAATTATACTTCTTCATATTCACTAGACTCATCCAAGCAACTATCATCCATGGAGTAAAAGGAATTCTTTTTGTTTTTCTTCTTGTATTCCCATTTTTTCTTCTTGAAGTCTTCAGGGCACTCATCATTGTATTCATGTTTGAGATAAGGGCATTTGGAAGCAAAGTGACCAATTCCCCCATAGTTGAAGCATTTTAAGGGTAATTTCCTTTTGTACTTACCTGCCTTTCTTAATATTTTTAACAAGAAGTTTTTCTTCATCATCAGAGTCTTCTGATTTAATCTTTGTTTTGAATTTCTTGGCTACTTTAGATGCCTCGAAAACCGCTTCTTTCTTTTGAGAGTTACCTTGTCCAATTCTCATCTCATAAGCTATGAGGATCCCATATAGTTCATTCATGGTAAGCTTGTCAAGATTTTCTCTATCTTCTAGGGTGAAAATGTTAGTACTGTAAATCATTGGAAGTGATCTTAGTGATTTTTTAATTATTTCAATTTCTTCCAATTTTGCTCCTAGCCCTGGAATTGCAATAACAATTTCATCTATTCTCTCAAAGTATTTTGATATGTTCTCTTCTTCCTTCATTTTTAGAATTTCAAATTGAGCTTTAAATGTCTGGAGTTTGGCCCTTTTTACCTTGGTATCTCCTTCATAGATGGTCTGTAATTTTTCCCAAATCTCCTTCGTTGTATTGCAATGCATTACTTTGGAAAAAACTATTTTGTTTAATCCAACCAAGATTGCATTAACAACTTTTGCATTGTACCCAAATTGTTTTATTCCTTCAAGATCTGTGATAGGATATTTTGGATATATATACCCTCTTTCTATTGATAACCAAACTTCAATTCCAATAGACATTAATGTAGATTTTTCTCAAGTTTTCAGCTACCGGTTTCAAGCGTAAAATTTATCATTGTTTATGACATTCTCAGAAAATAAAAGTGTTGGAAATAAAAATTAAATTTTCAAACCTTAAAACACTGTTGTAAATTCACTTTTAACAGACAAAAAATAAATATTTGGCACGCCATTCAATCACACAGTACTCATAAATTTTCGGCCAATGGCCCTGGAAAAGCCCTCAAGGGGAAAACCAGTTAGAGAGAGAGAGTTTATTATTTCTTCAGGATAAAAATCAGACATTAATTTTATAGTAAAAAATCCAACTTATCTCAATCCAGAAATTTGACCAGCAAAATGTCTTGGTTTCTGTGCTTTTGTTGCCTCGATTTAGTGCAAACTCTCTTGAAAAACGTGCCAAAAATATCAGCAAAAATTTTGACCTAAAAAATTGTGCCAGCAACCTCAGAATCCGTACTGTACGGTCAACATTTAATGCTGTTGTATGACCTCGAAATATGTGCCAGAAAAAATACTCTGCCTCGAGAAATGTGCCTGAATAAATCACATCGAAATTCATATAGAAAGGTACAGTCCGTATAGACTATACAGACCTTGATTTTCGTGTTGTATGGCCTCGAAATCTATGCAGGGTACAAGCAACAATAAATGTTGTCCTCCTTAGTAAATGTGCCCAGCAACTTCCTTGATATTTGTGCCAACAATCTGTACTATACGATTGCCTCGTGAAATGTGCCAAATCAATACCCTTCCTCGATATTCATGCCCACTGTAATTTTCTCCAGCAAGTTGCCTCGATATGCGTTCCCATACTCTCCTTTGGCTCTCTTCTCTTCTTCTCACAAGAATAATTAATCAAATGCCTTTCCCTTGCCCTTTTTGAGTAAACCCTAAGGTGAGTCTAATCCAACAGTGAATGTTAGATTAGATCAACGGTTGAAATTAAATGCACATATTTTATTTCTAAAATATTAATTTCACTCACCCACTTAAATTGATCAAAAAGTGACTTTAATGCTCTAAAGTCGAATTAAATGCATTTTCTTAAGTCATTTAATGCAAGGGTCACTTTAAGTCCCCTTTCTAAGTGACTAAGGCAAAATTCACTAGGGAAACACTTCCCTAGGTACAAAACTAACACTCCCTCTTACTAAGGCAGGTGTTCTGCACCACTCCCAACTTATCCCTGAAGAAGACAAACTTGCCCCTCCCTAAAGACTTCGTCAGAATGTCTGCTACATGCTCATATGTGGAAATGTACTGAAGCATAAATGCCCCTCTCTGAACATAGTCTCAGGTGAAATAATATCCGATCTCAATGTGCTTTGACCTATCATGGAAAACCAGATTCTCAGAGAGATGGATGCAACTCTAATTGTCACAATAAATCACCGTAGGCCTAAGTTCCTGACCAAATAGATTCACCAGCAACGTGCGAAGCCATAAGGCCTCGCAGCTGGCCAAACTGGCTTCCATGTACTCAGCCTCTACAGTACTCAATGCAACAGACTTCTGTTTCCGACTGAAACATGACACTCCTCCCGAGCCCAAACTGAAACAACATCCAAAAGTGCTCTTCCGGTCTACCACACTTCCTGCCCAATCTGAGTCTCAATAGCCAACCAATATGATCCCCTATGACCTCCTATAGTCCAAACAAAAATCCATGTCCTTGATAGATAGCGCAACACATGTTTTGCAGCGACCCAATGCACACTCCTAGGCTCAACCATGAACTGACTAAGAGTGTTCACTGCAAAATACAAATATGGTCGAGTGTTGATTGCATACATCAACAACCCAATAAGTTGATGGTATAAGGTAGGATCCACCAACTCTCCCTCAGGAGCATGAAGCTTCTTCCAGTTGGTGATCAAAGGTGTCAACATAGGTCTGCAATCCTCCATCCTAAATCTCCTCAAAATATCAACATCATATTTTCCCTGCCCCAGGAAAATATGTCTAGGATCCTACCAAACCTCCAATCCCAAGAAATAATGCATCAACCCAATATCAATCATCTCATTCTCTGCTGCAAGATCCTTCTTGCAAGCTGTAATGGGTCTCTATCCCCCTGTGATAAACAAGTCATCAACATATAGCAGAAGAACAAGTAGATCATCTCCAATCATGATGAAGTAGAGATTCAGATATGCTTCACTATTCTGAAACCCCATACTCAACATTTAAGAATCAATCATGGAGTATCAAGCTCTTGGAGCTTGCTTCAACCCATAAAGGGCCTTCTTCAACCTGCATACATGTGTCTCTCTATCATGTATCTCAAAGCCCTGAGGCTCCTCAATGTAAATCTCCTCCTGGATGATCCCATTAAGAAATGCGGTCTTCACATCCATCTGATGGATCTTCCAACCCATTTGCACTGCAATGGAGATCAAGCTCCTGATAGAAGTATACCGAGCAATCAGCGCAGAAGTCTCATCATAATCAATGCCCTCAACTTGTGAAAACCCCCATGCTACATACCTGGCTTTGTACTTCTCTACACTCCCATTTGCCGCATACTTTAGCTTGTAAAGCCACCGAGAAGTCACCACTGACTTCCCATATGGTCTTAGAACAATCTCCCATACATCATACTTCATGATGGAATGGTATTGATCGATCATGGCATCTCTCCAAAATGAATGCTGGGAGGCCTCCTCAAAAGTAGAAGGCTCAGAATCTTGCGTACTAGCCACCAACAACATGCCTAGTATGTTAGGCATCTTGATGGCCCTCACCTCCTCCCTAGGTGTGCCAAACTCCTGAGCTTCCTTGAAGGTATCTCAAATCCACTTAGGTACCTTTGTCCTTGGAGGTTGCTCCCACATTGGTAAGTCATCATCTGAACATCTACCAGAGGTGTAAACCCTAGTAACTCGTGAACATGAAGCTGGTGTACCACAATAGGTGTACCCTGGAATCCTGATCCCGATCCCCTCTGAGGTGTACCTGTAATAGTAGACCCATCACCTGTCCCCGAAGACCCTGCTGGCCTAACCAATGAACCTGGTGAACCTGTGCCAACACTGCACGGTCCTGTAACCCCAGAAACCTGTGATCTGACTATTGCGTAGATGGAACCTGTTAAACAACCTGAGGTGCAGGGACCTGCTGCTCTACCTGCTCTGACTCTCTTGACTTCTTGAAGGCCCGCTCCTCCTCAAACTTGACATCCCTTCTCACCACCACTTTCCTCTGAGAGGGAAGGTAAATACGGAAGGCCTTCGTAGTCTCATCATAGCCCACAAAGATGCCCTTCTCTACAGTGGGTTTCAACTTTGTCCTCTTCTCTGAAGGGACGTGAGAGGAAGTCAGACTACCAAATATCCGAAAATGGCCAACTTCAGGCTTCTTTCCTGAAAATCACTCATCATGTGTCATATTCCCCACTACCAGACGGGGACTCCTGTTCTGAATATATACAATTGTGTTGCAAGCCTCAGCCCAGAGAAAGAAAGGAAGTGACTGGTCATGTAGCATAACTCGGGCTACTCCAACAATGCACCTATTCTTCCTCTCTGCTACTCCATTATGGTCTGGAGTATACGGAACTGTCAACTGTCTCCTAATGCCCTCCTGTCTGCAAAATCCATCAAACACCTATTAGATTTTTATCATTCAAGCTAGCATTATGATCTTAGGATCTTTAACTAAGAGAAGAACATGCACAACAATAAAACACAAGAGATAAGAGACACAAAGAATTTTCCTCGGGAAAACCATAAAGGAGAAAACCCCGTAACTTCCTCAGAGATAGAATCAACACCAAAAGTAAAACCCAAAAACATAAAGATGATCTCCCGACAACAGTAGTCTCTCTCTCTTGACCCAGCAACTTTTCCTCTCACTCATGCGCCCCAATGAGTGAATGTGTGTGTGAGAAATAGAGAGGCTCACTCTCTATTTATATTCTTTCATTCACTTGAAACCCACTCCAACATGTCGGCCTCAGTTAACAATTACTTACTAGAGCCGACATCTCTAGGAGTGTTAAATAACCCTAGTTCCCCACAACTTGTGGGGACTTTGCCTCCTCCGACCAACAAGGAGGTTTATCCTTAAAACAATGGTGGGGACTATTGCCCCGACTTACAGTGACTCACCTAGGGTTGAATTCTCTAGTATAGTTTAATAACCCTAGGGCCCCACAACTGCGGGGACTTTAACCCTTGACCAATAGGAGAGTTACCCACAATGACTTGACATGACTTTCACATTATATAAACTTCCCGATCGGAACATCTGGGCATGACATGAATCAATCACATTATAGACACATCCCAGAATAAACATCGGAGTACAATACATAATATATATGGATGAATACATTCCAAAGTTACAAATACATCAACACTCCCTCTTAACTAGGAAGTTTTGCTCTCGACACAATCAACACAAGTCTTCTTCTCTGTATCATATGGATCATCATCGAGTTCTCGTCATCTTCATCTTCAAGTCATATTCATCTGGATCTGGATCATCACTCGATCTGGATCTGGATCATCACTGGATCTGGATCACCGTCACTGGATCTGGATCATCATCACTGGATCTGGATCATCACTCGTTCTGGATCATCTCTGGTCTGGAACATCTCTGCTGGATCATCATCACAGGTGCTATCTCTTGATTATTCTCGTCATAGGAAGTTCTACAGAGCCAGCCCTTTTTCATGCTGGTTGTAGGCCTAACCTCCATGTAGGTCTTTTCCAGCACTTATATCTGACCCTAAGTCAGAATGGCCCACCCAGCACTTACATATGATCATGTAGGAACCAATCCTATAATCATATCAGAAAGGCACGCCCAGCACTCACATTTGACCATGTGGGAACACCTCCCACAACCCTGTTAGAAAGGCCCAGCACTCACATTCGTCAACTAATGTCAGAAAGGCTTAACACTTACACTCAGCCATGCGAGGAACCAATCCTCCATGCCGAAAGGCTCTGCACTTACATCTGACAACCGATGTCAGAAAGGCTCAGCACTTATATTTGACCATGCAAGGAACCAATCCTTCATGCTGAAAGGGCTTTACGCTTACATCTAACAACCAATGTCAGAAGGTCGTGCACTCACATCTGATCTTGTAGGAACCAACACTACAGTCATATCAAAATGGCCCCCATTCCCAGTCTAAGCTACCTGGTAATTGACCGGGTGCCTCCATTCCAAGAATGGCATTCAGTGCTTACTTCTGATCATGTAGGAATCAATCCTACAGTCACATCATAATGGCTCAGCACTCACATCTGACATGGAAGGAGCCAATCCTCTCACCATGACAGAATGGCCCAGCCCTTACATCTGACCATGGAAGGAACCAATCCTCTCACCATGTCAGAATGGCTCTGGGTCTCATCATTTCCCCTTGGAGGAAACCTCAATCTGGAGAACACCAAGCTTCTCCCTGAAGTACTCGAACTTCACCCTAGCCAATGGCTTTGTCAACACATCAACTATCTATTCCTTCATCGCAGCATACTGGAGCTTCATTTCTCCCCTCTGTACCATATCCCTGATATAGTGATACTTGATCTCTATATGCTTCAACTTGTCATGGAACACTGGATTCTCTGACAACTTCATGCAACTCTGGTTGTCACAATGTATACAAGTAGCATCCATCTGGAGATCAAATAAATCAAACAGTAGCTTCTACAACCATACTGCCTCACAACTAGCTGAACAAGCTGCGACATACTCTGCTTCAGCTATACTTAGTGCCACACAGGATTGGTTCCTGCTAAACCAAGAGATCACACCTGATCGCATACTGAAGCAACACCCTAAAGTGCTCTTCCTATCAATGGCACTGCCTGCCCTATCTGAATCAACATAACCCTCCAGGTTAATCTTCTGACTCGCCTCATACTTGAGCCCATAATCAACTGTACCCCTCAGGTACCTCATAATATGCTTTGCAGCAATCAGGTGAACATGTCTCAATGTGTCCATAGCAAAGCAAGTATCTGGTCTCATATCCGTCAGGTACATCAAGGAACAAATCATCTGACGATACATCGTGGCATCAACCGACTCTAATGAAGCATCACTCAATAGATTCAGGTTCGATGCCATAGGTGTGGTCATGGCCTTGCAGTCCATCATCCCAAACCTCTTCAGGATCTCTACTCCATACTTCCCTTATCTAAGGAAGATTCTGCCACACCTCAATGCCTAGAAAATAGTGCATTGACACATAACAGGAGCATCACTACTCTTCCGCCTTCAACCTTGAAGCAAAGGTTGGAATCCGCTTTACTCTCAGTAAAGCCTAGAGTCATCAGTAAGCTATCCATCTTGTTGTACCATGTCGATCCTCAAGATCTTCTGCAGTCACTCCCTCTAAAGCGGAGCATCATACTCTCTCTGTCTTTTGTACCTTATGCACTGGAGTGACAAGTAGCTTCCTATGCTACTAATCTTCTATGTATCCATCTAGGATCACTGGATACCAAGATCCTCTATCTTGAACCTTTTCAAAAGTTCTTTTTGCACCCATATGTGAGCTTGTCATCCTTTATCAACCTTGTAGCAAAGGTTCAGATCTTCATCAAGCTCCTCATGTATGTGTTATCCCATGGGTGTCTTCTGAGCTCATACAAGGTCTTCTTTTATTTGCACACATGATTATGCCTGTCATGTGTCTCAACTCCCACTGGCTACAAATGTCTCTTCGTAGTCTATGCCTTCTTTTCGTGAGAAGCCTCGTGCTACGAATCTTGCCTTGTATCCCACGATGTTTCCATCTACTGCATGATGGAACTACGAACTTCTCTTCATGTATCGATACTGCATCCTAGACATCATTCTTCTTGAACTGGTCTTCCCTTTCTTCTTGGAAGGTTCTGCATCAATGATGTCGTTGCATTCATCATATTATTTACCATCTTGAACTGACATTACTTGTTCTTCGGAACAAGCCTCATCCTTCTTTGCTTATAGGCGATTATGTATGAGATCTTTCCTACAAGTCAAATGCATTTGTATGGTTAGAAACATTTCATAAGGAATATTCATAATGGTAATTTCTTATGCATAAATATATGATCATGCAACTATTTTATCCAATACAACATTCATCCATATCTCATGGAAACTTTTCTAGATGCCTTCCATCTTTACCACGAGAACATTGAGATTGTGCACTAATCCAATATGTCAGCAAAGAGGTTTCATTCTAGATAAGTAACAATGGAGAGTTGTATAGCACCATGAGCTACTTACCCATCACATGCATATTAGTAGTATACTGTTAATGCAAACATTCTATCATGCATAATACATCAACTGAATATAAACAAATACATGACAAAACAATATCATGAAATGACAATTGAATACTTATCTTTATTTGTTTCGTGGGTAGACTCCTTCTTGAGCCTTCGGCTTCATCATCTTCTTCACTCATAATGGCATCGTTTCTTATGCAAATGCTAAGATGGATAAGAGGTTCTTCAAGAGTTGAGTTCTTCATATTCCTCATTGCTTGAGGGATCTTCTTTCGATGGTGAGAGCTCGATCTTCAATTGCTCCCATATTCTCTTCTCTTCTTATGAGTCGAGCTTCTTCTTCTTCCCAGAGTCTGCTGAAAGTAATCACTTCCTTCTGGCACATATTCCTCGAATGAATGAATCCCATGATCCTGGGAGGCCATTCAAGGTGGCTATCACCACTTCTTCATTCTTCACTACTTATTTTACCCCTTGAAGTTGTTCTTTGATTTGAGAGATGTCAAAGTCCCAAAATTTCCGAAAAATTTAAAACTTTGAAAATACTGATAAACTTCATTACTGCAGTCAACTAATTGTTTTAATTAGTTATATGTTAATGATTTCATAATCTGAATTATCTACTTGATTCTGTTTATCTTACAGAATAATTATTTTTCAGTTTAATGACTTGTTTTTCTTTGCGACCACAAGGTGGAACTGTCTTGGTGTTCTGGGCTTACTTAGCTTTTGAGCTAACGCAGAAAGTTTACATGCTCTTACAGATTTATAGGTAAGAAAGATACGGTGCTGCTTGTCAATAATCATTACGCATACAGATATATGTTCATTGCAAAATAATAGCTCAGTAAAAGAATATAAATGCTATGCAATTTCCAATGCTTTATGAGGTAAAACCATTAAATCGTTATTCTTTTAAAAACACCATGGAAACGAGATTCAGTCCTATCAGTATTGGTGACAGTTGCTTTCTCTCCGGTAGTTATAATTTATAGTTTTTATTGTGTACTAAACTCTGCGATGTTTACCATAGTCGTCGTGTGTGTAAACGTCTTAAATCTTTCTTTGCATGCAGACTAAAAGATGGCAGGATTATTACATTAAGAGTCTATCTTAAATTGTGAATCTATACCATGTACGTCATGTTAGATTTGATTTGGGGCTAACCACATTGAATCAACTAGATGTACCTCAGCCTGATGAACCGTGGAATCAATACTAGAGAAGGGCTAACTCTTTGGGGCTGGGGGATAGGGAGACAGCCTTTTTGGACCAGTATGTAAGGGAACTAGTTCGGGCAAATATACTTCTTTCTGATCAGGAAGATTTACTGGTTTGGGAGGCGGACCCGGAAGGGGTCTACACACCAAAGATGGGATACCTGTGCCTTAGTGCTAGAGTGGAGAATAGGGTCGAAGTATGTTGGTGGAGGTCCTTGTGGAAGCTGAAATGTCCAGCTAAAACAAAATTGTTTATGTGGTGTGTCCTAAACAACAAGGTACCTACCTGGGATGTGCTGCAGAAACGATCTTTTCAGGGCCTTGGCTGGTGTGTGCTATGTAAAAGGGAGTTGGAATCCACCAGTCACTTATTTCTTTCCCGCTCTTTCACAACAGCAGTTTGGAGGGAAGTTTCTTTACTGGTTGGTTCTTTTTGTCAGTGGGAAGGGGATTATGCGGAGGCTGCATGGGAATCTTGGTGGAGGAGGAGATCACAAACGAAATTTAAAATCCTTCCTCTACTGATTATTTGGGGGATCTGGATGGCCCGCAATAGGGCTATTTTTGAGGACATTTCCAGTATCCCTGCTATCTTAGGAGCACAGTCTGTGGGATATTTTATATCTTTTCCGGAACATATCAGGGTGGTCAGTGATCGAAGGAGATTAGAAGTGGATCTAGATAGATCGTCACCGTGGGCATACTTCGATGGGGCAGCACAAAACAATGCATGTGGAGGAGGTGCAGTGCTGTATCTAACTGAATCACATTTCTTTGTATTATCTATGGGACTCGGGGAGGGTACTAACAATTATTCTGAACTGATGAGCCTCAAGCTTTTGCTGTTGTTTTCCTTAGAAAAGGGATGCAACAACCTGAATTTTATGGGCGATTCACTGAATGTTATAAATTGGATCAACGGAACACAAGAATGCAGGCAGTTGAGATTAGCACATATCCTATTTGCTATCAGACTTCTTCTCCAACGTTTTGACTCTTCTTCTTGCCGGCATGTATACAGGGAATATAACAAAGAAGCGGACAAAGCTTCCAAGGAAGGGCTTCGGCTGGCAGCGGGTACTTGGACTGTGAAAGAATTTATCGAAGGCAGCACTCAGGATTTCTATCACAGGCCATTTATAGATATTCTCTGATTATGTATTATGCATTTTCTTATAACCTGGAACATTGGCAATAGTTGGCAGTTTTTAAAATCTATTAAAACTAACTGGCAGTAGGTTTTGGTATCTTTTTGGATAATTTGGACAGATAGTTATACAACGAATGGGCTTTGTATATGATCCAGTTCCTTCTGTAGAAGCCACACACAGTCACAGAACTACATTGATAAGAATGTTATGACAGTTTGAATTCGATGTATAGCAGGTCGAACTCTTTATAAGATATAATATATCACGTTCTTGATTACGAGAGGCATCATATGAGCATACTCGTATACATCTCCAGCCATAGCAGAAGGTGCTGGCACAACGTAATCCTGTTATTATGTTGTTTTTTATGTTTTCTTTGTAACACAGACTTCCAGCTCTGTTAGTAATTGACAGGGAAATTGATTATTGGAACAACATCAGTGTATGCTTACTTTGTAAATTTTAAAGGAGTCCCTACAGGCTCATTAACAGAACCAGCATGATGGTTGAAATGATTCATGCTTCAGTGAATTTTCAGAATGTAATTTTGATCTCGAAAGATGAATAAAATTACGCTTTTTTTCCTTGGAAAAAAAAAAACAAAAAAAAACGTCATGTTAGATTTGATTACCCCATGGAATATGAAAGTAATGCACAATAAAATAAAGAGTTTTTATACTTTTATTCTATCTTCCAAGGCTTGGAAAGTTTGAAGGAATTATAACATTATTACATGCTGCTCTCAAAAGAGTTAAGTTAATGTTGATGCACTGAGTTCTTTTACAGATAACTCAATTGGAAGATATTGTCCAGTTATGATTGTTAATCGTCACAGTGTTACCTATTGTCAAGCCTGAGAAATACTATAATGCTTAATATTTCTTTTGTCTACAAACTTAATGGTTATACAACAATACTTAATTACAAAACTAGAGCTAATCTCGCAAGATGGGTATCTTATCAAGAATAGGTTCTATGAATTTCCTTTTATAATTATTAAAAGGCATATACTTAATGGATTTATAACCATTAAAAAAAAATGCAAAATATGTTAGTATTATAATGGGTAGTAATATTGATCCCTACCTTGAAGAGCTTTAAGGCATAACTTTTAAATAAAATTATAGTTGTATGTTGAATGAATACCTTGCAATGTATAAACAAGTGGGCCATAGACTAGACCGCGCCCATAAAAAGTCTATGGTTTATCCTTGGATCAAAGTTTTATAATCTTTTAATATATATATCCCTTGTTGGTAAGTTGTACTAGGTCGCATATAAGTTTATAACCTTGCTATGTTATAACCCTAACCTTCGACAGATTAAAATCGTTGGAGCATCGTGTTTGTATAATGGATGGGTCGTAGTATTGATTACTTCTTTAATAAATTTAAGACCTAACAATATACTATTGTTATGATGTTTACTCCAGTGTACAAGCTTGGTTTACTTTGGGGTGTCGAACTTTATAGGAGTTTCGAGATCTCCAAGTGATTGGAAATATAATTGTTTGTTGATTGCACGCCAATAACACGCCGAGACTATACAATTTCACCCACTGCATGCAAATAATTTCCATGAGTACGTGGACTCATCACAGCCAAGTGTTAAACGGTTAAAAGGAGCACTGCCGAACCCTAACTTATTATTTTTCCCATTGTTCTTGGCCTCCAGCCGCTTTGCTACTGTGTTAGTAGTCTTGGTTGCTCGCCTCGCCACTCTGCTACTCATCGCAGGTAGTCTCCCAGCTCGCTTCTTTGTCTCCTGCTCGTTGTGAGCTCGCCCTGCACGTTTGTGAGAAGAGAATTTTAACAACGTTGTTGCGGCTTGGGCTGGGTTATTTGTTCCTCTGGGGTTTATCCTTCGTTGCTCGCTCCATCCAGCAATCTCCAGACTGCAATGTTTTATTCACTCCCAGCCCAGTTGTGAGTGCCGTGGCTTCTCCTCTTGAATTTTGTAAGGCTTTAGGGTTTCGCAGCAGATTGTGGTTTTGGTTTGAGAACCATTAGGGCACAAGTGTTTATACTTGCCAGTTTGGTGACTGCAACACTCTGTTGCTAAGGGTCGATACTGTGTAATAATACCTTCTCCCTTGCAACTGATGAAAGGTTTACTTCTCTTCACGCTGGTGGCAGCGCTTCTTCTCGTGGGTGGTTATGTTTCGGTGAAGCTGTGAGGTAAGAAATACTATTTACCTTTTTGTTATCCTTGTATATTTGTTTTTATTACATAATAGTTTATGTTTGAAACAAGATTTTAACATTATCGTTCTTCGTTGTTCACAGGTGTCGACCTGTCCCTCTGCGTGGTGGGTGCGAGGCTATGGCAACGACTTCCTCACGGGTAAGCCTTGGATACCCCATGGCTGTTCTTCCTTGTCCATTCGCTTATGGGACATTTGCTGGTTGGTTTTCATGGCCTGCAAAACCCTCGTGGTTTTGGGTTTACCTGGGTTACTTGATTCGCTGTTTTTAATTGATGTTGAAACCCTTGCTTTATGCGGGGTTTTTTTGGCTTAGGACGTGACTGTAAATTTTGGTTTTTATTCTTGTTACTGTGTTTATATATGTAAAATGAAAGAAAGGCTGTTAAGCCTCACTCTGTGAATTATTTTTTGTTGAAGCCAAGAGGCATTAGAAGAGCTTAAACTTTTTGGTTTTACCTCTGCTGTAAATTTTTGATATATTATGGTTTTACCCTAACTTGGCTATATAAACAAATGTATTTACTGTTTCTTTAAATTACAATGTACTACTGTAATTTATTTGGTTATTATTTGTATTGTGTAAATGGTTATTTAAGCTCGGTGAATCGAGCATATCTATGTTCTGTTACTTGAATTCCTGCAAGTTAATATATTTAATTTATAACCTGTAATTTATTCAGGGTAACTGTATAATGTTTTTATACGAACTTACCTTAACTCATTCTGTTATGGTAAGGTTGTAAATATTGTTTTTTATTTGTTAACTTTCAGAACTTATGTAATTTAATATTCTTGCAGTTGTATTTATGTAATTGATTGTTACATCTTTTAAGTATAAAATGTGTATTACTTAATATTTATTACAGTGAGATAAATGTTATTTTACCTGCAAGTAATGTTGTTCCTACAATTATTTATATTATCTTTATTCTTTGTCTGATTATAGATATATAATAAGATAGTATTTTATTGTTGTATTCTTATACTTTCTACACTAAATAATTTATAAGAAGTGCCTTCTGTATTCTATATTATCCTGTTTATGTTATAATATTAGCATTTATAAAATAAAAGAAATAACAGCTACATATGTTCTATATTTGTTAAAATTTTATAAAGGATAGGTTAGTAGCTGTAGATCTTGTTTAAGCTTAGCTATATAAAAAATGAATGAATTAATTACATTATCATCCATATGTAAATTCTGAAACCAACTAGTTTATCTGTAGAATTAAATCAAGATTTTAGCTATTCTTACTCACAGTTTAGTTGCGATACATACAGTAGTTGATTATCCTGAGCTGGAAGAAATAAACTGTAAATTTAAAAGCATTTTAATTTAGTCTAAGGGCCTACTCTATTTTAACTAATATATCCTTTTCTTTTGGTTTCAAAATAAGTAATAAGATTACAGAAATGAATGCTATATAGAGAACTGTTTATCTACCAAACATTTTACTGTTAATACAATGATATAGCTTCTTTTCCCTTACTAATAATCTGACATTTACAGTCTAGGTCTAACCCTACTCTATGTACAGGTTAGTAATTCTTCTGATAACAGATAAAAGAGAACATTCTATTATTCAAGCTAACTTCTTATTCTATATTTACATCATACTATCTTCATTTAAATACACTACTTGTGCTAGAGTACGATCTAGATTACTTCAGATGGGGAAAAACACAGGTAGGATTTGTTTCTCATTAAGAATAACTTCATTACTAAACAAACTAAGATATCCTATCCTCTAAGTTTTTACATTGTAAACTGCAAATGCATCATTCAATCATACACGGATAATAACACAGAAATTAATAAATAACAGAACCTGTTCTTAGAGCTTGGTCGACAACAGCAATGGAAGGCCGTTCCTCCCTACCAAGTCTTGGAGAGCACTCAAACACCGACTCCTCAGGACCCCCGAGCTTGCTCTGGTCTCCTTGGCTGGAACTAGGTGCAACAAATAATTAAGTACTAGTCCCGAGACTCAATACCAGTCCTGAACTTATCATTCAATTCTCTCAGCTAGCAAGCTGTATCAGACCAAGTTACTGTAGTTTTTCTCTCAAAACACCTTCCTTACAGTTTTCCCTTTTCCCCAATGAATTCCTTGAAGTGCATTCCTCCTGAATGATTCTTCTCCTGGAAAATATCTGAGCAGCCTCAGCTCTCTACATTGGGTACTTTTAAAAGATTGCCTATGTCTTTTTGGGTTAGTTGTCATTAATTGAGCCACCTGCTCTGATCCCACTTTCTTGGGGGATCATGACCCCAAATGTAGGGAAGTTGCCACCTGTAACATAGGAAGTGTTTAAGGATGTTGCCACTTGTCTTTTTCTCTCCACCTAGTTCCTTCCACCAGTTTGACCAGTAACACTCTTATTAACAGCTCTCCCAAGCTGTTGTCTCCACTTTTTATTTATTAAAAATAAAATATTCAGAATTACATTCCACATCTTTTGACTCTGCTGAGTCATCAGTTTCTACTAAGCATTAAATTTAACATAATGTCTTAGGAATCAAATTCAAACAAATAACATTGTTTTGACAAAATTGGGGCATGTGACAAGAGACCCTTGTAAAGTATGACTGTATGGTCTGTGCATTCTGGATCTTCACATTCTTCAACTGGTTTCTTAAGGTCATATTCTGATTTGTGTTCTTCCCTTCAAATATCTTGGTCAAGGAATCAAACATATTCGATGTCTTTAGGGAAGACACTTGTGGTACAAGTTGATTCGTGACTGAATCTTGGCCTTGACCAAGTTCTTCTTGTGAGGGGCTTTGAGCCTCATCTCCCTCTGGAATTGGAACCTCTCTACTCATGTAGTTGTCCAATTCATTTTCTTTAGAGAGATCAAATACTTCCATGCTTGGAAGTTGTCAAATTCACCAAGCTTATCATCAAGCTGATGTGATAGATCACTTTGAAATGAGAACCTCAAATGAAAATAGCAAAAGATTAGATCTTACCGATTTGAGGTGTCCGTACTGGTTCCAGAGCTGGCTGATCTAGGGTTTGTTAGGGAAACCCTAATTTTCAAAACTTGGAATCTTTCAGATTTGATTGGATAGAAAGATATATCTCTTCAATTTGAGCTGTCCAATGTACTCCTTTTTTGAAAATAGTGGAGGGAAGCTCCCGAAACAGGAAGCCCTAGTTTTCCAATTTCTTCTACAGAAATGTCTGTCATTGTTTCTATGATATATCTGAAATTACTACTCCTTTGTGTCTAAAGCTTCGCACTAAGGTAGCCTTGTATGTCCTTGTTCCAACACCATAGGTTTCATCAGGATTGGTCTCACCAATTGGGACTTATGATCATTTTCCCAAGGTGACCTGTTACAAGACTATTCAGAACAACAAAGTTGTACGGATTGCCACATGTCATTGTTGCATCTTCCAGGTCTTAAACCTTGACTACAGAAAGTATAGTATGTGCCCTTTTTGGAACATCTTTCAAAATGTCATTTGGACCTTAGTAGCCAAGATATTTCAATTCTCCCCTGGTGTCCTGTTTAGGGATGAATCCTGGAAGAGGCTGGAACCCTAACTTGGAGGGATCATATCTCCCAGAATATAGCGAATCTAAGGCTGAATTTTGCATACAGTGTAAATAAATATTTTATCTTCATCCTTTGCAATTTTCATCTCCTGAACCTTCGCCAATCCAGAGATATAGTGAATGTACCAAAATGTAGAAGTTTTAGTATTTTAGGGTTTTTCTAGCTCGGGGTCAAACTAGGGTTTGACTTTCCTGGAGTTTAACCCAACCAAAAAATCTTGATGCAGGTCTCTAAACTTTGATTTTGATGAGGAGATCAATCCTATGCACCAAAACTGGAAATGCTCGAAATCGAATTCCGCTTCGACAGAAAGATGCACCCTTCAATGGAGAGTCAGCCTAGTATACTTTTGCTAATGGATTGTGGAGAGAGACCCAAAAAGTAAGAAGCCCTAGATTCTGTAGCTGCACAATCTATTCTTCTCAGGTTAGCTCTGATTCCATGTTAGATTTTTATCATTCAATCTAGCATTATGATCTTAGGATCTTTAACTGAGAGAAGAACATGCACAGCAATAAAACACAAGAGACAAGAGACACAAAGAATTTTCCTCGGGGAAACCATAAAGGAGAAAACCCCGTAACTTCCCCAGAGATAGAATCGGCACCAAAAGTAAAAACTAAAAACATAAAGATGATCTCCTGACAACAGTAGTCTCTCTCTTGTCCCAGCAACTTCTCCTCTCACTCATGCGCCCCAATGAGTGAATGTGTGTGTGATAAATAGAGAGGCTCACTCTCTATTTATATTCTTTCATTCACTTGAAACCCACTCCAACATGTCGGCCTCACTTAACAATTACTTACTAGATCCGACATCTCTAGGAGTGTCTAATAACCCTAGTGGCCCACAACTTGTGGGGACTTTGCCTCCTCCGATCAATAAGGAGGTTTATCCTTAACACAATGGTGGGGACTATTGCCCAGACTTACAATGACTCACCTATGGTCGACTTCTCTAGGATAGTCTAATAACCCTAGGGGCCCACAACTGCGGGGACTTTAACCCTTGACCAATAGGAGGGTTACCCACAATGACTTGACATGACTTTCACATTATAGAAACTTCCCGTTCGGAACATCGGGGCATGACATGACTCAATTACATTATAGACAAATCCCAGAATAAACATCGCGGTACAATGCATAAGATATACGGATGAATACATTCCGAAGTTACAAATACATCAACAACGCCTTGGAGGTATACTCACCCCCATTATCTGATCTCAAGACTCAGATCTTCCTCCCTCTTTGGTTCTCCACAAGAGATTTGAACTCTTGGAACCTCTGCAAGGCTTCCTTAGACTTCTTGCTCTTTAGAAAGTAGATCCAGGTCTTCCTGGAATGGTCATCAGTGAATGTCACATAATACTCGTATCCTCTCAAGGACACATAAGACATAGGTCCGCATAAGTCTGAATGTATCAAGTCAAGGGTATCTGCTGACCTGCTATCACTAATCAGAAAAGCAGTCTTGGTGTACTTTCCCAAAGCAAACCCCCTGCACACATCACTCCGGCCTATGATGAACTCCGGTAAACCTGTAACCATCTGTCTCAATAACCCCAAGGCTGGATGATGCAAGTGAGGCATCCTCCTATGCCAAAGCTCACAAATATCACTGTTGCTGCTATGTGCCAAGGCATGTTGCGGCTGAAACAAGAGCCTATACAATTTCCCACATCTCACTCCAATGGTAACTAAAGCAGATCGTCCTGTAGTCTTGGGAAACATATGCATGTGTCCATCTAGGAAAGACACCCCAAGACCCTGATCCTCGATCATGGAAACTGACACTAGGTTCTTCTTCAGCCCAGGTACATACAATACATCCCGCAATACCGTGGGACTCATGGACTCCCTCTGAAATGTAATGGTCCCAGGTCCAACTGCATTGATTATTGAGTCATCTCCCAACATAACCTCCACATATGTATGTGCCTATGAAAGATCAGAGAACATCTCACAAGAACCTGTCATGTGACTCGAGGCTCTGCTATCTATGTACCAAGTGCTGGAAGTAGATTCCCTATAAGAATGATTTGTCACACAGGAAAACTCCCTCTGTCTATCAACATCCGCACTGGTGAGAATGGATGCTCTCTCTCTCTCTCTCTCTCTCTCTCTCTCTCTCTCTCTCTTAATATGTCCAGTGCATAGTGAAAACTCACTCTGAAATCTTGCTGCAAAATCATCGATCTCAGCTGAAGTAGTTGTCTGCTACTGCTTCTTCTTCTTCTTGTTCGGACGCGTAGCGGCATAGTGTCCCATCTTGTGACATGCAAAGCACTTCACAGTGCTCATATCCTTCTTCTTCCCATCCTGCTGCTGCTTGGCCCCACCCTTCTTAGGACCCTTCTTGCTCTTCTTCTTCGCCTTCGTTGTCAATGCCACATCTTCCTCATCCCCCCTACTAGTAGAACCACTGCACTGCAAGAAACCCCTCTGAGTCCCCTCCTGAACAAAGTCATCACATACCCTGTCCCAAGATGGTAAGTTCTCTCTAGCCACCAAACCCTGTACAAACACAGCCCAAGGTGCAGTCACCCCATTCAAGGCTGTACTCACTAGTTCAGGACCAGTAACCACTACCACCACAACTGCAAGGTCATTTCTCACCTGAGAGATCCTAGTAAGATAAGACATACACACTTCTCCTTTGACCATCTTGATATTCTTTAGCTTCTCTCTAAGAACCATTTTCCTATTCTCATTAGAACTATGGAATAACCCAGTCAAAGCACTCCACATCTCATGTGCATGATTCTTCCCGAAAATGTGAGGAATAACATGATCTTTAACAACATGCAAGATAATCCTCATGGCTTTAATGTCCTTCTTCACAAAGGCTGCATGTGCTACTGCATCAGTGGTAGCACTTGGAATGACAATGGGGTGAGCAGTAGTCTTGTCAACTACCTCATCCCACAGCTCATTCTCTCTCAACAAAAGAACTATCCTGGCCTTCCATGAGACAAAGTTCCCTTCCCCATCTAGTTTGTTTTCACTTCTCAACCCAACGGAAGTCATTTTTCCCCAAGAACAAGTTTCAACAAAATGTACTACTGTCACAAAAGTTTTCCCTGGATTCTGGAAATGACTGTCTCTCTGCTAAAATTTATTTTTCTGCCCAACTCAACTCTTATACCATGTAGTTTTTTCTCAAGTTTTCAGCCACCGGTTTCAAGTGTAAAATTTATCATTGTTTATGACATTCTTAGAAAATAAAAGTGCTGGAAATAAACATTAAATTTTCAGACCTTAAAATACTGCTGTAACTTCACTTTTAACAGATAGAAAATAAATATTTAGCATGCCATTCAATCACATAGTACTCATAAATTTTCGGCCAATGGCCCTCGAAAAACCCACAAGGGGAAAACCAGTCAGAGAGAGAGAGAGAGTTTATTATTTCTTCAGGATAAAAATCAGACATTAATTTTACAGTAAAACATCCAACTTATCTCAACCCAGAAATTTGACCAACAGACTGTCTCGATTTCCGTGCTTTTGGTGCTTTGATTTCTGTGCAAACTCCTTTGAAAAATGTGCCAGAAATATCATAAAAAATTATTTCCTCGAAAACTATGCCAACAACCTCAAAATCCGTACTGTATGATCAACATTTAATGCTGATGTATGGCCTTGAAATATGTGCCAGAAAATAGTACTCTGCCTCGAGAAATGTGCCTGAATAAATCAACTCGAAATTCATGCAGAAAGGTACAGTCCATACAGACTGTACGGACCTCGATTTTTTGTATTGTACAGCCTGTGTACAGTCTCAAAATCTATGCCGGGTACAAGCATCAATAAATGTTGTCCTCCTCGGTAAATGTGCCCAACAACTTCCTCGATATTCGTGCCAACAATTTGTACTGTACGGCTGCCCCAAGAAATGTGCCAAATCTGTATCCTTGTTCGATATTCGTTCCGACTGTAATTTTCTCCAGCAAGATGCCTCGATATGCATGCCCACTCTCTCCTTCAGCCCTCTTCTCTTCTTCTCACAAGAATAATTAATCAAATGCCTTTCCCTTTCCCTTTTTGAGTAAACCCTAGGGCGAGTCTAATCCAACAGTGAATGTTAGATTAGATCAACGGTTGAAATTAAATGCACATATTTTATTTCTAAAATATTAATTCAACTCACCCACTTAAATTTATCAAAAAGTGAGTTTAATGCTCTAAAGTCAAATTAAATGCTTTTACTTAAGTCATTTAATGCAAGGGTCACTTTAAGTCCCCTTTCTAAGTGACTAAGACAAAAGTCACTAGGGGAACACTTCCCTAGGTACAAAACTAACAATCAAATGACTTCTTACCCTAACACTCGAGAATGCATAATCCTCACTGTTGAATAATGGAAACTTGGAGGCCATTTTTCCTTGTTGATCCATAGTGATAAACTATTTGTCTTCAAGCGGTTAAACTTTGGTGAAAAGAGCTGCTCTATTACCAATTGTTGGAAAATCAAATAATACTGAGGTGGGGGTGTATCCGTATTATTTCTTTATTTTTTATCACCTTATTTAAAAACAAAAACAACAATAGAAACATAACACATAATTTTTATCATGGAAACCCCACTGGGAAAACCATAAACAATTTTTATTACTGCAAAATTATATTTACAATTTTTTTGCAAGCACCAAATTGTTGGGAACTACAATATCCAATATTTTCGGCTAGAACTGAAGGATGCATCGACACCCTGTTTACTAGCAACGATCGGAAGGAAGCTATGACTTCCTACAGGATTTCGTTGCCCGCCCTTACTCCTCCCGACCACCTTTATGATTTGAAATTTGTGTGTATAGAGACACTTTATTTGAATGACTATAGCTTTGTTTATATACCCTCAATCGTGCCTCTTTACCTAGTAGTCACAACTCTTCATCACGACCCTTAACAAATCAAACTAATTTAGAATTGCCTTCTCTATTAATCTTGCGAGTTTAACCATATGATTATGAAATATTTGACTTCATAATCTCGACTCAGACATGTTACCTTCCGACTTATTTTATTCTTTGATTTGCAATATGTCGATATTTTCAATTTTGAGTCCAAGTGATTGATTCCGATGTCGAGAATCAACCTTATGAATACATTGTGTATTCCAACATTTCTGATTCCATCATTTCGATTTTGTCAATTCCGATGTTGAACTGAACTCTATTGATGTTTACTTATCGATTATGATGTCGAACTATGACTATGACTTCTTGATTCAATGTCGAACTAGACTGTGTCGACTCCGACTTGTAATTCCAATGTCGAATTCCGACTCCGACTTGTTTGCAACTCCAACTTGTTTGCAACTCCAACTCGTGACTCCGATTCTGACTGAAAATTTCATATTTTGACTCTGACTGCAACTCAACTGGTCGACTTCGACTAACAATGGTCGATAATTAAGATTTCGACTCGATCGACAAGCGGTTGACTTCGACTAACAATGGCCGACAATTCATATTTCGACTCAATGGTCGACAAGCGGTCGACTTTGATCGACAATGGTCTCGACACTTTCGACAAAATATGGTGACACACGACTTGCTATCCTTTTACTTTGTTTTTAATGAAATTCTTTTACATCAATGGCAATCATTCCCAACAAAGTTGCCATGAATATGAACCCTTAAATACAAACACTTTTGTATATGTAAGTTGTCATGATTAGAAACTACAAGTGCCTTTCTCACATGGGGAGGATAAAATCATTGAATATGCACCCTTATGTTTGGCTAATATGTTACATTTGGTTACATGACCAAAATGGTGAATATTTCAAGACAAACACTTTCGATAATTACCTAGTGACAAGGCATTATGGGTGGTATCCTTATACAATGAGGGACAAACCATTGAACATAACCACTTCCATTTAGCTAAGTAGTCCTTAGAAGTTTATTATTCTATCAAAATTGTATTATATTTACATTTGTCCTAAACCTATTATTTGTATATCAAAGGGAATCAAACCTTCAAGTGATTTCATTTCATTTGGTTTCCATTATGGTGAACTATTGGAGATAAGAAATTTAATGTCACAAATTACAATAGTAGAGCTCTAGACCTCCAAATCTAATTCACAAGATTTCTTTGCAACAAGGCCAACCCTGAGCATAACATTAGGATTTGATGCATTTGTGTAGCTAGTGATAGCCGCTATAACATCACCATGTCTTAGTTTAAGAGGCACACCATTGTATGTAAAATTTACAATTTTTTTGTTTCTTTTCTTTTGGAATAGCAAAACCGTGTGGATGAACATAAACGTGTTATTAAAAAAATATTAACAAATAAAGTTTACAATCCATGCATATATTCCAAATCAATAAATCATACTCTCTAAAATTAGAGCATCCATATTATTTTTAATTGGTTTAAAAGAAAACTCTTTGAGACATCATAAATTAGTAGTCATTTGTGACAATAAACATACCATTGATGATTTCGTTGATGTCAAAAGTTATAAACCCTTTTAATTTAGATGACCTTAATCTCAATTGTTTTTCATATGCACCTTGTACCAGAGAAATGAGCATGAATTCACATATAGTTAACTAAGCTTTAATTAATCAAACATGAAGTTTAATTTGGCATTTTGAAATTCCTAATTTGTATAATTGATTAACGAGTTAGTTGTTGAAATCAATAAGTGTCTCAAGTTGTTCATTCCAAAACATTAAATCCTTTTCTAGAATATTTTACAAAAGTTGAAAATCTTCATCAATGAAGGAAGTATTACAGAATTGATTATTAAATTATTCAATTCAATAATGAAAAGAAGCACATTCAATCCAAGGGAACACCAATATCCCTATGTCTAAGTCACACGAGTTTATTTAATGATGAAGTAAATATACTCATATTTGCATATAAATCTTTTTAATTCTTGTAAAAAATGAAAAACAACATATTAACTTCACCCTAAACCCAACCTTGTTGTCCAGGAAAGCATGTCGATATGTTAATTAATAGTTGTCATTTTTGGCAGTAGAGATGAATGTCAGTATTATTGAGATGTTGTGGCGGGAAACAAGAAGAGTGCACCTGTAGGAATTACTACTCAATTGTATAAAATTCCCGCCAACCATGAAATTCCCACTAGCATTATCAATTATGAACACCAAGGCAAAGCAAATTCCCACCAAACTTGTCCACACAAGCAAATTCCTACTAATTAACTGAAAAACTATGTAGGATAAGGGAAATTCCTAGAGGCTGTAAGAAATTCCTGCCATACTAGAGAAAATGCCCACGAACCAAGTGAAATGCCCGTAGGATGTGAGAAATTCCCTCTAGACTAATTAAAATTACCACATAATTTATAGATATGTCCATTGATCATGATGTAGTGCTAAAATTCCCACATACCCTATAAAATTCCTACTAGACTCATAGTATATGCTTGCAACATTAGAAATATGCCCGCTAATCATGATGAAGTGCCCTAAGGACAAATTTGACTCTCCTTTACTTATCATAAAAGCCTAAATGTCATATTGAAGAGTGTTTGAAGGGGAACAAAAAAGAGGCAAGGTCGACCCTATTATTATAAAAAGGGGGACTTGATACCTATAGGTTGGCCCTGAAAATGACTATAAATATAGAAGATGGCGCTCACATTTGTAGATCAACTGAAGGGATCAACAACCCGTTGATAATATGAAATAAAATACAGTCTGAGACCTAGTTTATTCATTATTACTAGTGCATAGGTATGGAACGAAAAAGGTAGGAAAAAGAGTAGGACTGGATTATGGCTTGTAAGCAACAGACTTCTGTGTTGGACCACTGAATAAGGAAGACTCCTTTCTAAGTTTAAAGCATAGGTACAATTGAAAGGGAAGCCTAGAAGCAAACAAATAAAGGGTCTTGGAGCATGTTAATAGAGAGGACTATTAAGGGAACTTTTGAAGGAGTGAAATTATTCTTAAAGATCTCTTAAAAGAGCATCTAAAAGGATATCTTGAAAAAAAATAATTTAAAATCAGATTAGAACATTGTTAAACTTTGATACTTTTGGACTAGTGTTCCTTATAAGTAGGTGCCTACAATTTTTGTTTCACTAGGTTGGTGCTCAGTTTAAGAAGTGTTATCCACTAAGTTACACTTAGCAGATTTTTCAAGTCAGCCACTAAGGATCAGAACAAATCAATTTGTAATGAACAAAAATATATAATAAATAAACATTAAATAACTACTAATAATTAAATAACTAAACTCTTAACGAAGAGTGTAACAAATATAAAATAATATAGTAATTATAGTTATAAATTACTAAGTGAAAGGTTGTAACCCTTCACTACACATGCTCAAGCCTATAAATGCGAGCCTCAATGTACTTATCGTCATATCTATCTTATCAACTCATGGATTATTTGTATTTTAGAAAGTGGAAGTTCGAGAAGTTACAGTAAATGGTTTTTTACTGTTACAGTGGTATCAGAGTTAGTTTGTGATCCTGGCCTTTGGCCATATCATGATTTTTTTATGGTCTTTGACCAAGTAAAAAAAGAAAAGAAAGTCAAAAGAAAAAATAAAAAGGAAAGAAGTAAAAAAAAGAGAGAAGAAGAAGGAAGATTGCCATAAAAAAAGGAAGGTCATAAAAAAACAAAAGGTAAAAGTTAAAAAAGGACAAAAGTGAAGCCACACGTGGTTTCTTAAAGTGGGTTTGGGTTTGAATATAAAAGTGCATAATAATTACTAGTAAAGAGCAAGTGAGATTTGAACTTAGGTGGGGAATGTAACACTCTTTCCTCCCAACCACCCAATATACTCACATTTTACAAAACTTAAGGAAAAAGAAAATAAAAAAAATGCATAATAATTGCTACTAAAAAGCAAGTGAGATTTGAACTTAGGTGGGGAAGGTGACACTCATTCCTCCCAACCACCCAACCTATTGGCATTTTACAAAACTATTGGAAAAAAATAAAAGTTAAGGACTAGAATTTGAAAGGTGAAAATTTTAAAGCATATAAAGAAGTAAAGTCCAAAATAAATAAATAAAATTTTGACACAAACAAACGAAAATGGAGTCTTATGGCAAAAAACAAGGAATATTTCCAAGCACTTTAAAAACTTTATGTTTCAATGTTACTCCAAATAAAAGGAACAATTAGAGGGAAAGACATTACTATTTCTATTGCTCCCGGCAAATGTAATAATTATATTAGTGATGAATTTGCTAATGAGCTAGTGATTCCAAGGACAAATATAAGTGAAAGGTTAGACTTTTCAAATAACAAAGAATATGCAATAAGCGATTTATAATGGAACAATGGAGATTATACTGGTGTTTCACAATTTATGGCTAAATCCTTGTGGAGTAGTAACAGTGAACTGGTTTTGGGATTACCATGGCTAAAAACATTGGGGACTTTTATCTTAAATGCTGAAAAAAAGTTTCTGACATTCCCCTACAAAAAGAAAAAAATCACATTGTCGGACATTAACATGAAGACAAAATCAGAGGTTGCATCACCTGAAGGCTTCAAAGAAATATCAAAGATGTTATCGGAGGGGAATGAGAAATCAATACAGATAATACAGAACAATTTCAACAAGGTTACTGCAGGTAAAAAATAAGAGATCTCTCGTCTAAAATATCATAACCAGAAATTACTTCTGCAAGTCAAGAAGACAAAAGATAAGTTTCAACACAATCAATAGTTAGAAGATGAGAATGAAGATCTTCAAAAAGAATTATCATGCAAAGATGAAGAAAGCTCTTCTTTAAAAATGGTTACTTAGGAATTGTTAGAGCAAATAAAAAACTTAAAAGAAAGAGAACCCAAAAATCAAGGCAATCAAGTCAAACTATAAAGAAGAACTCTTACACTTAAAGGAAGTTGATCAGGGCATGCTTATGCAAGTTAGGAAGCTAAAGCAGGAAAATAAATCTTTACAAGAAAATCTAGATTGCAAGAGATCAAGTGTCGACAAAGAAACAATGACTAACACAATAGAGAAGTCATCAAGGGCTTAAATTAAAACATACGAAAAGGGGAGCAATGCAAATCTTGTCAAGGTTCAAAAGAACAATCTTATTGTCACATCACTACGAGCATACACAGAAAATGGTTCCAAAAAATAATTACAAAAAATGTTAGAAGCACCAAAAGTTGAAGTTCTAGTAAACACTTCACAGACGATTCGAGTTCCATATCACCATCCAAATCACAAGAGTCGTTATGATAGATGACAAGATCAAAAGGAAAATTACCAGTATTATTCCTACAAAGAGAAAAGAAAAAATCGACAACTACCGACAATCAATTCGTAAACAATTCCGTTAAAGGTAGTTATCGGATGGACGACTTCACAAATGATGCAACATTTCCACACAATGTTTAAAAGAACGTATTATCTGATTTCGTCAAGTGCTACAACTACCAACACACAATGTCGTGAGAAAGCGTTAGAGCAAGAACAAGGGATAAAGTCTTCCATAATTGTGCTTTGAGGACAAAGCAATTCTAAGGGAGAGGCAATGTAATGAGCAAAAATATATAATAAATAAACACTAAATAACTACTAATAATTAAATAACTAAACTCTTAACGAAGAGTGTAACAAATATAAAATAATATATTAATTATAGTTATAAATTACTAAGTGAAAGGTTGTAACCCTTCACTACACATGCTCAAGCCTATAAAGGCGAGCCTCAATGTAATTATCATCATATATATCTTATCAACTCATGGATTATTTGTATTTTAGAAAGTGGAAGTTGGAGAAGTTATCGTAAACGGTTTTTTAGTGTTATAGAAGATGAAGATGGTAACGGCCCTGAAAATGACTATAAATATAGAAGATGGTGCTCTCATTTGTAGATCAACTGAAGGGATGAACAACCCATTGATGATATGAAATAAAATACAGTCTGAGACCTATTTTATTCATTATTACTAGTGCATAGGTATGGAATGAAAAAGATAGGCAAAAAAGTAGGACTGGAATATGACTTGTAAGCAACTGAAGAGATCTGTGTTGGATCACCGAATAAGGAAGACCCCTGTCTAAGTTTAAAGGATAGGTACAATTGAAAGAGAAGCCTAGAAGCAAACAAATAAAGGCTCTTGGAGAATATTACTAGAGAGGACTATTAAGGGGACTTTTGAAGGAGTGAAATTATTCTTAAAGATCTCTTAAAAGAGTATCTAAAAGGATATCTTGAAGAAAAAATTTCAAAATCAGATTAGAACATTGTTAAACTTTGATACTTTTGGACTAGTGTTACTTATAAGTAGGTGCCTACAATTTTTGTTTCACTAGGTTGGTGCTCAGTTTAGGAAGTGTTATCCACTAAGTTGCACTTAGCGGATTTTTCAAGTCAACCACTAAGGATCAAAACAAACCAATTGTTCTTACTTAGTGCTAAAAAATTCCATGGTTTCATTAGGGCCAGTTGTGGTACCTTTTTCCAATGTTCACACCCCTTCGGGGGAATTGTACTAAATGACATATCATGATGGTTTCTTATGTAAAAGGATTGACCTTCTTAGGACTTGGTCATCAGGGTCATCATCCTTGAGTGTTTTTCCCTCGTCAATTATATGATGCTTTTTTAAGCGACATATAATTTTCAAGGTTTTCTCTCAAAATCCTCCAAAGTCGGGATGGTGAAGTTGGTGATTATGCCTTAGGAAGGTTATTAAATCCTAGGGTATATGTATTATACCATGCTAGTCATATTCCCAAAGTTTCGTGGACATGCGCTAAGTCTTTTGTAGGATTGTTTAATTTTTAGTTTTTTAATAAAATCATTGATAAGGTGTGTTTTAATTGTAATTTATCAAAAGGTCATAAAATAGGGCCTAGGGAGACAATTTGGTCAGGGCGATGATATTCTTTGGACCCAAAGAACACACTTAACCCCTAAAACCAGTTTGGAGATTCAAATTAATAATTTTCAATTATTAATTTTGATTTTCTCTCCAAAATGACTCAAAGGGTCAAATAAATGGAAAACCCAATTCCTGAATCAAAGGTAGATTGTCTGGGACTTGTCTGTAAGTTGTCATGGAGGTTGAGGATCTTTCACAGGGAATTTATGAGCATAAGAGAGAATCTTCATTCATCAAGGGAGAGGATCCAACTCACCTCCGTCAAAGAGGGGCACATTATCCTAATGGAGGGCACATTCTTCCACTTGGATGAGTTGGTTAGAGGAGGTGGAAGCTTCCCAAAACAAGTGGGATACCTCATGAGAGGTGGAATCCTCCCCTCCCACTAATTCAAACCTCCTCCCATGATTTTCTCAACCACCAAAGCAACCTCCTTCATTGGGAATTGCGCCCCCTTGGGGTTTGAGATGAGTTTTTGGTATAAAAGCAAGGTCTTGCTCCTCATTTGGGAGGATGCATTGAAACTCTGCCCATTGTACTTTTGTTTTTGCATTATTGTTTAATGAAATTGAAGGCTTTGGAGGCTCATGTGTGGCATTGTCTCAGGGTTATGCAACTGGGTGATTTATGAGGTGATATCTAGATAAATTAGGCTTTCTTTTTGTCAAGTTTGGTAGTATTGATATAGATTCCTTTTGAATGGGTATTTGCAGCTGTCAATTTTCTCATTTATGTTTTATTTGTAGAATATTTCAGGGGTAATAGATTGTCTTCGGTTATAATGATATACTCCTTGGTTTTCTATGATAAAATGTACTGGATTAACCATGCTTGTTTGAAGTTTGTGTAGTTTTTGCAGGTTGCTTTAGGTGAAAGGGATATTGGAGCTCGGTTACATCCATCTCATTTCCACTAGATTCTATCAGCTACATCTAATGTGTTTTGTTTCACAGATTCCTTTTCTCCTTCATACCTTTCAAGATTGAGCTTGAGGATCTCTCTTTTCTCTCTCTAAAAATCAAAATTTTCTTAGTTACTGGTTCTTTATGCTAGACAAAATTTAGATCTATAAAGTATGATATTAAAATCTGATTTTTTTATGCATATATATCATATCTAGAAGTGCTTTAAAAGTATCATTTTAAACTAGATCTAGATTAGTACTTTGAGTGCTCGTTTTCATAAAAAAATTCACAATTTTCAAGTACTTTAGTAGTATACATTTTCGTACTTTTATTTGATTAATCCATGAGATTCTAAAATAAATTTCTCGTTGGTTTTTAGCAGGTCTGAGAAAAAGGAGAAGGAAACGCTGCCGAAAATAAAAAAATTCACCATCCGGGGCACCCGAAATCCTTCCTTCTTCCCCCTTCTTCTTTCCTCTTCTATTCCAAAGAGTGTCTAAGCATTTAGATCCATTTTCAAGGGTCAAAATACATTTTATTTTCTTACTTAATCTATTTCTAAAGTTTAATAATAAGGAAATCAAGTGGGATACACAACGCCCACACTCCATCCCCCTTAGGGGATTCACAGTGTCCTTTATGGTTCATTTTTTTCTAACCAACACATGCACACAATACACCTTCTAGAAAGGATTGATAGGTTAATTAATTTGTTCTGATTTCATATTAGAATAAAGAAAAAATTTCATACCCGACTTGTTTCCATGAAGTATGCTCTCGCTACCGACCAAAGTTTTTACCGATTATTGGTGGATGACCAGGAAGTGACACATAGTTTGTGGTCTCAATTTGTATTTAGTTTACTTGATTTTACAACATATTTGCTATCTTTAATTGGAATTAACACTTCTCCCTAAACTTCATGTATGCTCTTTCCATCTGCGGGGTTTTCATGGTCGTTTGGGAATCAAAAGCGATTTGCAACATTTTCTAATTTCCACACATTAACTTAACAATCCATTAATAAAATAAATTCACAAAAAACATTACAAAAATACAGCGTAGTGACATTTGAAAATCGTGGGAAAATCCTTCAAATAAAGCGAGAACCAAATAATAGTGACCTCGGGATACTGTCAGGATACACTCTTGTTGGTATAGTGAAGAACCACCTTCATCATTTTCCAGACACATTATCAGTACTTTACAATATATCGAGAATTCCCTTCTTATAACTCAATTCATCTTTTAATAATTAAAACTGACCAAGACACATTGCAAAACATTTTATATTTCAACAACATTATTTCTTTATTTCTGACTCCATTGGCACTGATCGAAATTCGCAACATTCCACTGTCGATTATTATTAGTTTTTTATTGTTGCTAATCCTTATGTGTTGATGTTATTATATATATGCCGGTGAAATATTTATCTAAATTTGTAACAATCTTGTCTCAATATTTTACTTCAAAATTTCCTAAAAAACTTACTTCCATCATTTATGAGTAAAACACAAGAGCCTTAGTTAAAATCTTTCTTAGGGTCCACCCCCCTTTGCTTCATTAAAATTTTTGCCTAAAGAGAGAAGTGTTAAATCCTACTCCTCCTAAGAAAGTAACCTTTCAAGAAAGTCAAGAAAAATTTCTCCAATAAAAAAATATGGCTTTGTTGATCTTCCAGTTATTTTAAAAACTAAGGAACACGGAAGAGAAGATCATCCTCCATTATAAATTTCACTTTTTATGAATGATCTTCTTCTTCATAACTGTATGTTATATTTTGGGTCTTCAGCTAACATAATGACCAAGAAACTCATGGAACATTTAAGTTTAAAAATCAAAAGACCATATCACAATGTTTGTCCCATGGACTCTAGAGTAGTTGAGGTCATTGGTATTATTTTGGGTTTTCCAGTAAGATTGGATAAGTACCCTGATATTCATCTAAACATGGATATTCTTGTGATTGATGTACTTGAGAAATGGGGTATGTTTTTTTTTGACAACAACGGTTAAGATATATTAATAAGGCAGTGTAACCATAGAAACCGAGCCAGATTACAAAATGCCCTCAAGGTAGTGGCAATAGGAGTTCAGACTCTCAACATACGCCCTTATGAAAGCGACAAAATAGTTTTCTAGTTCTATATACGCCCTTATGGAAGTGGCAAAGAGGAAATAACTAGTCTAAAGAGCCCTCAGATAGATTCAGTATTTAACATAAAGGATTGAAACAGTAATTACAGTAAACCAAGGCAAGAACTAATTTAACCAAGTCTATCATATCCAAGTGTCCAGAAAGCAGCATAATTATAAACATTGAAGAACTCAACGCACAGGGTGAACAACAACACAAAAAATAGTCCAATTCTCTCACTTGAATTTCTCATCAAAGCTAGACGAAGAACCTGGGGTGGGAAGGGCTTCATGCTTGACGAGCTTGTCAACCTTGATTTCCAATTCCGCTATTAGACCAATAACCGCATTCTCGAACCTCCTCACTTCATGACTTATTTTCTTCTGCAGATACACCAAGTCCTTATCCATGTTTTCCAATAGCCTTCCACCTTCAATATCGATTGCTTCAACTTGATCCTGCAAAGCCTTGACATCATGCTTCAGATCTCTTATAACCGCCACCACATACCTTGGAGCTGAGGACGCGCTGGAGGATGTAGACCCAATTTCCATTCTGAGCATTAAAATTTTCTTCCCGTTCACGATACAACAACAAAGATCCTGCACATCCCGATTATTAATCTCACAAATGAAGCAGATGGTGCCTCCTTCCTTGCCCCTCCATTGAATAAATTCATTGCATCGTAGGGAAGCTATGATCACTGTATTTCCCTTTGTGCGAGCCATTAATCCAGTTGAGAACTCACTCGATTCCCCCTGCTTCGACGAGACAACCAACGGTTTCGCACCAGATGAGGGGACATCGCCATAGATCGCATTTAAACTCCATCTTTCTTCAAACACGTAAGCACATTCCCACACGACTCCACCTGCCTTGGGAGCATGCGAACACGAGTCATGGGCCTTGGAAAGAGGGGCCCACGGGAGGATAGGCCTCACGAACAGAGTCCCAGTCCTATGGGGGAATACAAATAGAAATAGACCCATTGATTTTTAGATCTCCAAGTCGAAGAGAAGAACCCAAATTCGCTGCTTGGTCAGCTTCTTTGTTATTTTTCCTTAATACATGAAAGAACTCGATTTTAAGGAAGGAGAGAGATAGTAATTTGATTTTCTGGATTATATGCTTGAGGTGCATTTGATTCGGAAGAGAGATATCGGTCATTGCTTATATAATTATTCTCGAGTCTCCTAGAACAGTGAGCTCGGTGATTCCTTGGTTCTTGGCAATCCGGAGTCCCTGCCAGAGAGCTAGGGCCTCGGCCATGTTGTTAGTTTCCAAGCCTAGACCCAAAGCGAAAGTGGTTTCCAAGAGTCATTCTGGAGTGATAATAACTCCACCCCCCCTGTCGCCCAAGGATTTCCTTTAGAGGCACCGTCAGTGAACAGGACCTATGTCTTCAAGAGTCTCAGCCAAGAGTTGAGTTCCTTTTCCTCCATCCTAATTTCCCATGAGTTCCTCGCCTTATGACTCAGGATGACCAAAGGGAGATTAGGGGCCAATATTTGTAGCCAAGCTTCATTATCAGGGGGAAAGGAGCAGGGATCATTCCATAGATGGGAGAGGCAATCGCCCAACAATCCATGAACTTTTGCAGCAACCTAAGTGACTTTCCCCTCTTTTCCTCTGAAAATTCGGGTATTTCTTTCAACCAAATCTTCCAAATAATGACCTTTGGCAATGCCATCCAACATGATTTGTTTCTCTTAGATTTGATACTGAAGGGAGCTTTGGAGGCCTAGTTAAGAAAGAGGGTCAGAAGACTGCCCAAGATGAGCTCAGTCTCCTTTGGAATGGATGCTTTCCAAACATCTCTAGCAAATTGACAGGCGATGAGAATATGCTCAGCGTTTTCCTCATTGTTGAGGTAGAACGGGCATCTCGTTGGGCCTTCCCAACATTTTTTGTTAAGATTATCCAAAGTAAGAATTTTTTTGTGGATAACCGTCCACGAGAAGAAGTCAATTTTAGGGAGGCTTTTAACAGCCCAGATGCTTTTCCAAATGGCGGGATTCTCAATATTTTCAGTATTCGAAAGCAACTTGTATCCTGCTGAGGTAGAATAACTACCAGAACTGTCCCCTTGACCTCTTGAATATTTAGCTATTCTGGATTTAGGGGAATTCCCTTTTAAGTTACTAAGGAATTGCTCCTTAACACTTTCCAGTTGAATTTGGCATGGAATATCTTAGTTCTTCCAGGAGCCATCAAGATTCCATTCTGAGATGTCCCAGATGGTAATAAAGTTCCTTCTATGCATGTGTTCTTTAAGATTCCCCATCCCTTGAAATTGGGCCAATGAGGGGTCGCCCATGATCGAGTCCTCCCATACCTTTATTTGTTTTCCATTCCTAGGAATCCACATGATCTTAGCAGAGAAAAAGGGAAGAGATTTCAGAAGGATAGGGAGGATGGCAGAGCCGTTTCTTACCCTAGTGGAGTTGTCCAGGTATCTAAGGCGACCGTTGGAAAAATATTTTTTCCAAAGGGCCGCTTTGCACCACGTCAACTTACCCGAGATAATATTCCAGAGAATTTTGGCTCCAAGCGCTACAGTTTGCAGAGCCAACTGCTTGATTTTCAATCCACCTTGCATCAAGGGCTTGGCCACTTTTTCCCAACTAACCAGGGAGAGTTTCTTTTCATTTTGCTTCCCACCTTTCTAGAGAAAGTTTTTGAGCGAAGATTCAATGCTACCCATAACACCTTTTGGAGTGAGCAGGATGGAGCACTGATATGTGGGAATACTAGATAAGACTGCTTTTATAAGGACTACCTTCCCGGATGGATTCAACTAATTTGCTCCCCAAGTACTTATCCTATTTTTAATTTTATCAATTATAGGGAGCCAAGAGGAGGATTTCAGAGCGGCTTTGAAAATAGGGACTCCAAGGTACTTGAAATCATCCCACTGAGTTTTTCCATTTATGCCCAGGATTTTTCTAATGTCCACCATTTCTCTAGGGTTGCAATTCCAGCTGAGAATTTGACTTTTATTAGAGTTGATGAGACTGCCTGAAGCTTCGTGATATAAGTCTAGTTCCCTTTTAAAAATCCTGGCTGAGATCACACTCGCTCCCCCCAGGAGGATAGTATCATCTGCAAACTAGGCGTGGTTCACATCTTTGACACCTCGGGCAATGCAAAGCCCAAGTAGCTCATTATTTTGCTGACAGTGATTGAGATGAAAGCTTAGAACAGAGGCTTGAATAACATAGAGTAGGGGAGAGAGTGGGAAACCTTGAAGAAGTCCCCTAGAAGCCTAAAAGAAGTTTGCTGCACGACCATTCACCAAGTGGGCAATCCAGGGGGATTTGAAACAGGATTGGATCCATCTAATGAAATCTAGATCGAAGCCAAACCGAAGCATAACCTTGAAGAGAAAATCATATCTAACTCTATCAAAGGCATTTGCTAAGTCAAGTTTTATAACCATGCCTTTTTCTCAGTGCTTGATGCTAGAGTGAATTGCTTCTTGGACAAGAATAATATTGTCAGTGATCTGCCTCCCCTTAACGAAACCTCCTTGGTTGTTTGGGATGATGGAAGGAATCACCTCTTTGATCCTATTGGAAATTACTTTGGTGATGATTTTGTATCCAATATTGCATAACGGATAGGCCTGAATCTATCAAAAGAAGTAGCTCCTTTTTCTTTGGGGATGAGGGCAAGGAAGGACGAGTTAGTGCTCCCTCCAATTTTTGCACAGGACTGAGACTTGCAGACCATTTTAACCAGATCATGTTTGATAATTTTCCAGCACACTTTGAGAAGTCTGGCTGTGAATCCATCCAGGCCTGGCACCTTGTCAAGTTCCATAGCCGCCAGGGCCTACTTCACTTCTTTCTTTGAGACCAAGGCAATTAGCTTTCTATTAGAGGGGCAATGGATCCATTTAAATGGGGTATGTTGCTATCAAGAAAGCGGGCTATTAATTTGGGGGGATCCAATTAAATGGACTGGACTTATGCTACCATTCCTTTATTCGAGAATTCAATGGTAAAATTGCATAGTGAAAAGGAGAATAAACATCATGTAGAAAACCCCAAAAAGCCTTCTAATGAATATGCTTACCACATAGATAGTCTTGGAAATTGTTCTTGCTATTCTACCTTTTTGGCCCCAGTTAAGGAAAATTTTAAATTTGAAAAGGTAGATGAAATATGGAAGATGAATTTTGATGGCACTCATTCAAGATCTGGAAAGGGAGTTGGAATTGTCATCACTTCACCTAGAGGACAAGTTTTCAACTTTTCCTTTAGGTTAGAATATGAAGCAACCAACAATGTAGCTGAATATGAGGGATTCCTACTTGGGTTGGAAATAGCTAAAGATATGGGGATTAAGATGTTGAATATAAGATGTGACGATCATTTTATAATCCTCCAAGTTAAGAACCATTTTTCATGCAAGTGTCAAAGGTTAAAGAAATATAGGAATGCAGTGTGCGATAGAATGGAATTCTTCGACGCCTTAAATATGACTAGCATCCATTGAGATCAAAATAGCTTAGCATATAAGATATCTGTAGTAGCTTCAATTCTTCCACCTTTAGAGGAACTACTAAATGGTGATGGTAAATTAGAGATTAAATTTAGATCACCAGTCCCAGATAACATGGAACATTAGTAGATATTTCACGATGATGAACAAATTTTGAAATTTATCCATAACATAGAGGAATTTTCAAATTTCAATGTTAGTTTTCAGGAGGAGGGTAAAGAGTATCAGGGGAAAGGTGATCAATTCAACAATCCAGTACCACGTGGTCTAGTTTCACTTGAGAATATTTTTTATAGGTAGGATAGAAGGAAAAATAACATTGACTCAATGAAACCTTGGGATTACATTGAGATCAACATTGGAACACGTAATGAACCAAAAATGATAAAAAAATGGAAAAGGTACTTTTGAAAAGGAAAGGAATGAATTAGTAGATATTGTCAAAGAGTATAAAGATATCTTCGCTTTCACTTATGACGAGCTCAAATCTTATTGGGAGGATGTGTTCCAACACACTATACCTCTCAAACAAGACAATAAAGAAGTTAAACCTTTTCGACAAAAAATGAGACAAATCAACCCTAATCTTGCACCAATAGTAAAAAAGGAGCACGAGAAAATGTTGGATGACGGGATCATTGCGCCAACACGACATTCATATTGGTGCTGCAACTTGGTGGTTGTGAGAAAAAAGAATGGGAGCATAAGAATATGTATAGATTTCCATAATCTAAACATTTCTCGTTAAAAGGACAACTATCCATTGTTGAATATGGAAACTCTTCCGTAGAAGGTAACAGGTTCTGAAATGATGTCTATGCTAGATGGATTTTCAGGTTATAATCAAGTGGTGATACAAAAGGAGGATAGACATAAGAGTAATTTCACAACCCCTGGGGTACCTTCGAATAATTAAGGATGCCTTTTGGTTTGTTGAATGCAGGGGCCACTTTCCAAAGGGCCATGGATTATACATTTAAGGAACTAATTGGAAAGATAATAGAAATTTATCAGGATGACTTAACAGTTTTTTCAAAATAAAGAACAAGTAATGTAAGTCACCTCAAGCAAATATTCGAAAGATGTAGGAAATATTGTATCTGTTTGAATCCAATGAAGTGTGTCCTAGGTATTGAAGAAGGGAAACTGCTAGGACATATCATTTCCAAAGATGGAGTAAAGGTGGACCCCGAAAGGACCGAGGAAATTAAAAAGATCCCTTTACCTAAAAATGTAAAAGCTCTCCAATCCGTTAATGGACACATCAACTTTATAAGAAGATTCATCCCTAACTTAGCAGATTTAATCAAGCCAACCCAAAAGTTATTAAAGAAAGATGCTAAGTTTGAATGGAACGATGAGGGTCGAGAAGCTTTCATATGCATAAAGGATGCAATTACCAAATCACCAATTTTGGTTAACATTGATTATTCTAAAGGTTTCTTGATTTTCTCCTTTTCTTTTGAAAGTACCGTCGTGGGGGTCTTGCTCCAGAAAAACAATGAAGGATTTTAGAAACTCATCGCTTTCATGAGTTGGGATTTACACGATTCATAACTGAAATATACAATCATGGAAAAACAAGATTATACCTTGGTAAATTCGATAAAAACATTTCATATCATACATTGGCTACTAAAAAATAATTGGTTATGTACCCCATGCAACAGTAAAAGATATCTTGTCTCAACAAGATTGTTTGGGCATAAGGGGTAAATGGGTCTATAAAATTCAAGAATATGATCTAGATATTATGCCTACAAAATTAATCAAAGGTCAGGGTCTAGCCAAGATGTTAACTGTTAACACCGTTATTTATCAAGGGGGTGAAAGACCATGGTGGAGAAGAAAAATAATGGTTGGTTGGATACTTTGGTTAAAAGATATATAGTAAAGAGGGGGCTATAGGCAAAAAAGCGATTAAGTCACCGAAGATCATAAGCCGCAATGGGAGGAGGGATAAAATCAATGGCTGATATTCTCTTCGCTCCTCAGAGATGCAATGGAGATAAAGGTTTGGTCCGGGCGCTTATCGGGCACACAGATCAGCGGCCATCAAGTTGTTTTGCGTAGATCCACGGTCTATATCCAATCCGCTTCGTGAAGTTGCATCCTGGTTAAAGTGACACAATCCGGCGGAATCGAGTACATGCTACTCAATCCAATGGCGGAGAGGTGAAGTCGGATCACATCCATGGTTGAGATTGATTCCGGAACCAGAACCTGCACGACCGATAAACCTAAAGTGCCCAGCGGAATGAGTTATCCGGTGATCGATCTGACGGTTGAAGATCGAAGTGAATCAAATCAACGGCTATTATGATTTCCGGAGAGTGAACTAGCGCGATGGATAATTCCGAAGTGCCCAGCGGAATTTGGTACGTGGCATATGATTCGACGGTGGAAAGTTAAAGGCGTATCACATCAATGGCTTAGGATGATTCCGGGGATCAAAGCTGCATGACGGTTAAAGCGACGGAGCCCAGCGGAATTCGGTACGTGTCACCCGATCCAACGGCTCATGATAAAAGGCGATTTCATCGACTGTGGGAGATCATTCCGGGATGGAGACTGGTGCGTTGATTATCTCCAAGACGCCTGGCGGAATGAGGTTACGTGGCGCGTGATCCAAAGGCCAGAAATTAAAGAGAAATCAGATCTAGGGTCTTAAATGAAGCCGGGAAATAGAAGTGCACGGCAGTTAAGAATAAGTGGTGGTTGCGGAAAATAAATGCTGTCTACGTGGTGAATTGTGTGGTCCTATAAAGGCAGGGTTGACCTATCCAATGATTATTTTATTGGTTGGGACCCGGCGAAAAGGACTTGGCGATTTGGGAGCTTCCATTTGTCAGTTCCAGGCACTTTCCGAACACGCGCCTCCGTAGTAAGCCAGGTAGGACTTAAACCCTGTAACTCTTTCGTCCAATTACCATTGTAAATTAAGCAATGGACCAAGGGAGAGAGATTCGTATGTCTAGTCAGGTCGCGGATGACAGAGAGGAATTTTTAGTAGACATACACAGGGGTGTGTGCGACCCCTTCCTATCCACAGGGAGCGTGTCCAGCAGTAAAGAAAAGTTGTGGTCTCATTACTCACAGGGGATTGACGTTCTAAATGTATGCAAGTATTTTTTGTACCATTTCGCCCTTGAGAAAACCCCCCACTTCCCAGAATTTTCCGAGTGGTGTGCGGTGAACTATTCTCCCTCTCAGAGGATTATTGTGAGTCGGTCCGCGTCCAAAATACTGTGTAAAATTGATGCTTCGATCGTCAGAGAAAACCTTAGTCTGCCCAAAAATTACCCTGTAAATCGTGAGTCTGTAAATGAATCTGTCCTTGCTGAGTTTTTCAAAAATTGTGAAAGTGAAAGTCGATGTCAATTCTTGTCAAGTATCCTGAAGGAAGGTCAGTCCCTGGAAGGTCTTTTCTCACCTTACCCCTTGCACATTTTTAGGACTGAAGTGCAATTGGTAATGTCTTTGGTCTGTCGAGTGTTAGGTCTAGATGACGATTGTCATATAGGTGATGTCATCCTTGGTTTCTTGTTAAGGATAAATTCTTTAAGCCCTGAGTCCCAGTCGGTCCCCGTACTTAATTTAGACGAGTACCTTGCCGAAGCGATCCACCTCCAGTTGACTGAATTTCCTAAGGTCCAGTTCTTTAGGTTTCAAACATACTTGCTTAACATGCTATTATGCTCTAATGTTACTGAATTGAAATTCTTAAGTGCTCTATGCTCTTCTGATTTGCCCAAGCAAATAAACATGTTTGAATTCGCCAGTTCGACCATGTCTGAAATGTACAGAATGTTATTTGATGAGGACCTGCCCTGTGTCCTGGACGAGATGAGATGCCTAATGCTGTCGTCACCCGAAGATCGGGTGGGGGACTAGTTCCTGTACAGAGGTTACACAGTGTTAAGAATATATGGCTTTACTGGTCAGCCTTATAGGCTACCCTCCTTCTTGACCCCAAGGATTTTCGCACTAGAGTTCATGAGGCAGAGATTGCTGTCTGAGGAAGAGCACTTTGGTGCTTTCAAAAAATCTTCGAACATTAAATTTCCATTTAAAGTCGGCCCTTTCATTTTTAAAGGTAAAGGTGCCCTGGCATTTATAGAAAAGTTGCTGGAGAATCTGGATTTCATAAAAGATGTAAATGTGAATTACGACCCCCACCATGTGATCTCATTGAGAAAATAGGCAAACAAGAATAAACCATTTGAGCATCAGGCTATTGAGGGGCTAGCTGAAGTGGCCAATTCGCTGCAGTGTACTGATAGGTCAAATTTTGATGAAGAGACACATACTACACCTGTCACAACGACCCAAATAACAGAAGGTGCTGGTATTGTAGTCAAGAGGAGTTTGTCTGAAACTGAGAGTATGGATGTAGACGAGGAAGGGCCCCATAAAAGGGCAAAGCTGCTTCAAAGTGGTGAAATTGTAGATGAGGAGGTTTCTGATGGTTCCAAAAGAGGTGCCCTAGTTCCCCTGAAAGCGGTGCAAGTAAGTCAATTGTCTTTTAAAAATTCAGAGGGTGATGTAGACAGTTCGGAATTATGCCACGTGTTTAAATCGAAGGAAGACCTAAAAGCCAGCTACATGGAGAAGAGGAAACAGTCTATGGAGGAAACGAGAAATTTGCTCCCGAAGGTGAGAAGTCTATACAGTTGGAAAACCTCTCTGGTCTCTGCTATAGATGCTGAGAGGAATAATTTTAAAATGGCTATGGTAAGCGACAAGAAGATGTCGAAAATGGAGATCCGGTTAGACAAAATCAGCACTCGGGATAAAATTCAACTCCACAAACAGACCAGCGATATCATCTACTCAGACTTACTACAAGCCATGGTGAGGATTAATAAATTGCAAGTGTTGATAGACAAATTGGAAATTCAGTTGAAACATGAGAAAGTGGAAAATAAAGCAAATGTTGTTCAGATTAGGAAGCTGCAGACAGACATTGCTAGTTCAGACAGTACCCAGGCAGTCAAGAGGTTGTTAGAGGAAAAGGATAATGCACTCCAGGTCATGAAGAAGAAACTGAAGATCCCAGGTGCTGAACATGTTCAGTCATCTGAGTTACTAGCTCTCCAAGAGGAGAAGGATAAAGTCCATCAAGAAATGATGGAGTATAAAGGAAGAGATGGGGAGCTACAAGAAGAAAAAGAGAAGTGGGAAGCCGAAAGGGAGGAACTGTTATCCCAAATCTCCTTGATGAAAAAAGATCAGAATGAAGAGAAGGAGATTATGGAAGAGTTGATGAGTCAGACTCCCACCGGCGAGGACCTGTCTATTGTAAATATCCAGAAGCCATTAGATGATTTCTCTACTGATGATTTGTTGGTGCCAATGTCCCAGGTGAGTTTGAAAGAAGAAGCAATCAAAGATTTGAAAGTAGAGAATGAAAAGATGAAAGCTGAATTGGCCAAAGTAAATGAAAGCAAAAAACAAATACTGCAGGACAGGAATCAATTACAGAAGAAATTCAATGAGCTAAAAGAAAAATGCATTGGGAAGGGCCCTCTTCAGGGGGCAAAACATATCATTTGGGATACCTTGTGTATAGAGATTGCCAAGTTCCGGCACTATTTAAATTTTATTGATGATTTGAATATAATAATAAATTTGGCCCACCAAAGATTAAAACTGGTAAACGAACATATGGTGAAAAGACCCCTTGTTACGGCTCAGAACACACTAAATTTTCTAAATTCACTGCCATATCAAAAGTTGCAGGAATTGGGCATAAAGGACAGAGTATCAATAGTGATGTGGGCAAAGAAAATCATCCACAAGCATCACTTAATCAAAACGGTCCAAGATAAATCAGAAGGGTTGCTGCTGCAGGTTAATAATTTTAAACAAGAGTTTAAAGAACTGTTCAAAGACGGGTTGCCCTCTTTCTGGGATGGAGAAGGGCGGATGTTCTCACAGGAACATTATCATAACCTTCTTGTTCATTGCCGCATGGACCACTCCAAATTCAATGATTTGGAGAAAAACTTGACAGGGAAGACCATTGTGGATATGCTCACAGAAGATTTCGAGATTCTGCAGAAGTTCGCCATCATCAGAAGCAGATTACCCAGAAAGTCCTATGAAGCATATATGGAGCTCGAAGTAGCTATTCGGGAAATGATGGAGTGTGACACCCCAAATTTGGAGCAGTGGAAAGCTGTGGAGCGGTTTGGAAAGACAAAGTATATTCTCCATCCCTAGGAACAGGTGTCATGCACTGAAGAGCTGATGGGGAAAAGACGTGGAGCTGATGGGGCAAAGACGTGGAGCTGATGGGCGAAAGTTTGTTATTAAGTTGATTTGTACTTTATGATCTGTTAGGATTGGAGTTGTAACAAACTTCCTAGGGGTTAGGAATTCAGTTACAAACTCTAAATTAAGCCAATCATTCTGTTATTGATCTTCTTATTGGAGCACCGATCATTTTATGTATAAATATGCATCTTTTTTAAGAGATGAGGGTTGGAACCCATTGGGGGGTGAATAATTTTGGAGAACATATCTGTTTGTGGAATGACAAAGTGAATGCATGAGAGTTTTGTCAGAGATTCATGTGTCGTTGATATTACAGTCTGTGCTTCTTTCTTTATGTGATTGTATTTCCCTTGTGTAACACTCCATTCTGTTTCTTCCTCGTATCTGGAATATAGCGTTAGATGATTGGAATTCATGTGTTCATGCTCTGGTCATCATTTTAGATATTATATGATTGTTTCTGCTAAAGTTGATATAGAACTCATCCTTGTTGATGCTCTGTGTTAATGGGTTGTTTCTTCATCTCTTCTGTTCCACCCGAATCAATTTGAATGACTGTGATGATATGATTACCTTGCCTTTGATGAATATCATGTATATGTCTTTGTGGTATTTTTATATTGTATATGAATCCATGCCCAATGGTTATGTGATTGTTTCAGCCAAATACATAAATCTTTGAATGTTATTTTAAATCTGGTCTTGTTAAATCTTTATTGAGAGATCCCTCTCTGGAAGAAAATACCAGTTTCTTCCTAAAGTGGTTCTGCTGTTACCTCGGAGTATACCTTTTACAGCCCGGGTACATTTTGGGTGCTAACATTAACTAAAGGGGTTGCAGAGGCTTTAGGGATGGTGTGTCAAAACAATGATCTAGAGCATGTAAAGTTAGTAAGACTTCAACAGATAGAGAAGGATCCATGGTATACAAATATAATATTCTTTATCCTTAATATTACATGCACTGATCACCTTAAGGGTCACAAAAGGTCTCTAAGGATTAAATCCGTTACTTATTACATCACTCAAGAGGGACATGGTTGGAGAAACCCCGACAGAATAATACTTAGATGTGTAAATGAGTAAGAGTATAAACAACTCTTAACTGAGTTTCATGTAGGATTTTGTGGGGTCCATTGTGCAACAGATACAAAAACCCATAAGATCCTTGGAGTGGGTTTTTACTGACCCTCCTTATTTAGATATGTACACAAGTTTATAAGGAGTTGCCACCAATGCCAGTTATTCACGGGAAAACAAAGTCTGGCAGCCTTGCCTTTGCAACCAATTGTGTTGTTATCCCCTTTCCAACAGTGGGGGCTTGATTTCATTGGGAAATTTAAGTACAAATCAAGCAATGTGTTTTCTTGGATCCTAATGACAACTGACTATTTCACCAAGTGGGTAGAAGAATAACCCACCAAAATGGCTAGTGATAAATTTATTATGGAATTCATAGAGGACAAGATTATCACAAGAATTGGGGTTCCATACAAAATAACAACCGACAATGCCAAAGCTTTCAGTTCAACAACACTCACACCGTTTTGATTCAAATATGGAATTATCCTATCTCACTCATCCAACTACTATCCTTAGGGAAATGGTCTTGCAGAACCAAGCAACAAAAACTTAATGACTGTTCCTTAAGAAAATAGTTGGAAGTAACAAAAAGTCTCGGGATAGTAAAATAAAATATGCAGTTTGGGCTGACAGAATAACTAAGAAAAGTGCAATAGGAAAGACTCCTTTTGAGTTGGTATATGGTTCAACTACCTCCTTGCCTATCTATCTTCAGTTGCCAGTGTACCAGATGCTTCAAGAATATGGTTTAGAAGAAGATGCCATGCCCAATAGAATAAATCAGTTAATTGAATTAGATGAAAGTCGAAGAAATGCTCTTGACAGGAGTATCAGAAACCAAGAGAAGGTTAAAAGAACATTTGACAAGTCTGCAAAACCAAGGGCCTTCCAGATTGGAGATACAGTTTTATTATGGGAGAAATGAAGGGAGAAGCCAAGCAAACATGGGAAGTTCGATAGGCTCTGTATGGGGCCATTCATCATTTTTGACGTGGTTGATACCAATTCATTTTTTCTCAACAACATGGAAGGAGAAAAGTTGCTCTTGCCAGTGAATGGGCAACAATTGAAATTGTTCTTCAACGATCCTATGTAATGCCCTAGGGGACATTATCAAGACTTTTCTAAAACCTTTTCCTTTTTGTATCATAGCTTATTGTTGTATATTATTTATGTGCCATAGTTTTATGTACTATTATTTTTTCTATATTATTTTTCTATATTATGTTGCAACTTGTATTTCATTTTTGGCATTAATTTACATGTATATGGGATTGATGCACTTTAGTTTCTTGTAGGAACCAGACATTCTAATGTTCTCCCCCACTCTCTTTGATCGAATATCAGTCGAGTGGACATCCCATAGTTGGATCCAGATGTTATCCACTAAGTTGCACTTAGGGGATTTTTCAAGTGAGCCACTAAGAATAAAAAAGAATCAATTGTTCTTACTTAATGCTCGGAAATTCAATGGTTTCATCAGGGCCAATTGTGGTCCCTTTTTTGCATGTTCAAACCACTTCGGGGGAATTGTAATAAATGACATAGCATGATGATTTCTTATGTAAAATGCTTGGCCTTCTTAGGACTTGGTCATCAGGGTCATCATCCTTGATTGGTTTTCCCTCATCAATTATATGACACTTTTTTAAGCGACATATAATTTTCAAGTTTTTCACTCAAAATCCTCCAAATTCGGGATGGTGAAGTTGGTGATTATGACTTAGGAAGGTTATTAAAGCCTAGGGTATATGTATTATACCATGCTATTCATATTCCCAAAGTTTCATGTACATGCACTAAGTCTTTCCTAGGATTTTTTAATTTTTAGATTTTTAATAAAATAATCAATAAGGTGTATTTTAATTGTTATTTTTCAAAAGGTCTTAAAATTGGGCCCAGGGAGCCAATTTGGTCACGGGGATGCTCATTTTTGGACCTAGAGCACCCACTTAACCCCTAAACCCACTTTGGAGAGACAACTTAGTAGTTTTTGATTATTAATTTTGATTTTCTGTCCAAAATGACTCAGAGGGTCAAATAAATGGAAAAATGAAGAACACCCAATTCCTAAATCAAAGGAAACTTGTATGGGACTTGTCTCTGAGGTGTCATAGAGGTTGAGGATATTTCCTAGGGAATTTATGATCATAGGAGATCATCTTCATTCAAGAAGGGAGAGGATCCAACTCACCTCCATCAAAGGGGGGCACATTCTCCTCAAGGAGGGTGCATTCTTCCACTTGGATGAGTTGGTTGGAGGAGGTGGAAGCTTCCAAAACCAAGTGGGATACCTCATGAGAGGTGTAAGCCTCCCCTCCCATGAATTCAAACTTCCTCCCATGATTTTCTCAACCCCCAAAACAACCTCCTTCGTTGGGAATTGCGTCACCTTAGGGGTTGGGATGTTTTTGGGTATAAAAGCAAGGTCTTGCTCGTCATTTGGGAGGATGCATTGAACATCTGCCCATTGTAATCTTGTTGTTGCATTATTTTTTAATGAAATTGAAGGCTTTGGAGGCTCATGTGTGGCATTGTCTCATTGTTATGCAATTGGGTGATTTCTGAGGTGATATCTAGCGAAATTGGGCTCTCTTTTTGTCAAGTTTGGTAGTATTGATATAGATTCCTTTTGAATGAGTATATGTAGCTTTCAATTTGCTCATTTATGTTTTATTTGTAGAATATTTCAGGAGTAATAGATTGTATTCAATTTTACTGATATTCTCCTTGGTTTTTAATGATGAAATTTACTGGATTAACCATGCTTGTTTGAAGGATTGTGTAGTTTTTGCAAGTTGCTTAAGGTGAAAGGGATTTTGGAGCTTGGTTGCATACATATCCTTTCCACTATATTCTATAAGCTGCATGTAATGTGTTTTATTTCACATATTCCTCTTCTCCTTCATACCTTTCAAGATCGGGCTTGAGGATCTCTCTCTTCGCTCTCTAAAAATTAAAGTTTTCTTGGTTACTGGTTCTTTATGCTTGAAAAAAATTAGATCTATAAAGTATGATGTTAAAATATAGTTTTATTATGCATACATATCAGATCTAGAAGTGATTTAAAAGTATCATATTAAACTAGATCTAGATTAGTACTTTAAGTGCTTATTTTCATTAAATTCACAAATTTTCAAGTACTTGAGTAGTATAATTTTTTGTACTTTTATTTGATTAATCCATGAGATTCTAAAATAAATTGCTCACTGTTTTTTAGTAGGTTTGAGAAAAAGTGTTGTACATGATTACACACCTAATAACCATAGGTCTGGGGTTACCAACATACTCAATCAACTTGCAGACAATTGACTCTAAAGTGCAGTAAAGGAAATAGGAGGATTAGAAAGACTTACTCAATTAACGAAGGTTGATCCTTGCTAGTCCTCTTCCGCTCTGCTTCACCTTCAAAGTCTTCAAGGTTGCTCCTCTTTCACCTGTCAAGAGTCAATCTTCCAGATACAAGATGATTCATATATATATAAGCAGGTTAGATAAATCACATATAAGATGCAGAAACATAAACATTTATCAAACCAAGATACATGAAACACATATGGAAGAAGGATTCTCTTTATTATCAATAATGGAAAGAGTTCAGATTACAACCCAACACCTGAGACAAAGAATCCTCTGCAACCAAAGGATTCTGAGTTCCACTGCTCCAAAGACTTCTATATACAATCCACCAGCATAACTTTGCTCTCCAAGTATCTATATCCAACACCCTCCCCAACGCCTGTATTTATATGGAGGAAATAAGGCAGTTTTGAAGGTTGAGGAGGTTGAGACAGTTAAGAGGATTAATGGTAAATGGCTTAACTAATCCCAGATCATCGCGTGTTTTTATTTTTAAATGTTAAGGGACATATTCGCGGGTATGTAGAAGGACAACCCGCGAATGATTCATGACTTGCTATAAGAGCAACCCGCGAATACATCCATTCGCGACTTGCAGCAACCGACACTCGTGAATGATGCGAGAGTTGCATATATGAAGAGTCACGAATACAACTTAACATAGTAAAATGGCAAAGTAAATAGCTGGATGGAAGAAGAATTTATTGTATAGTAAGCCAATCTATAGTGTTTTGGGCAAACCTATATCCATAGATGTCCTTTTGTGTGCCAACATGAGGGATGTCGGCACTCGGACAGAGAGGTGCCATTCAGGTGTATAACAGATGCCCCCTAATGTGTGAGGTCAGAGGGAAGCGATGGCCGAAATACATTATAATATTTAGCTGTGGAGAACTCAGAAATCCAATGGAGCAGAGAGAGTACCTGAAACAAATACATAGTAATGTCATATACAAAGTTACATCTGAGGATGCTATGTTCAATTTACTGGAACACTAGCTCCTTTACAATATTTCAGTACATCATATGATACGGGTATAAACCACGTATATTACAAAGGTGGATTGAAGCCACAATATACAATAATGATGAGTCTTAAAAGATCTGGAAGCTATGTAGATGAATAGAACATAATCTTGCGCAACTTAGTCCATAGATGAGGAACTAAGGTCTTCATAAAGGATCCCAAAGAACCAGTACAATCCAAGCCATGTGAATAAGGGTAAGCTGAATTTGAACATGGAGAGGATTCAATAGTTTGTCAACGAATAGATGATAATCGACAACTGAAGCAAAGGAATTCACCAATGATGAAAGTGAATCCTGAGGTACAATCGTCAAAAACTCTAGGTCTTCGTCATCAAGAAGTACTGAAACGGAACCATGCTGTGATAAGGAAGGAAACAGATCCTCCAACGGATCACAAGAGTAACTAGGAACTGGGCAAAAGAAGGGAGACACAAATAGATAATAGATATAACAGTGATGGGATCAGGCTATAGATCAGACATTGGGAAGAGTCCTTGAACAGTGAGCACAACACAGAGATGACCCAAGGCAGCGTATAACTTATAGATAGAACAACTAGACCTATCTGTCATGTAGGAGACATGAGCAGATTCCCCAGGTATAACGGATAAGAGGAGGAGTAAGAAACTCAAAGTGATAGATGAACACAAGTGGACACTGAAACATGGATATCGGAAAGCAAAGAGTGCTATGTTCAAGGATGACATGCTGCCATTACTGAAAACAAGAGAAAACTTCTTCCTTACCTTTCCTTTCTAAATTTTAACGAGTCCAGGAAAGTAAACTCGGTTCCCTCTTCATTTTTTAACAAGCTTGAAGAGATGGGAAAATAATGCTTGATAGTGTCACTGATTCGTGGATTTAATGAGCCCGAACTAGTACATGCTCAGCCGGTGTTTTCACATTTAGAGAGTCTGAAAACTCCAAAGAAGACTCTAGGGGGGTCCTTTTTCATCCAAGTTAGTCTCCCGAGGCCGAAAAAGTATAAAACAAACCATAGAAGAACTCTCTTAACTTTCGAAGAAGAAAAGGTGAACCTTTTTCGTACTTAGTCAGGAAGGTCCGAAAAAGGTTAAATTACCACCTACCCAACGCTCCTTCCAGAACAACATAAAATAGCTTGAGATTTACGAGTGTGAAGGAAATCAAGATCACTCGGAAAGATCCATTTGGTTACGAGAAATGGGGCTTACAACAATAAACTCGTTGCTTTGTTCTTTAGTGTGTAACGAGCATGACAAAGACACAAAGTACACTTGAAATCTTTTTCATGTTTGGGTCCAGAGCACGAAAAAGAGAAAACTAAGCTCAAACTGGGTGTTCCTTTTCCGTAAATTTAGTCCCTCAGGTCCGGAAAAGTGATAAACCTATGCCAGAGAATACTCTTCTCAATTCAAAAGAAAAGAGAGCGATCCTTTCTCGTATTATTCCGCATGGTCCGAGAAAGAGATAACCTACCACCAATGTGGATGCCCGTTCACATATTCTTAACGAGCTTGAACGGACGAGATAACTCGGCAGTCAAGTCTGTTTTGGAGGAGTCAGACCTGGGCCTAAAGAAACTCCATAAGGGTGGGGAGTCCTATAAAGGGATAGCTTGTAAAAAGAGATTCATAAGAAGCTCTATTTGGTGTGAAAAAAAACTAAGAGGAAACTCCTGAACCTGAAACAGTGACGGCATGAGTACCAAAGAATGGCAAAGGCATATAAAGATGATACTCATGAAATAAGGGCCCTAGCCACGGAAGAACAATGGTAGAGACAAGGGACTAATGGTTTAGAATACCATAGTCCGTGGCAAAATGTTGAATACTAAGGTTAATGTGGAGTGAAAAGATGCCAACATGTGTTGGAAATAGCAAAACCACCCTATTGGAGCAACAACACTTTGTAAACAGTGATAAACCTGTTTTAAGGCACAAAGAGGGTGATATTAGTTAATTGGCATTTCAAACTATGGAAAAAGACCCACTTTATGAAATATAATTTCTATAAATAGCTTGAAAATTAAAACAAACTCACCATTTGAACTTTTGAGCCAAAAAAAGCAAAGTTTACCCTCTACCGTTGATCGATCATTGTGGACAATTGGACCGTTGAAATCGGAATCCGTCAGCTTCAGGTAACTCTACACCCTAAGCTCGTCAAATTGATCCAAACAAATATTAGGTTTAATTGTGAATTCAGTATTAAACAACACCCAAAATTATGGCAGTGCGCATTCGCGGGTTGCTAAGAGGGAAACTCATGAATACGCGTTATATTTGCGGGTTGCCTAACTAGATAGCCGCGAATGATTCGCGACCTACCTAAATAGACAGTCACGAATACTGCGCAGTGGGTAAAAGCTTAAAAAATATGCAAAATTTTTAAATTTTGATACGGGAATACTGAATCCAAGTGCTTGTATTTGCCAGGTAAAATATGGTTTTGGAGTGGAGGGAAAGGGAGCACGAAATAATGGATCATGCGGCGCTCCAAAGTTTGCCCACCATACAGGCATTGAGGACCAGTGGGCTGCTGAAATTCTTTTGTACATCTCCCATGCGGGCCAATGTCCACATACTGGAGTTCATGGTCAATTATTGGGATCATGAGATGGGGATGTTCAATATTCAAGGTGAGACCTTAGAGCTTACCGTGGAAGACATATATTTCATTACCGGGTTGTCACAACGGGGAGCACCGGTGAATTTGGAGGGCACTGGCAGGGGTGGTGACCCCTTAAGTGTCCAAAACTATGTAGACATATTCTGTACACTGGGTACTCAGAAGAAAGGAAGCAACGTTCTAATTGCAGACATCCAGGATTTTACTCTCCAGGTATTAGCTAGTACCATTGTGAGACTTGCAGGATCAACAGGGTTACACATGGCCACCAGGAACCAAATGAGGGTGGCAGTTGACTATTTTAGAGGTGCTCTCTATGATTGGTGCTTGGGAGTTGCCCCCATTATGAGGAGGCAGTTATCCGACTACAAGAGAGGAAGACACAAGAATTTTGGCTATGCAAGCATATTAGTGGCGTTCTTCTTCTTCGAGAGTACCAGCCATGAGCCCTGCTATACCGCTACAGGTCAGATCTCCATGTCAGCCAAGGCTGAGCCGGTGGGGAGACATCTTCCTCCGTCAAGGAGGAGGAGACATAGTACATAGCGTATATGATGCTGAATTCTACACATGGTGGGAACGACAGTTGCCGGCATTGGAGTAGTTTCCATATGCCGGAATGGACTTCTGAGGTGACCCCGACCTTGTCCTCGCTCCAGGAGGAGCATGGGGAGAGATGGGTAAGTAAGTTTTAATTTTTTATCATTATTAAATTTTTATGAATTTTTCAAATGATAGATATATACATATGTACAAGTCTTAATCCTATTTATGTGTCAAAATGTAGATATTGGACCAGTTCGCCCTGAAGGGTACCCTCGTATGTTCGTGCGTCCTGTCGTGGGTGAGGATCAGGGACTGATCAGAGTACTAGAGGGAAATCTAGCCAGGCTAACCCAATGAGTACTGACCATACGGATAGAGCATATCCCTGCAGCCATGCATGAGTTCGTAGTTGGGGTTCCACTGGTTTGGCTACGTCTTTTCAGACGAGTGGCGAGAGCAGTGCTCATATATAGAGATGTGGTGGAGGCTTTCGAAGCCAAGGAGGCTAAGGAAGCCAGGATGCATAGAGATCATGGGGACCAAGGTGGTCCTAGTGACCAGGGCGGTCCAGCTTAGACCTAGGGCATTTTGATGGACTATGATCCACATTTTTGTAGATTTTGTAGTTGATGGGATCTACAGATCAGACTCGACCTATCTACAAACAAATATTTTACATATATATATATATATATTGATGTTGGTTGTCGGCTTATTTACAAGTGTTCTTTATATGTTTGCTGCATATTTTTATAAAATGTGTGTGAGATGCCAATCCAAAATGTAATTAGCATATGCATCAGTCAATGAATTTTGGTTACGTGGAATATGATTGAAAGTAATAATTTCAAAATGTCTTTCCAATAAACGAATTTGCATGAACTGACGTAACAAGATAGGATTTCGTACCTGATAAGCTCGATTGAGCTGGGAAACTACCAATTGAGAATCCAAACGGACCTCAAGTTGGGTGATGCCACATGACAAAGCATCCCATAGGAGCTCAATTACAAGCCTATACTTAGCAACATTATTAGAAGCAGGACCTGGACAAGCGCCTCCCGCGGCAACAAGCTGTCCTGAGGGAGAATAGATAACCCATGCTGCCGAAGCCAGGTTACAAGTGTGACGGCTGGCGCCATCAGCGAAACCTATATACATTTCGGAAGACATCGGCAACAACCAACAGATAATATAAAAAACAAAACTGACAACCTAATGTACATAAAAAATACATACACTAAAATACAAGAAAAAGTGCTAAGCCTAAGCATAGTACTTCTTCAGGTAGAGCCCATTTGTAGGCTCAGGCAGCTTATTCCCATCATAATCAACTAATTCATATGTTCCCTTACTTAATACCTTCGACACGACATAGGGTCCTAACCACATAGCCTTGAATTTTCCTGCCCCCAGAGGTTCTTTATCTTGGTCCCAAAGCAAGACAAGTTCCCCCTCAGAGAAAACCCTAGGTTTGACCGTTTTATCATATTGAGATTTAACCCTATTTTTATGAGCCTGATTAGCAGTCAACGCATCTCTACGTTGTTCATCAAGGTGTTCTAAATGTACCAGACGTTCCTCAAGCTCAGTCGTATCAGGTAACACATGAATGGCTATCTTCAAGGACGGGATTTCGCATTCAATCGGAGTAACTGCTTCAACCCCATGAACGAGTTGGAAAGGGGAATAACCCGTGGCAGTCTTGACATTAGTTCTGTAAGCCCAAAGAGTAGGATATAACATGATGTGCCAATTAGAACGGGCTGCATCAGTTGTCCGTTTAAGGATAGTTTTTAAAGTCTTGTTGACAGCCTCAACCTGACCATTAGCTTGTGGATAGTATGGAGAAGAATGTTCTTGTCTAAATCCGAGCATATTAGTCAGTTCCGTCATCATGTTATTTTGAAAATGATTGCCATGGTCAGTGAAAATCACTTTGGGAATACCAAACCTTGCAATAATTTGATTGAAAACAAAGAAAGCTGTTGTTTCCCCGTTGTCTTTGAAAGTAGGCATTGCCTCTGCCCATTTCGTAAAATAGTCAACAGCAACAATGATATATTTATGCCCCCCAGCCGAAACTGGGTTGCATGTCATGTAATCGATCCCCCATTTCATGAAGGGGCCTACCGAGACAACGGGAAATAACGGAGCAGGATGCGACCTCATCTTCCTGGTGTAAAGTTGACACGGATGACAGCGCTTCACGACTTACACACAATATTTAAAGATCGTGGGCCAGAAATAACTGGCACGCAATATCTTCTGGGCCGTTGCTAACCCAGATAAATGACCCCCACATGCTCCGCTATGGGAATCATTTAGGACAATTTCCGCTTCCTCGTGAGTAAGGCAGCGACGCAAGACAGAATCTACCCCTCATCGATATAATGTATCTCCTATAATGAGGTAGTTCTTGGCATGAAGGCGTAACTTACGTCGTTCCTCCCTAGAGGAAGTGGCAGGATACTTCAAAGTCTGGAGATATATAAGAATATCTCTGTACCAAGGATCAGAGGTGGCTATCAAGAAGATGTGCTCATCTGGGAATGAGTCATCCTCAACCACTACATTTTTTTCAGTGGGAAATTCTGCTATAAGCTCAGCAAAAACTAAGGACTTCTTAGACTTAGCGGACTGGAAATCCAAGTCAAACTCCTGGAGAATGACTATCCATTTGTTAAATTCCCCCCCAACAATCCGTCGGGATAAAACATATTGGAACAGATTCACATCTGCCACTACTGTGGTGGTCCTCAGTAAAATGTAGTGACGTAGCCTTTGCACAACATAGACAGCTGCTAAGGCTAATTTCTCAACGTGGGAGTATCTAAGCTCAGGTCCAGCCAAAGCATGGATAAGATACTAAACGACATGCTCAACGAGCTTATCGTCCTCCTGGACTAGTACTACCCCAATGGTCAACTCCGACGAGGCCAGATATAATATGAAATCCCTAGAATAATCTGGTGGACGTAATAAAGGTGCCGACATCAAAGCTTTTTTCAATGCCTCGAACGCAAGTTGTGCGGTTTCATTCCATACAAATGGAGTGTCTTGTTTGAGCAAGCGCATGAAACCTTTCGTGATCTTGGCATAATTAACGATAAAACGTCGAAGAAAGTTAGACTTTCCTTGCAGGCTTTGAAGTTTCCTGAGAGAACGAGGAGGAGGCAGATTTACAATGGCCTCAACTTTCAAAGGATCCACCTGGATGCCTCTACTAGAGACAATGAATCCGAGTAATCTACCTGACTCGATGCATAAAACACACTTGTGGGGATTCAAGCGAATTTTATAATATCTGCATCTTTCAAAGATCAACCTTAAATGATCTGGATGTTGGATACTCTTGCGAGAATGTGCGGGCAGATCATCAAGGTATGGTTCGACAATGGCTTTTATGTCATGAAAAGCAAAGTTCATAGCCCGTTGAAAGGTATCCCAACATTTTTCAATCCAAAGGGCATTTTCTTATACGCAAATGTACCCCAAGGGCAAATGAAAGCAGTTTTATGTTGGTCTTCCGGTTTGATTTGGATTTGATTGTAGCCGGAGAAACCATCCATAAACGAAAACACCTCACTTCGCGCACATGCATCTATGATCTGGTCAATAAATGGTGTGGGGTAGTTGTCCTTAGGATAGGCTTTATTGAGGTCTCTAAAGTCTGTACAAACGCGAATAGTCCCTTGCTTTTTATCAACAGGAACAGGGTTGGACACCCATTCAGTCAAATCTAAGGGATATATAAAACCAGCTTTCAACAGCTTTTCAACTTCTGCCTTCACAGCCGCCGCTTTACGCGGGTTCACGGGTCTTAATTTTTGTCGAACTGGCTTGGCATCAGGATAGGTTCGGATTTAATGTTCAAAAATAGATGGATCTATGCCTGGCATCTCCTCATATGAAGAGGCAAAGATATCGTGGAATTCCTTGAAAATGGCAGTATAGATGGCAATCTCCTCGGGAGAGAAGTTTGCACCTATATAGATGTTTTCCACGACATCTGGGTTCACAGAGATGTTGATAGGGATAGTGGCGAAAATGTTTGCCATATTCCCCTCGGGAAACACTCCTTCCCTAAGCAAAGGGTTGATAGGTATATCAACATCTTCTGACAGTCTCGTTCGAAACTCTTGGTTTTCTATCCTGCTCAGTTCTGGAAGAAAATAGGATCGATGATGAAGATCCTCACAAATCTTATCACGTCCACTCATGGCTTCCAGAATAGCTTCATCGGAAGGTAGAACTATGTCTAAGCAATCTATAGAATGTGAAGAGTTTTTCACCTATGCGGGCAAATAAACTTCTTCTAGATCATCTGAGACTGTTAGAGGATATGGAAAGGGATCAACAGTGGCTTGGGTGATAGCTTGATAAGCCACCTCCACTGCCGATAAGGGCACTTCCGGTTCATGGGGAGTTGGGAGGACCCAAGGATCAGTCCTATCGACAACCGTAGCGATGGACTTCCCCACACTAGTAGAACCAATGTAATTAACCGGGGCTGGAAGATCAAATGTGCCCATCAGTGATGTGTACATTCCAGCCCCCAAGCTCTGTGCAGCAGGTTTGACCTGATCAACCAATGGCGCAGCGGACTCATTAGACTCTAAACGGCCTTTTCGGGTAAAATCAAGTTGATCAATAGTAACCAACTTGCCCTCATGTGGAAAAACCACTACACGAAGAACGACCGACGCAATAGCAGACATAGCATAAGTGCAACTCCTTCCTAGAAGCAGATTGTAGTCCAAAGGAGCATCAATCACTTCTAATTCAACAGACACTGCTTTGCCTGCCAACTTAATCTCGAAAGCTGGTAGGATACCATGCGGACGGAAGGATCTTCCATCAAAAGTAGTAAGCAAAGTGTTTGATGGGACCAGCTCTGGGGATCCAAGAGCTTTCCAATAGGTTAAGGACATAACACATGTAGAGGCCCCCTCGTCAACAACTGCCCTTCCAATGGTCTTACCACCATGGACGACATTTATTGATAGGGCTACATGGTAAGGGAGGCAAATTTTAACATTAGACAAATGAAATTTTGCCATGAGACTCGAAGAGTCCATGCTACCTAAAGCTGCTAAGAGGGCATCTTGCTGAGCGAGACAACTCTGTAACACCTCTAAAGCTGACATTGCACAAGGGGTTTGAGCTAAGTCTTCAACCACGGAGTAGTTTGAAGCAGCCCTAGCATTAGGGTTATGCAAAGTCTTCTTGAAGACACCTTTCGGCATCTTCGGCATAGTTTCAATAGGTTTCTCTATTGTGAGAGGGTTCGAAGTTTCACCTATAGCTTTACCCTTCTCAGAAGTCTCAGTCTCATAATTTTTGTTCCTTGTCTGCAACAAAGTCGAAGATCTAACCATGTTGATATAGTTTGGGTCAGGGGCAGTTTGAGTGCCCCCTGCTACGTTAGAAGCTGAAGCAGTGTTCTGTCCTTGGGGAAAAGGATCCTTCAGGACAACCGGTTGTTGAGCTTTAAGCAGCTTCTGGGCTTGATCCATAAGGGGACAAAGGTGAGTAAGGTGGTCCTCTTGGCACAACTTACAAGGGACCTTGACCTTCTTCTTTTCTTTTTTCCCCCCATCAGCATTGTTCACGGGCTTTTGCTTTTTTTGGTTTCCCTCCCCCTTCTTACCTTTCTTTTTCTTCCCGCCGGGCTACTAATTACCCTTCTGAGAGGTTTGTGCAAAGACATTTGCATTCTGGGGGGAGGGGGAATCCTTTGCTGCCTCCGCCGTAGACTGTTTGACAGACAACTGGTGAAGTTTCTTAGTCAAAGACTCTATAGTGGGAGAGTTAACGGATCCAACCACACCATCGGCATGTTGTCCAGGCTTAGGCTTCTCCGCCTCGTGCGAAGGCCTCGGTGCCTCAGGGATGATCTCATACAAGATCCCAGATTGTGAATAAATCAAATCCAACTGTTGGGCCCTGAGTATGGCTTCTTCTTCATTCGTTACTCCTGATGTGGAAACATCCTTAGATATGTATGGCAACAGTGATTTAAGGAACCACTCTAACAGAAACTCAGGAGGAATGGTGGCTTTGATAAGGCTCTTTTGCCTCCTCCACTCTTGGATATGATCTGAGATGTGGGTAGGCTTGTTTTGTCTAAAAGTAGACAATAAGTCTGTTCTGAAATCATATTGGACCGGAAGCTGAAAGTGGCTGAGAAAAGCACTAGCCAAGTCCCAGAAACTACTAAAAGCAGCAGAAGGCAATTCGATGTACCATTTTTCCACAGTACCTGTTAAGGTCCTCTGGAACAACCTCAACCTCACTGAATCTTCATTCAACGAATTTGAAGAACACCATAAATGGAAGGTGGTGGCATGTGCCCCAGGATCTTCACCAGCTTTACCTTCGAACTTAGGGATGTCTGATGGCAATTTGGTGGGAACAGGTGGCCACAAGGGGTCATGCCTCACCGGGTCATTCATCAATTTTGACAAGTCTGACAAGTTTAAAGTTGCCAGGAATGGAAGTTTGGGCCTAACCGGGGCACTAAATGTGCCAGCTTGGGGATTAGAGGGACCTGCCCCCGAATGCCCATGGGAAAAAGTGGGGTTTCCCCCAGCCACCAGTTGTGAAGTGGAAAGGTTGCTTTGAAACGGATTCCATCCGTAAGCCATAGGATTGTGTGTGGGAGGTGCAGTGTAAGAAGTTCGGGTCGTCCCCATAGAAGCAGGGGTCTGAAAGACAGGAGCAGGTATCCCTCCGCTAAACAATGAAAAGGGATAGATCGTGTATGGGACCGAAATAGGGGTTTGGAAGCTTTTCCCATAAGAGGTGTTGCTCCCAAATTGCACTCCTACATATGAAGGAGATGGACCTATGTATGGACTGGATGGGGGAATGTGCCCCCCATTCCAAGGAAATCCTTGGACATATGCCGAGGATCCTACCGGACCACTCTGGGTAGTGTAAGGGAAGGAAGAAGGAATGGTAGGTATACTGGGGATCCCGGTAACCATGTCACCAGAAGTACCTCCCAGGTTTGAATGAACCGGTGGTTGAACCACCCGGCTCGCTGGAGTCATAGGTGTAGAAAGCAAACTAGATCTAGGGGCACTTACCGGGGGAGGTAGTACCCCTTCAACCGGAAGGGTTGAGGTGAACACAAAAGGAATTTCTTCCACAGAAGACATGACTCTACCCACAGGGACACCTAACACTGGTGAATCAAAAGGTCTAACCTGAACGATCACATGATCGTTTAAATCAGTCAAGGGAGTGTTAAAGTTTCTTGCAAACTTGTCAGTGTGCAATTCTTCTATCTCAACTGTGTCAAGATCAAAACGGTTAGCAATGAGTTCTGGTTCACCAAGAACTTCACTTATTCCTACAGGTTCAAATGAACCATTTGTGTCTAATCTCCGCCTTTGAGGTATAGGTGGAGGCTCCAATGTGGTGATAGGAGGAATGTTTCTCAACCTTCTTGACCTTCTAACAGGTTGGTCCTCCAGAATTAGAAATTTGACAAATCACACCCTAAGGCCAACTAAACACAGGCAAAACCACAGAGCATACACTATAAAATTCCTAAAGTCTCAAGCAATCAAACCAGGGTAAAAGATATACTTTCCTGAAGAAAGCTGATGAACGATTACTTGGCGTCCTTGAAGTGGTTCTTAGGCACAAGCGGAGTAATCATCCACCACCCTCCTACACTTTCAACAAGGGTTACCTTCCAAACCCGTTCAAGGTGAACCAGAAATAACCTTCTGGTTTACCTAGGTATGAACCCTACAAGACAAGAGACTAAAGGCTACCTTGGCAATATCAACAGTTTGGGGGGACAGTCGCAAGCCGAACTCGTATGCATGGGCAGGGTAGCTGAGCCCAAAACTCTGTCTAGGACAGAATCCCCAGATGTGTAAAAGTCCTGAGTTACGCTTTGACAAGGATTCGGAGGGTTATCTCCTCTGTCCAAGCCTCCACGCGGCCTAGTGCTTAACTCCCGTTTGAGAGGAGCTTCCCAGATACAGTCAATAAAGTCAAGGATTTACCTAAAGAAAGGTCCACTACGTCTGATTTTTATAACTTGCGAGAAGTTTACACTTCCTAGCCCACAAGTCTAGCCTAAGCTAGTAGGTGAAAATCCCCTAGAAAACAAAACTTACTAGTAAATTTTAATTTATGCGTTTATTTTAAAGGGTTGTTCTTTACTCAAGAGGAAATGGAGTGGTATACTTTATGATGTTTTAACTCAAATAGGAAATAAATGAAAATAAAGGTGTATTCAAAGCAAAATTACCATTATAAAAACAAACTTCTTTTTCTTTTCTTGCAAATATATATTGATGAAGTGAAAGAAGCGATAAGAGAAACTAAGCCTAAATTTTTTGTAGTTTTTGAGATAATATCTTTAAAATGAAATAAACACTACTTATGCAAAATCACAATGCAAAAGCTTTAACTATGTTTTCTTTTCACTTTTAAAAATACTCAAAATTCTACTATGCATCTACAATGCACTATACTTGAGCAAACTTGAATCAAATAAACAGTATAAAAGCATCCAATCTGAAGCAAACAGGCTGACATAACCACAAGACCACCAACAAAGGGAGGCTAGGAACCCTAGCTTGGGTGCAAACAATGACAAAAATCATGTAGACTTACAAAGGCAAGTGACAACCAGCCACTGTCAGAAGACAGACTGGAAAAAAATAGAGCCCAAGACCCTGATCACTGATCTGGACAAAGACACCTTAACCCACAACCCAAACAGGACAAAATACTTCAGTATGCAAATAGTAAATAATCCAAGCAAAAAAGACTCAAGGGCTTTCAAAAAAGCACAAAGTGTGATCACCTAAGGTATTCAGACAAGCTACCCAACATTCATAAGGAAAATCCACTCAGAAAACATGGATTATATGAAGAAAAGAACAAGCAAACTTTAACTTAAAAATCCCTAATTCCAGCCATATTCGCAACTGTCTATAAGACCAACCCACGGATGATCTGTGACTCTCCAGTCCAGCAACCCGCGAATGCAAACTTGTATTTGCGACTGTTCAGAAGAACAACTCGCGAATGGGTATAAATTTTTTCTCAAAAACAAAGAAAATTCCAAAGACTTTCAAATACTGAGGCAAATAAGAAACAGGATAAAAGATCACACACAGACTTCCAAGCAAAGACTGGTCAGGGGGGACAGAAACAACCTATAGCAGTCTGGGCTCCCCAGTGGAGTCGCCAGTTTTGTTGTACAGGAATACACACCTAATAACCATAGGTCTGGGGTTACCAACATACTCAATCAACTTGCAAACAATTGACTCTAAAGTGCAGTAAAGGAAATAGGAGGATTAGAAAGACTTACTCAATTAACGAAGGTCGATCCTTGCTAGTCCTCTTCCGCTCTGCTTCACCTTCAAAGTCTTCAAGGTTGCTCCTCTTTCACCTGTCAAGAGTCAATCTTCCAGATACAAGATGATTCATATATATATAAGCAGGTTAGATAAATCACATATAAGATGCAGAAACATAAACATTTATCAAACCAAGATACATGCAACACATATGGAAGAAGGATTCTCTTTATTATCAATAATGGAAAGAGTTCAGATTACAACCCAACGCCTGAGACAAGGACTCCTCTGCAACCAAAGGATTCTGAGTTCCACTGCTCCAAAGACTTCTGTATACAATCCACCAGCATAACTTTTCTCTCCAAGTATCTATATCCAACACCCTCCCCAAGGCCTGTATTTATATGGAGGAAATAAGGCAGTTTCGAAGGTTGAGGAGGTTGAGACAGTTAAGAGGATTAATGGTAAATGGCTTAACTAATCCCAGATCATCGCGTGTTTTTATTTTTAAATGTTAAGGGACATATTCGCGGGTATGTAGAAGGACAACCCGCGAATGATTCACGACTTGCTATAAGAGCAACCCGCAAATACATCCATTCACGACTTGCAGCAACCGACACTCGCGAATGATGCACGAGTTGCATATATGAAGAGTCACGAATACAACTTAACATAGTAAAATGGCAAAGTAAACAGCTGGATGGAAGAAGAATGTATTGTATAGTAAGCCAATCTATAGTGTTTTGGGCAAACCTCTATCCATAGATGTCCTTTTGTGTGCCAACATGAGGGATGTCGGCACTCGGATGGAGAGGAGCCATTCAGGTGTATAACAAAAAGGAGAAGGAAACGCTGCCGAAAATAAAAAAAATTCACCATCCGAGGCACCTGAAATACTTCCTTCTTCCCCTTTCTTCTTTCTTCTTCTATTCCAAAGAGTGTGTAAGAATTTTGATCCATTTTCAAGGGTCAAAAGGAATTTTATTTTCTTTTCATCCATTTGCAAAGTTTAATACTAAAGAAAGTAAGTGGAATACACAACGCCCACACTCCACCCCCCTTGGGGGATTCTCAGTGTCCTTTATGTTTTTTTTTCTAACCAACACATGCACACAATCCACCTTCTAGAAAGGCTGAATAGGTTAATTAATTTGTTTTGATTTCATCCTAGAATAACACAATAATTTCATACCCGACTCGTTCCCACGAAGTATTCTCTCGCCACAAACCCAAGGTTTTGCCGATTATTGGTGGATGATTAGAAAGTGACACATAGTTTGCAGTCTCAATTTGTCTTTAGTTTACTTTCTTTTACAACATATTTGCTTTTTTTAATTGGAATTAACACTTCGTCGTAAATGTCGTGTATGCTCCTTCCCTCCGCGGGATTTGCCTCATCGTTGGGGAATCAAAAACAATTTATGACATTTTCTAATTTCCACACATTAACTTAACAATCCATTAATAAAATAAACTCCCAAAAAACATTACAAAAATCCAGCGTAGAGAAATTTGACAATCGTGGGAAAATTATTCAAAGGAAGTGGGATACTGAATAGTGACCTTGGGATACTTCCAGGCTACACTCTTGTTGGTGTAGTGTTGGAAACCTCTCAAAGACTTTGATTTAGCCCACATTTCTTAGTGAAGAACCACTTTCGTCATTTTCCAGACATATTTTCAGTACTTTATAGTATATCAAGGATTCCCTTCCCATAACTCAATTCATCTTTTAATAATTAAAAATGGCCAAGACACATTGCAAAACATTTCATCTTTCAACAACATTATTTCTTTATTTCTGACTCCATTGGCACTGATCTAAATTTGCAACATTATACTGTTGATTATTTTCAGTTTTTTATTGTTGCTAATCCTTATTTGTTGATGTTATTATATATATGCTGGTGAAATATTTATATAAATTTGCAACAATCTTGTCTCAGTATTTTACTTAAAAAACTAAAAAAAACTTACTTCCATCATTAACGACTAAAACACAAGAGCCTTAGTTAAACTCTTTGTTAGGGAGTACCCCCTTGGCTTCATTAGGAATTTTTCCTAAATGGAGGAGTCAAGATAAAGTGAGAGTACTTGACTCAAGACTTGCCCCCATGGACACACCTAGCAGCTTGAAGATTTCTGCTGTGCTTACCCCCAAATGTGTGAAAGGTGACAACATGAAGTAATGTTCATCAAGATTGGATCCTACAACATTTGTTCATTTGATTTGGTGCTCAACTTGAGAACTTATGTTCTCTGTAGGTTGGTTCCTACAAAATTATTATAAATAACATTATTAACTATTTTCTCACAATTTGGATTTATATTGTTGTTGAAGATTGCTTAACATTGTACAAGTTAAAGTATTGAAGTAAAAAGTGATTATAGTCTGTAGTATACTTGTTCACCCCCTATCAATATACATATATATTTGAACACAATCATATTTCATTTCCAAATGCATAGATCACATTTATGAAGTTTTGTTACATCATTCAACAAATGATAAAAAAAAGGGAAGACTGATAATCAATCAAACAACAAAAACGTAAGAAAATGTAAGTTTTATTCAACAATATGAGACAAGACCCTTCCAACATACAAGCAAAAAAGGAAAATATGGTCTACAATCATTAACAAACAACATTAAATCCTCCTTGATACTTGATTGCAGATATTTGAATTATTGACATAAAACTACTAGTTTTGCAACATATTTGGATTTCTTTAGATTTACAACAACGACACTTCTCATGCCTCCTTTGAGATCACTTTCCATATTTATCTTTTCCACATGTTTCCATCATATTCATTGGATTCTTTGATGAAGTTGTGTTTGATTTGAATCCCAATGAAAACATAACAACTGTTAGCATGATGTGGAATATGTTATAAGTAGGAATTCTCAAGTTGGCCCTACCAAAAAATGCAAATAAACAAATATTTTTTCAGGATGGTTGTAATCTAGCACTAGTAAATGAGTTTGAATTGAGAGTTATACCCTAGTGTGTTGTTGGAGTAGGGAGATTGGAGCTTTGAGGTGAACTAGAAAATAATATTTTCTCTGACCTTTAACCATGCACAAGACTAATAACTATACATGCACCCTAAATATTAATTGAAGTATGTAAGATACAAGGTATCCATGGGGTATGGTGCCGTTTTATTTGTCTTTTGATACATCTTGAAGGATTGTTTTAGGGCCTTATTGAGGGAAAGTTTGAGGTGATTTTTGATCAATAGTAATAGCCCTCCTTTAAAACCTACAGAAGCAACACATATATCAGTTAAGTACTTAATGTTTTATGTATCATGGCAATAGTATATAGTGGTGTCCCAGGTCTCTTTGTAGCTACAATTTTTGGCATCCTCTAGGTGAATTTTTGTAGTAGAAAAATACACTTATTTGTAAATAAATTATCCAACAAAAAAGGCTTTATTTTGGAAATTCCTTGGTGAGAAAATATCAACAAACTGGTCATCCCAATTTTGAGGGATGGTTATAACCACCATTACCCCTTGTTTGCACATGTTTCAATGATATCCACTTTGTAAAAAAATTGTTGGCATTATTTGAGGAGTGGCCCACTTTGTGTGACCTTTCGGCTATGTTGAGAGGAAGTTTGAAGCTTGTCTTGGGGAGTGCTCTCAATGGATAAATGACATATGGAAGCTAGACTATTTCAACCCATGCACAACTTTTGACCCTTGATTAAGGAGTGAAACTATAACATGTATGTTTGACAATAATGCACTGTGCATATATAAAAATAAGACATGATTTTGTAGGCATGCTCTCCCATAGTGATGGACACAAAATAAAATAGATTGATGGATACCCAAAGGGAACACTTGGGCAAGCAAATATATAAACCAAGAATGAGTACACTATCATCCTCAAGCCATGATACTTTCAAACATGAATGAGTCTATCACCTAGGTAAGAAAGCATCCATTGGTGTACCAAGTCCTAGAATGGATTTAGGAAAATAAAATATAATTTACCATTAATATTTTCCAACCTTAAGTAAGTTTGAGGATGTATGAGGACACACAACTATGCAATGTGCTATATATCCAACCTGTAACACCCCTCCGTCACATATTGCATTAGTGTTAGGGGGCATGTTGGGGTTATAGTGTAGGCATGGGACACACTTGTGATGGCCACACAAATGGGTCTTATCCCTACACAATATTATTATATTATGTAGGTTTATATGTGTAGTATTTTAATGGAAAGGGGTTCATAAGAATATAAATGCATAACTTAAAAAATTAAACTAAATTAACCATGGATTAGGTTGAAGAAGGGCTTGACGAAGGAAAATAATAAAATATGTAATTATGTTCTATTTTATCTATTAAGTGTAATTTGCGTTGGTATTATTTCAAGTGGACATGTGTCCATCCTTGGGAAGCTTGAAAAAGCTTAAATAAGAGGAAGGAGAAGGGGAAGGGGAAGGGGTTCTTCTCCTTCCTTAATCCTCTTTCTCATGAGTCCGAGGTTTTGGGAGGGGATGGAGTTTGGCAGATTGTGGGTTGATTCACGATGTTGACAGTGTGGGATGGCTTGGTATTACTAAATGAGAGATTGGGGTCTCTCAGTCTATGATAGAGGGGTTGGTTGGGAGGATATCAGTACCCCATATGTTTTTTTCCAAAGGAGATGTTGCTAAATGGAATCCTTGTGGCTTCAAAGGTTCAACTATAATTTAACTCTTTGGTTCAGGTATGTAATCCGACTGTCCTAATATTTATTTAAACATTTGGATTATTGTATTTAATTTTTGAATTAGGTATTCCATAATGTTCACTCGGTTATTCCCTAGATGTGGGTGTCAATCCAGTCCACATGGACACAGGGGAGGATGACGAGGCCTTCCCCCACCATGCGTTACCTCATCATCCCAACCATCAATGCACACCTTCAATACCAAGGGAGACGTGGCTGCATCCAGGCATGCATATGGGATTGGGCCATCATTTCAAATCCTAATCGCCATAACTCACCCTCCTGGATGCCATAACTCGCAGCTGTGACATTCAATATGGCCAACGTTGGGTGTTGGGCTGCCGCATTTGAACCCGCTCCATCACCTTGCTCCGTGCACAGATGCCATTCTCCCTTGCCTTGGTATGTTACCTCAATGCCTCACTCTAGCCTGTTAACTTCTCACTCTGATCCATTTGGCTCTGCTCCCAGTTTCTCTCTCGCCATGCCCAGAAGGAAACGAGGTGTCCCCCGAAGAGGCCATGGTCGTGGCGCTCAGGAGGATCGTCACATACCTTTCTCAGCTCAAGCCAGTGGCAATGGTTTCGACCTGGATATTTTGAAAGAAGTGCAATGAATTGTCAATGACTGGGAAGATGAACTGTTCGGGGCATTCAACACAGCTGGAAGATCGATGGAGAGAAGGAAAAACTATTGGTTTTTTAAGAATCTGCTCATTCTGTTGGTCCTTTGGTTCAATCACCTAGTTCCTCCACCCTCATAGCCTTCAGTTTTCCCTCCACGAGTTCCCCAAAAAGCTTCACCTTCTGCTCCTCCACTCTCCTCTATTGCCACGACCACCATTCCTATTCCTTCATCCTGCAACATTCCCCCACCGCAAAGTTGACCCTCCACTCTCTCAACTAGAAAGTTCACGTCCAACCTGGTCGTGGCAAACAAATCTGCTCCGCTCCCCACTAAGAAGCCACTTGCAGGTATAATGGAAGAAAACAACACCTCCAGTGACGAGGAAATGGTGTCATCCAGTGAAAATTCAGAGGCCAATCCAGGCGAGCCTGCTCAGCCATCCTCACCAGGCTATAGCTGCCCCATCATGGAAGAACCATTATTCAAACTGTGAATAGGTTTCACTAAGGCTTCGTGGTGGTCTGCATGCCAGCAGTAAGGTTTTTGAACAGGCTTCACCTTAGCCACGTGTCGCTCTGCATGGGACGACCAGGTTCTTTGTTTTATTTACCTGTTTACTAGTTGGCTCATTGTCTGTTTTCCAAAAGAATGATGGAGACTTTTGTTTATGAATATTTGGGTGGCCTATTTGCCCTCCTGAAGGGAGGGTCCCTGTTTTGTGGACCTGTTTTCCCTCCTAGAGGGAGGGCCCAGTCTTATTTTGAACCTCTATACGTGCTCATCATGAGCAGGTCTGCATGTAAACACTTATGTATCACTATTTTCTTTTTTTAATAGATTAGGTCTTAACTTACAAAAAAAAAAGTTCACTCGATTATGAATTTAGGGTATTACTTGTTTCCTGGTAATTATTTGCATTGTTTGGTTGAATTTACCTTTAGTTCTTCTTATATTTTTAAAAAATTTGTAGTGCATGTGTGATGAAATAATTAATGGTATTATTTTCTATAGGTGAAATTTAACTATTAACTTATATTAGGGCGTTACATTTTGGTATCTGAGACACTATGTTTAAAGTATAGGGACCTAAGGCTCATTAGAAGATAATTAGCCCTAAAAATGTTCTTATTACTGTAAATTAAAGTTACATACACTTGGTCATATGTGGATAATCCAACAAGTGATTCTAGGAAACACCAGACACTTTCTACAGACATCCTTGCCTCATAGCCAAGTTCAAGGGTATGACCCTCTGGGCCACATGGACAACATATTCCTTGATGGCAGTAACTCGAACTCATTTTAGGTTTTAAATTAAGAAGTGTAAACTTGATAAAGATGTAGTCACATTTTCAAATCATGTTTCTATCACAAGATGAAACCATGCAATCCATCTATCGTGTTGGAAAAATGGTTTATGGCCCCCAACCTCTCATATATGTATGGGAAAAAATGATTTCCGCCTCGTCTATTGGAAAAAAAGGTTCCTTTGTTATATTATCCATTATATGTGACTCAAATTTCGAGTGATAGGAAACCCATTAAAATTCTTCACAAAATTTTGGATGAAACTCATATCCTTGTATATTCAACAATTACAAAATTTCAATGAAATTTGGAGATGAATAAAGAAGCAATTTTTCTTACATTCAATTAAGTATGATAATATACTTGCGCTCATCATTATGGGTCTTAACGACTGATCCAATTTGGGGTTTATTTCTATCTGAATCCACTGAATCAATCCACAACCTCCCAAACTCTATCCCCTCCCAAAACCTCAAACTCATGAGCAAGATGAACAAGGAAGGAGAAGCACCCCTTCCCCTTCTCCTTCCTCATATTTAAGCTTTTCCAAGCTTCCCAAGGATGGACACATGTCCACATGCAATAATACCCATGTTTTTAGGTGCCCCAATTGGGTAGACAGGTCATTGGATGAACACAATCCAAATGCAATAAGATAATCCACACAAACTAAAGAAGGATAGGAGTGAAAGAACATTTTTTCTCATTCACAAATGTAGATTATATTACATGAGATGATCCTTGGTTTCGAATTCCAAGGTGTCTATTGGATTCCCGGGTGACTCTTGGTCTCCTTTGCACATTCATATTCCTCACATTAAGGATTAGACTCCAACAAATCCACCCTTAATCCATAGGGAATATATGAGTCCAAGAAAAGGAAGAGAGTTGAATAATTGGAAGTGGACAACTACCACTTGCTGAACATTTCCATATTGACAATCCAAATTGCCAAGAAAGTTAGCTAGAATCTTGCATTGTCTTTTGCCAAAACGAGTGCTCTTTGAAGAAGTGGTTTTGGCTGGGGAGCAACCAAAGGGATAACAAAAGATGAATATTCTACTATGTCGGTGGTTTAAGGCTGACCACCAACTCTCAAACTTGGCATGAAGGCTCAAAGGTTATGTTTGGAACTTTGTGTAGAGGCTTAGAGGTTCTCTAGTAGAAGCAATAGGAGGTTGAAGTATTCTACTAAATTGGCAGTTTTAGGATGACCATGAAACATCTGGAGAGATGAATATGAAGTGAACAGTTGTAACTGGTTGAAAATTTCCACCTTGAAAATTTGAATTTCCAAGCATGTTAGCAGAAGCTTGCATTGTATTATTCTAATAAAAGTTTATCTCAAAACCGGTGGTTTTAGGTTGACCACTAACCAACTGGATCTTAGTCAAACATAGCTCTTAATGGGATCACTTATTCCAGCTTGCTTGATCTCACTTGCTTGTTTATGACGTTCTTCATTCCCCCCTGTAAGGAACAATGTGAGGAGAGGAGAGTCTTGAGGTGTCACAACTAGACACAACACACATGAGTACTCTAAGGCATGGTTCTCTTCTATCTGTGTGTCTAGATATTTGAATATGGCCTCCAAAACTAGTTCTGGCTTAGGTCATGGCTTTGAAACTTTAAGCCTGACATAATGCCTCCCTATCAGGTGCAAGATGAGAAGTGGAAAATGCTTCATCTACAAGAGGATACCATTTACATAGAATTCATAAGCCTTCTTGCAACCCACCCTTCACAGGGAATATTCAAAACTCAAAGGGTGAGAGTTATCGGTCTTACCTGAAAATTCACCCACATACAACATAATTCAACTTTTCCTTAGTTTTGGTAATATACAAAACACACATGAAAGTACCAAACAACATACTATAACTTGCAAACAAATAACAGTTGCAAGTTATACTTTTGGATGTTGAATTTAAGAATCTACTATACCTGAGATGACGATCTGCATATACAATCTTCTTTGTTTGGAGCAGCTGTAGCAATGAAGCTGCAAAGTTACTTGTATACTTCAAGATATCTCACCAAACCGGTCCAAATATTCTTCTTCTGATCTCTACAACATTTTGCAAGATTCTTACACTGATTTCTGCCAACGTCACTTGAGTGAATTCAATCTTGAACAATATTTAAAATAGCCTATTGCAACAATCTAGTTGACAATCTACAAACCGTTCAAAGTTCATTGTTTTCAACAATATTTTACACATAGATGCCATGTGTTGTGCATCTTCTTCAACTTGAACCTACATTTTTAAACATAATTTTGGAAGAAAAAGATGGGAAGGTGTGGGTCTAAATTCCTGCAATCTTATTTACAAATTGCAACATTATTAGCACTATTGCCTTCAATTATGCAATGCTATCAATTTTATTCTACAACTATCAACTAGATTCGGCAGCAGTATACATTCAATTATGCAGTGCTATCAATTCAATTCTACAACTATAAACTAGATTCTGCAATAGTAATTAATTCTACAACTGGTGCTATTACAGTGCTATACATAGAAAATCATATTCATCCAGATCTCCAGCTCAAGTTTTCATGAAATGCATTGACAATGTTTAATACAATAAAATGATTCCACTCTTATGCATAAATCTAGGTTGCAGCAAAACAATTTTGTAGCAATATAAACTTGGTTCTTCAATGGGAGTAATCATAATAGTCCTTTAATGAAATAAGTCATAAAAGTCCTTCAAAGAGTGGTTGTAGCTCCGATAAGGTGGAGATCCAACTTATCTCACCCCAACGCACTAAGTGCAACACAATGTTCAAGAGGAGAGGTTGCAACTCTTCTAAGCTCTTTGGCTCATGCACCATACAAATGGGAAATCTTCACCAACGATGTGGGAGGTCACAACTTGCACTTTCTTCAGAAAGCAATATTCACCATCGGCTTGGGCTGGTTTCATAATCCTTCACCAAGGAGAGAGTAGTATTCATAGGTTATTCTTAGCTCCACCAAAAATGGTCGCAACAACTCTATCAGTCTCCTACCTAGCACGCTATTGTCTATGATATCACACTGCAACGAGGCTTTCCACCAGTAGTATTTTTTTTTGTAAGCTATAAATCATATTAAAATACATAAAATAGTGTACAAAAATACTGCAGCATGGAACCGCCCATATCGAGAAAACATCTCCCTGTAGAGTCAGTTGGGCCTCTCCAAAGGAGAAAACAACCCTTCATCACATTGGATTTATCAAAGTTATAGTACTGTTTGTAAAAAATTAAAACTATAAGCTCAGAGGCTATCAAAATTTCATCATCTACATTACAGAAAACGTTTTTCATCCCTGAAACATAAAAAATAATTTAACGGAAAGAAGCTACTAGATAGATTGTAATGTCCCCATTCAAATAATTGCATAGCAGGACAATTCCATCAATCCTACTAGTTCCCTAGGTTGGATGGATGCAATTAGAACTTTAATAAGGGAGTTGATAAATGATGTTCAGACATTAGAATGGGATAAATATTTAATAATATAGCTTATTAAATAAATACAAGGGAAAATTGAAGTGGCAATGGAGCATGGAGACACATGGAGACTATGGGGCCGACACAAGCTAGAAATTTTGTGCCACATGGCATCCTCCTCTTGTAATTTCGAATCCATGGGAAGGCTAAAGGTCCTTGAATGAGTTATAAGGCTAATACACTTGGCCATATGCATCATAGGTCAAATTTTGGAAGAAATGTAACTTACATGGGAGAGGAAGAGTCATTTTGGAGCTAGTGAGAGACTTGGACTAGATTCCCTAGTTCTATGACAACAATGATGAAGATGCTATGACACTTATGAGAAAAATCAGATTTGAAGGCTGACATCTGAAATATATGACATTTCAGGTTGAAATATAGCATCGAAGAGATCTCTCATATGAGTTGGGGAATCTCAATGGGAGCCTCCTCGAATTTGGGGAAGGTGGAAGGCTAGGAAAGGGAGGACACATAATAAATCATGAGCACACACCCAAATTCAAATTGGCTTGATTTTGTGTATGGATCGGGAACCTTAGAATTCTAAGTATGTTTATAAAATATAGGAAGCAACCAAGAGAAGGGCTTTTGATCATTTGAGAAATTGTCATTTGTGAATTGTGAGAGCTAGTGGATGACTAGTTTTCTTGCCTTAGCCAATTTCGAGGGTGAAATATTCCCATCCAAGNTTGATGGATCTTTAATGGAGTTGTAATTTCAGGTGTAATATACAGGGAAGCTCCTGAGTTCTTCTATTGCAGCACTTCATCTCAACCATTTCCAGTTTTCATTACATATTCATGCTCATGGAGGGATTGCGCCTTGGGTGAGCTATTGTACTTTGTGGGAGAGATTATCCTGGTCTATTTATGGTTGTAATAGGTTTAATATTCTCTGTTATCCATTCTTATCAAGTTTCAAGTCGAAATACCCAAGAGTTGTATGTCAAATTGATTTTTAATGAGCAAACAATGACCATTTCCACTCTATTTTTGATATATGCCATGGTAATGCTGATTAATTCGAATGGAGCAATGTATCTCTGATAAATGTATGATTAATGGACTGAAATTAATGCGTATTACAAGTTTCATGTTCAGTACTTAAGCATTGGAATCCATTTTACTCATTTTAATTGCATTGGGAGAAGATTTGGTGCCTTTTCCCCAAGGGTCGAAATAATGATTTCGAGCATTTTTGGAGAGAGTCATTAAAGCCTGTATAAACTGAAACATGATGCATATGAGACCTTAAAAATTTCCCTTACACATACCCTTCCTCTGTTCATAAATTCGAGTGGGATTGAGATCATTTGAGAAGCCATTTCTGGCATTTACCCGGGGGGAATTGGAACCCCAATTTGCTAGTAAAGACTCCTACTTGGATCAGAATATAAAAATAGTTTGCAGAAGTGATTGGAAGGTTATAAATCATCTCTAAACATAATATTCAAGTATTAATATCAGTCATACACACTCTAAGAATATTTTGGAGCATTTGGGCCAATTTGGAGACTTAGACATCAAAACTAGTCAAGGTTTGAAATCGGGGAAAAAGTGAAAAATTGGTCATTTAATAAAAAATATTAAAAAGGGACATTACAAGTGGTATCAGAGCATGGTATTGGCACCTTATGGTATTAATTAGGAGTCAAATCAATAAGTCACCACCAATAGACCCTGAAGTTGAAGGTGTTTTTGTTGAAGAAGAAGAAGTAGTAGAAGAAGAGGTACATTTTGCTGAAACTATGAATAACGAGGGGAAGGGATACACTGATCATTATAAGGTGGAATATATTAAAATCATACAACCTCTCTTTGATTGTGTAGATAGGAAATGTAAAAAGAATGCAAATCCTAGCTACATGACAATGCACATTTCTCTTTCGATGAAAGCTACCTAAGGTAGGGAAAGAGTTTTCTTTTAAAAGAAGATAGAAATTAGATATCTAAGAAAACCAAGTTTTATTCAAAGGAAACTATGAAGCTTCAAAGTTTAACATCAATCACAATTCTTGAAAATACCTATGGATTCATACACGCGAGAAAAAAATTTGGCTTGTTTTTTTTTTAGTTTTTCTTCTTTTGATTGTGTTTTCCCTTCAAAAAACTTGAATCTGAACAATAAAGAAAAGAACAATTCTTTCCTAGAGTTCACTAGCTCTATCTTTCTACAATAATAGTCTAAAAGGTGTAAATGAAATCAAAGATACTACACATCTTAACAATGCACAAAACAAAGTAAAGAAGCACTTTTATTTTTCAAATGCATGTATCAAAATGAAACTTGATATCTATATTCTTTTCAGATCTACAAACAAAAAAAAGAGAATATATACAACACTCCATTCATTCATAAATCAAAAGGAATATGACAAGCATCCAAACAACTCCAAAACAATCAAGAATTACTCCAAAACAACCAAAATGCAACCAAGACTCAATGACTGAGGGGAGGAAGAGATAATGTTGGGTCTAGGGGGTGTATGACTATCATATGCAACCTAAACACCACAATCCATCAAACCACAACCCCAAAAATAAGGAAATCAAGCTAAAATCCAAGTTTCAAAGGGTCGGCGCACATCCATGTACTGCACCAAAGCACCTATGAGGGGTAGGCACACTTGCTCCACTGCAAAAAAGAGCCTATGAGGGGACCGGAGCACCTACAACACTGCAAAAGAGCACCTATGAGGGGAAGGTGCACCTACAACATAGTGTAAGAGCATCGATGATGCACTTTCTTTTAAGGAAAAGAGCGCCTATGAGCCAACACTTCTGAAATTAAAAAAATCAGACCAGTGGTGCTTTGTCTATACAACCCAAGTGCATCGGTGGAGAAACATAGGGTAAAAACAGATTTCCTACAGGATAAGGGAGAAGGTATGATATTTATCCAAAGAGCATCAATAAGATGCAAGACACTCTTCAGTGACACAATCTAAAGGAGGGAAGGCCTGTAGAGGCTGGAAAAAGGATTGAATACAAAGATATGAAATCAAAACAAAATGAAAACAAATCTATGTAAGTCCCCAATATGGTTGCCAAATTTGTTATTGGATACATCTACTCAATCAGAATAAATCCAGATATCCCTAGTCCAAATGGATCTAGAACAAATCAAATACAGAATACAACCTACTTTCCTAGATCAAATGGAAATGCAAAGTAATAGATAGATCACCCACTTGAAATATGAAAATCCTCTTCTCTCTTTGTTAATCCATGCTCCATAATCTTCATATCTTTAGCTACAAAACCCTGTCAAGCAAGTGGAAACAAGCAAACAACATATGTGTATCCAAACATATAATTGATCTAAGCTAACAATCAAGGAAGAAAGCTCTAACCATTATTAACACAATAACATTTATGGAAAGAGATTTGTATTAATGTAATCAAGGAGATACATAGAATTACATAAACAAGGAATGTCACAACCTAGCCTTAATGCTGCAACCTTCCATCCAACAATCCAAGCCAAGCCTCCGAAACAAAATAACAACCTCCCAAAGGATGATAGGGATCACCTAGAAATTCCACCAGCATAAGAATACCATAGTCCTTCCCCCCTTCCAAAAGGAGAGAGGGTTTAATTTATAAGGATAAAGGGATAGAGTAGGTTGAGGATTACGAGGATGGATCTAAGGGATCTTCCCTATAGGTTAGGAACTAAATGCCACCTCACCTAGATAATAAGGATAAACCACCACCTCATACACCTTCGAGAAGGGTCTCGAATCTTCATTTTTTTCCCTCGAAACAACATTGATGCACCTTCCATGAAGGGAAAAATCACCATCGGCGCACCTAGCAATGGGAGATAGAGCATCGGCAGTGCACCTAGCATGAAGGGAAAAAGTGTCTTCGGCACACCTAGCATGAAGGACAAGAGCGTCGGCCTTCCTAGAGAGGGAAAAAAGGCAGAAAAAACCTTAGCATCAATCCAATTTAGCAAAGAGAAATTTGGGGATTAGGCAAAGGGTTGACACATGGATCAAGAGTGCAAGATTTCAGTGTAACACTTTCTCAACCTTGCAGGAGCTTGCAGATTATGCAAAACATATACAATATCAGTGTACCATGGAGACATAGAAAAATATGGCATTACTTGTATCCCTGTATCAAGTTGGTTTGAGTGGTTGGACAAGAAATTAAGTTATAAGGATTCACAATTAGAATTTGTCATCATTTTTTCAAGTCCTTGTCCTTTGATCAGCTTAGTAGGCTTGATTTCAATATCATACTCCAATAGTACAACAATCCACTTTGATCTTTTCCCTGCTCGATCTAGTTGAGTGAGGATACTCTTCACCACATTACTTGGAACATATGCAACAATATGTGAATGAATAATATACACCCTGAAATATTTCAAAGATTTTACCAAATCATATGCCTACTTTTCCATGACATCATACTTCAGTTCTCTATCTCTTAATACCTTACTGAATAAATCTATGGGATGCTCTGCATTCTGATTGTTCTTTTGCAATAAGACTCCAACAATAGTATGTTCTGATGCATAAGAAAATATCAGGAAATCTTTATTGAAATCTGGACTTACCAAAACTGGAGCTTCTATGATGTCTTGTTTAATATCCTTGAAAGAGCTTCTGGCATCCACTGTCCACTTTATCTCATTCTCTTTCTTCACCATGTTGGTAATATTCCTCAGTATTTCAGCAAAGCTAGGAATGAACCTCCACAAAAAATTTACATGGCCAATGAATGAATGTACTTCTTTCTTTCTCCTGGGTTCCTCAAACTTTAGAATTGCACCGACTCTTTCTGGATCAATTTTAATGCCATCCTTTGAGATGATATGTCCTAAACATTTTCCTTCTTCAAATGCAAAATTATATTTCCTAGGATTCAATGATATGCCATATTTCCTGCATTTCAGAAAAACCTTCTCCAAATGTTTGATATGTTCCTTGTCAGACCTGAAATAAACAGTGATATCATCCATATAAACAACCACAAATTTATCTTTCTCTTCTGCAAAAGCAATGCCCATAGCACGCTGAAACGTATCCCCTGCATTCATCAAACCAAAGGGAATTTTGGCATACATGAATGTACCCCATGGTGTAGTAAATGCAGTCTTCTCTTGGTCCTCAGGAAGTACTTTGATATGGTTGTAGCCTGAAAATCCATCCATAGTAGAAATCCTTTCAGATACCACCACTTTTTGCAGAATATGATCCATCTTTGGTAACGGGTAGTTGTCCTTCAATGCAACTTTGTTGAGATTATTGAAATCTACACAAAGTCTAAGTTCACCATTTTTCTTTCTAACAGGTACTAAATTAGCTACCCATTTTGAAAATATCAGAGTCACAATAATTTTAGCATTGAATAAATTTTTGATCCCTTTCTCTATTATAGACAACAACATGGGATTTATTCTTCTCATCTTTTATCTGAAAGACTTTTCTACAGGTTTTATTCGAATAGTATGTTGTATGATAGAGGTATCATACTCTTTGAGGTATTCATAGCTCGAGGAAAATACATCAGTGTATTTCTTCATTAGATTGACATATTCTTCTTTTTCTTTAGTAGGTAAATTGTTAGACAGTTTTATAACCTGTGGATTTTCTTCAGTGCCTATATTTTTATCCTCGGTAGCATTATTAGCAGGTTTAACTTTAGGATCCTTAGCAACATCATTCTGGTCAAAACATTTCTCTAAGGGAATCATACCTCTTGGGATAAAATTGCTCTTCGGTTGAATTATCTCTTTTCCCCTTAACATGTTTTTCAACTTTTATTTTCATCTTTTTCATCTTCACACTGTTCATCATCTTGGAAGTTCTCTAATTTTTTTTTCATTTTCTGTGTCAATCTGAGTATTTACAAATTCATCAGACATTTCCAAAAATCTTTTTATTTGCAGATCATCATAAAAAAATTGCCAGTATTTGGAATTTTCTAGTATGGAGGGTCTATTTACAACTTCGAATTTATATTTTTTCTGAGAATGGATGGGAGTTTTGAACTTCCACGAGCTATTTCCAAAGAACCAGCCACTCAATTTTCAATTCTGGGGATTAATCTAATTTTTTGTTCTATAAAGTAACTACCAAACATGTCCCATACTTCATTTCAGTAAGCCCTCATCCTGGGATGTTTTGTTTGATAACTGTCATTCACATGGTTTACTACAAGTTCAGAATCCCCAAATACCTCTATTATTTTTTTTCCCATATCCTTTAAAGCATTCAAACCAAGTAGAAGAGCTTCATACTCAACCACATTATTAGTACATTTAAAAGTCAATTTATAAGATAGATATTTGAAATCTCTGATTGGAGAAATAATGTACACACCAGCACCAACACCAATCTTACTTATGGACCCATCGAAATACATAGTCCACAAATCTTCTTCATTCTGATTCTTTTCTAAATATTCCTACCTTTTTGCAAATTCCTCATCTTCTTTAAATCTATTTGTATAGGAACTTCAGGATCAGCGTGAGGGCCGCCATTGAAAAATATAGAAGTTCCTAGATCAGTATCAACAACATAAATAGGATGATTTTCAGGTTTATCTCTACTGCTGACCACATAAGCTAACCTCTTCTCTCTATATAATCTTTTCTTCCCTCCAAATAAAGGAATGGTGACATATGCCATATCCATTTGTAAAGTTCCATTCAATTTTGATTCCCAAGATCTTGACAACAACATGCCAAACTTGGGATGAATATCATCTATCACAACATCCATAACAATGCTTTTGGATGCCAGTTGTGTAAGTGTCACCACCATACATTAAAGGAAATTTCAACTCAAAATGGGACTCCTAAGGAAAATTAATAAAATACTAGTTAAAATAATAAAATAATATTTATTAATTTTGGAGGAAGAAAATAAAAAACTACTTTTTTGTTCGTATTTTCGACATATCTCTCTGTCTTTTTACTCAAATTTCGATTGGGAGAGCTCGTTGGATGCGGAATTAAATTCCGTATCCAACGAGTACCCACTCAACATACTTTTGACAGGCCCTGCTAACCAAAAATAAGAAATACCTGAAACAACGTGATGATGGCATCATCATCATGTTTTTTCAGGTATTTCTTGTTTTGGGGGTAGCAGGGCCCATCAAAAGTATGTCGAGTCGGTGATCATTGGATGCAGAATTTAATTCCGCATCCAACTAGCTCTCCTGATCGAAATTTGAGTAAAAACACAGGGAGATATGTCGAAAATACGAACAAAAAGTAGTTTTTTTATGATACCTATCCCCAAATTTATATTAAAAATTTGTTTAAGAGGTGCTCCCTTTTTGAATTTTAAAGAATTTTGATTGGCTAATACATGATGACATGGGATTTGTATTATTTTTGGAAGGCCCATTTTAAATTGAAATTTCCTCTACTGTATTTTATTAATCCCATACATATTACTTTTCTGGATTCAAAAGAATACAGGTCTTTGTAAAGCCTAGTAATCTCCAACCCCATACTTTCTACTACCACCCTTAGGATAAGATTATGAGATGCATCAAAATCTAACATAGCATTGTGCAATATGATATCATGTACATTTAGACTCAAATAAAAAGAAGGAACCTCCTCATCGTCTGTTTCTTCAATTTTGGGCCCAAGGACAATAGTGGGATAATCATTTGTCACTTCTAAAATATCTGGGTGATCATCACCTTGATCCTTACCAATTTTGTAATATTTTCCCTATATTTATTGTTCCTCAATAATTCATTAAAGGGAATAGAAATCTTGATTTTTGACAATTCAACTTGCAAGTTGAAGGATGAAATTGGTTTTTCTACATCAATTGGTACTGGCTTCTTGTTCTCTTTTGAATTTTGTTCTTTATTCTCATAATTTTTATGTATAGTAGTATCTTTTTCTTTTTCCTTTTCTTTTTCTTTTTCTTGATTTTGTTTACTAGTAGAAGGTTGATATTGGTTGGGCCTTCGTTTATTTATTGTTACATCCCAACTTCTCAGCTTTAATTTCTTCTGAACTTCATTAATGGAATTCCGATACCCTCTTAGATACTATTATGAATCTACCTATAAAATAGTACTCTCATCATCCTGAGCAAACATATTATGCTCTTCTTCAGTAACGTATATCTCAACATCAGTATCATCAAAGTGATGAATTTGATTTTCCATTGGTTTTTCTTCTTCTCCCCCCTCATCAACCAAATTCTCTGGAAATGGTGGTCTAATTTTCTGATCTTCAGGGTTCCTTTGGTTTGTTGGAGGAGGAGGTGGTATTCTATCATTGGGATTTCTTATCTGATTTTGAGGCTGATCTCTATTAGGTGGTCTATTATCTAGAGCTAACATGTCCATCAATCTCTCCACTGAGTCTTCATCATCATCTCAAATTTGACATCATTTTCAGAAGAAGGGGAAGAAGTAGATGGTTGATTTTCTTGTATTCTCATATCTGCCTCTACTCTATTTTTTAGTTTCCTGAAGCCATTAAGTTTTCCTCCAATTCTATAGAATCTTTAAACATAATAGGAAAACTAGCAGACTTTCTTTCTCTTAACAACATTGCAAAATCACTTTCAAAAGCGTCTGCATAATCAATTTTAGCAACAACTACCAAGGATTTAATATTAGCTAGAATAGAATTATATACCCTCATGAATCTACTAGAAAAATCATGTATTGGATTCCTTGTGATAGCGCTAGTTGAGTGAGGCTTTGCAGTCACAGGTTATTAGGGTTAGGAGGCATGTATCATTAGGTCCAGTGGTACCAATAGGTACAGAGTTTAAGATTCCTCCTGGACATTGCTAGGGTTTATGAGAGGGATAGTTGGAACTATAGAGGAGGGGGGCAGCTAAGGTTTCTGTAGATGACACTATCAGATGGTATGGGATAGATATTGGGTGACTCATCATTGTTGTTATAGAGAGGGAGAGGACCCTTCATATTTGGGATACTATACTGCAGAAGAGCAATGATAGAGCCACTAGGTATGCAGCTGATTTTAGGGGTTTTTAATTTCCTTAATTAACCATTCCCTTAAACAATAATTTTTATATCCCCCTTTCTATTAATGTAAATTGCTTCTAGCAGTCACCTATTACTACAAACACAAGCAAAGCTAGCGCATGGTAACCAGCACACACGTTCAACCCAAGACATGAAGAGCAACGCTTATAGACACAATGGATGGACATAGTGCTAAAATCCAGCTACTCTCTGTCTCACATACTCTAGCCATGTCCCAACTAGCACATATATACACCATGGGAGAGAAACCCATTGGGGCCCAAAAGACAAGTTGTTACAGATCTTTACCTCCAATGGTATAGCTTACCAATGAACATACATTGGTGTACAAATCCTTATATTCCCGATATTTTGAAAAAGAAAGGTCTGGAAATACCACTCCTTGGAAAGGGGAAAAACCCCTGACTATTCAATATATTATTTCCTTTTTATGTAGCATGTTCTCCGATCTGAACTGCTTGTCCATATCCAATGAATGCACCTCCATTTGTCTGGCTCCCTTATCTATGAGCATATAAATTTGAATTAAAGGGTTTAAGTCTTAGTGTCTGTAGGGAAAGTGCTTTGTTTTGTCTTTGTATTGGTATTTCCTCCTCGTAAGTATTATTTTTTTATAGGTGTGTAAACCTCCTTAGATAACAACCGGTTACCCCTAGGTTCTTTGGTTTTTTCCCATTTATGGCTCTATTTTACGGATTCTTGTGTTTGTGTGAAAGGGGGTGTGTTTATGCTTTTCAGAATTTAACGAGGTAAGGGCACTGACGATTTATTTTGTAGAGGAATTACTGTTCTTCTCGGTCGGGTTCTCATGCCCCCCAGCTATAAAAGGAACTTAAGCTGAGTGAGACGAGGTGAGTAGTAATATAAATAATATTACAGATGGGCATGTTATTTAGCTGTGTTAGTGAACCAACCTAATTATAGGCATGGTTAGCAGTGGTTGTACCAGTGCTAACATACATGCATGTCGTAGGGTTGGTCAGCTGTGTTGGTTGTTAGCTAGGTTAGTGCACCAGTCTGGTAGCAGTGGTCGTACCAGTACTTTATATATGTGCATGTGGTTAGCCAGATTAATAGCATTGGTTGGTTTCCCAAATGCTAACATATACGTCTATAAATATGGTAGATCAGGATTCGCCAGCTTACATATGCACATGTGTCACTTTCTTTCCCTTGCAAAGTAGCTTAGTTGGGTTAAGATTGTTTTTTCCTTATATATTTGCATGTGTCCCTTCCTCAACAAGACCAATAAGACATCGTCGACGAAGAGCATTCTATGAATGAATACGTGGCAATACCGCTTTTACTCAAGGTCACCAATGCGAGAATTAAATCCTTTCAATGCAATCCTCTGCTGCAGGAATAAACCCATCTTAATTAAAGGAACCGAGAGTCAGTAATTATACTTGGCCAATTCATGAATCACCAGCCAAATGCAACACTTTTCTTGAGGTTGCGTAACCATAAGATTTTTCATGCATAGTCAATCGTATTAGAATAGCTGGGCACCGTAGCATTCTTATGAGTGAACTTGATCACTTTTATTCCAGCAACTAATTCTATTGACTAAGCATACTATAGAGATCGTCTTGATCTCTAAATCCTAGTTTTAATCTCAACATTCTAAACTTACCTAGTATTTCTCTAAACATAAGGATACATACTAGTTCTTACTCTAATTAACTACTCTTACTACTCTAACAACTATAACAAAGAGAACCTACCTTATTCCTTATTATTATGTTATTTCATATTATATAATCCATACCTTAGAATAACAATTTGAAGTTACAGTTTTCATGCAAACATAAGCTTTAGTGCTAGTAAATGCTAGTATCAAAAGTTACTCAATGATATTTAGCTCGAATGTTAGTAGTTTCAGTTTCAATGTAAGTGTTAGTACAATAAGTAGTTATTCAATGTTAGTAGAGCATTTATTCATTGTAAGTATCATATTTAGATCAAATGTAAAACATCAGCAGTTCAATGTTAGTTCAGTATTAGTTCAATGCTAGTATTAGTTAGAATGGAAGCATAATCTTTAGCTAAAAGTAAACATTAGTTTATCTGTTGAACATTGTAAATTGATTTCATGATTTATTAGTGTAATGACCCTGATGTTACTAGGTGGTAATTCAAAGATCGAAATTGCATGAAACACCTTTATGTTATTGTATGGAGTATGGACTAGTTGTCTACGGTGGTAGGTTTTCACTTTCTCTTCCTCAAATGACAAGATCTCAAATCCGTTCTACAAATATTGCATGATTCAATAGATTTAGTTCCCTAGAAAATGAGAGATAGAAATTATGCTAAACATCTCTATTAATTAATGAATGAAAATTGAGCCTAAATCACCTAGTGTTTTAACCCGGGCCCAGGGAAAGACAGACGCGTAAACCCGACGGCCCCGAAGGTAGGTAAAATATTAATAGATGAAATGTTCCTCTGTATTACTAAATATATGGAAATAGGTTCCCTCTTTAAATGTTAATGGATTAAAATACTAATTCCATCGAGCCTACCATATGAACGAATATCTGGCCTGATGAGTCTTATTTTCCTAGCAGTAGAATAGAGAGAAATGACCGGATACACCTCGATGTGATCGCAGTAGGAACTAGTTGTGTCTTTGGGTAAGATTTGTACCTAATGGTCCTCTTATGAATGATATATAAATAATCATTTAGTTGATATAAAATCTCGAGCACCATGACATGTAAACTTAGAGGTTAAGGCCTCTAATGTTAGTAGCTCGATTCTGGGGAAGGTGTATGGTTTCAAAGTAGAAGGTGTAGGTGGGAATAATTGAAAAAGAGTTAGAAAACAATGAAATAAGGTATTAGCTAAAAATAAGTGCCCAAAGTAGTGGATGTTGGAACGTGCACAGTTGGTGGAGATTGAAAAGTGAGTGTCTCGTCCCCCTACCCTGTGAGTCAAATAGCTAGTTCAATAAGGGAAGTTGAAAGAATAACTCATCACCCACTATAGTTTCTATTTTAATAGGTTAACTAAGGGAATTCCTTCATAAAGAGATATTACATTAGGCCTCCTTTTTTCCTAATGTTCCTTCTCTATTCAATGGCTACATCAAGGGCGTCCAGGGCAATTAAAGAAGGCAGTCAATGAAAGAAAAACTCAGATAGGTAACTCGTAAGGATTGTAAGCTTACGTAGGGATTGTAAGCTAATGAATATATTGTAAAATACCAGGATGTATATGTCGATGATTAACCAAGTTCAAAAGGTCCCTTCACATAGTTTAATGGCTGGTGGTACAAAGTAAAAAAGGTGGGTAGTTTATAGGTAGTATATTTTGCACGATGATACAATATGTTATTACAAGTTAATAGTGGAATGTTTGGTCAGACCATCTGATGATGAAGGATACAAATTGGTAAGTGGGTGGTACTATGTGTATAAGAGGTGCGGTATAGGTGTTAAAGGTAGTTTTGGTAGCAGGTTGGACCCATCTTTAAACTGAACCCTTCCCAAATGGTTTCCGCTGCTATAAAATGTATGGGTTTCAATGGTATCTATTCTATTGTCTTTAGCGAAGACACTAATGATACTTTTAGAATAATTTAGTGCCCTCTTCTCCCAATTAGAAAGTGTTGCAGGATTTGTTGGTTGTTTTACGTTTCCATTGTGATCTCCCACACATTTAGAAAACATTGAGAGAAGAGAATCTAATTTATATCGGATGTAAATAGCCTGTCATGTATGTGTTATAATGTTCCTATGTTATCTAAGATTTAGATATAGTGAAGGCGCTTTCTGGTTTGTAGCTCTAAATAGTAATATATCCTAAAGCTACTAAATATATCCTAATAAGCTTTGAGGTTGGTACGCCCTAAAGATACTAAAATGCTAATAGGAGTCTCTAAACTATAGCTACTTAATATCTCCTAACTCTATAAAATTAGTTCTAGTTATTCTTAACATCGAAATAATTAAGACTTATAATAGGACTAAAGTTACTTCACTATATAAAAAGAATCCTACATAAGAGACTTTTAATCTATAAAGTTTAATCTATAAAGGCTACTTCCTATACTGACTATTAATACATAAAGCATACTTAACAACAACTAAGGAGACTATCTCTAACTTAAAGATACTTAATAGATACTAAATAAATACTTTATTAAAAGAAAAAGATACTTAATATATCCAACACTTAATACTTTAAATAATCAATAGTAGACTAAATGGATCTTAATAAACTCCTATAGATACTTAATATCTTTGACACTTAAGACTATAAAGACTATAAATATACTAACTATCTCCTAACTAATATAAAACTTAATTGGGTTGTGATTCAGGTGGAACTCAAGGGAGAGTTCCAAATCGAGCCAATGCGCATCCTTGATAGGAAGGTCACCATGCTCCAAAATCGAGCCATAGGGCAGGTAAAGGTGCAATTGGAGCACTGCGGATCTGAAGAGGCTACCTGGGAGTTGGAGGATGCCATGCAATTGGCACGTCCATTTTTGTTCAATTCTGCAAAGCATCGAGGATAATGCCAATGTATCATTTTTGTTCAATTTTGTAAGCACTGAGGACAATGCTAATTGAAGGGGGAGGGGAATGTAGCACCCCAGTTTTGACCTCGTGATATTTTGATTGTACATGATGTATATATATTGTATTAGGATCATGGAATGGAGCTCAATGCCAAGTCCCTGCCATCGATTTGGTATTTTGAATATAGGTGATCAAGGTGGATGCCAAAGGTTATGGTTAGTGTGCTAGTCAAAGCACAAAGCATTTTTGAATATCATGTAAATGAATAATTTAATAAACTAGCAACTAGTTATGGCACTGCAATGTAAAAGAGATGGGGGCATGATTTCATAAAGGATAGGATGGGGGAGTTGGTTAAACCTCTGAGCCTATAAGGTTAAGCCAGATGTCATTGAGAAAACCATTGAACCTCAACTACCCTTTTTGTCCTTGCACTCAATCATTAATTCCTTCCAGAAATTGGATGAGGCAATTAATTCCTAGGGAAGTGTAAGGCATGGAAAACTACAGTCTGTGCAGGCCTGCAGCCTCAGGGAAGACGCATGTTTGCTTTTGCAGGAAGAAAGCATGAGATGCATACCCAGTCTGTAAAAGGAGGCCACATTTTGGTTTTGCTCACTCCTCCTTATTCATTTGAATAATTCCATCGTGGTTCATTCACACTACCACTCAAGCTCTCCAGACGACTCATGTGCACTGTGCATTTACCCTGTGTTTGCAGAACCATGGTTTTGCCTATGGTTGTTAATTTGTTGTTCAACGTTCACCATTTTGGTCATTCTTTCTCCCGGGACAGAGAAGCTAGTTATTTTGCTGAGCGATTGAGCAGTGGGGATCACTCGATTTTGTGAGAAAGAGTGGTCTTCTATGTTTTTCCCAGTGTTGGTGTTTTCTTGTAGTGGAAACCCTTTGTTTTACTGAGTTACAGTGTGTTTCATCTGTCACAGTGAGGAGCCTATTTTTCTAGTCCATAGTGTGGTTGTTGTGTTGTGTACCCTAGTTTTTGGGCCTGATTTGTATGTAAGATGAGGAGTGGAAGAGAAGAGGAATTGACTTGTTAACCTAGTGCAGAGAGGAACCTCAAGAAAAGATAAGAGTGGTTGGTAGATCCTTACTACATGCCCCTAAGAGCACTAGAAGGGAGGCATATCCTAAAGGACTACTGAGCAAAGAAAGGGATGCTACCTTATGTTGGGATGCATGTAATGTGGATGCCAGGCCAGATAGATCTTGTGGAGGTGTCCTAGATCCTCAATGTTCCACTAGCTTAGCCATTCTACCTTTTCATTGCCTTAACAGCCTGTTAATCCAAGGGAGATTGGCTTGGTCGTGGGGCCTGTTGATCCAATTTGATCTTGGTTTGGTTGAGTCTTGTTGTGGATTTAGCCTTGTGTGTAATCCTTGGCAGGACAACCTGATAACCCAACTGTGAAAGGTGGCTTGGCCTTGGGGTCTGTGAACACATCTATTGGTGGGGCTGGTCTTGAATCCACGTGTTGGCTTGTTAAGCTTGCATCCTATTAACCCAACTAGGTTTTGGCTTGGCTGGATAGTCTGATAAGCCCAACTAGGTGTTGGCTTGACTGTGTGTTAAATATTTGGCTATGTGTGAGTCTGCATGTTCCCCAGTTCCTTGTTGAATCATTCCCATCTCGGGGGTGGCAGTGGTGTTGAGAGATTAAATAACACACTGGCCTATGGTTGGGTGGAATGTTGCAACTACATAGCTAGTTGTAGGACAACTTCATCCCTTAAGATAAGTTTTCTTGTTATGTTGTTTATGCAATGTACTTGTCCATGAATTGTTCTGTTCATGATTGAATGCTTATTGATGATGAATTAGATGTTTACTTGTGTATATTTCCTGCATTTTATCTCTGTTTTTTCCTTAGATATCTTTATGCATTTTTTCCTAAGTTCGTGGAGGCTGAAATCTTGTTACAAAGATCATAATGCTTCTGACTGAGTGTTTCTACCCTTTGAAATCCTCCTAGGAGAGGTGGAAGGAATAAGCCAAAAAGGAGCAGTTGAACTGGACATAAAAGTTGTGTTTCTGTACCCTGAGATCCACAATGAAAGGCAGAATACGTGAGGCAAGAGAAAGAATTTTTATTGGAGAAAAAGGCGGGAATTCTGACTTCCAGGATCCGCTTGTGGAAGGTGGAAGGTGGAAGGAAGAAATCAAGAGAAAATATAAGGAGGAAAATGGGTTTTCTGATTTCGGATGTTTTAGGTCAAAAAAGGGAAGTCGAAAGCGTAAAAGGATTCTAAGGCAGAAGGGTTAATTTCTGATTTCTGGGATCCGCCTGGGGAAGGAGATAAGCTGAAAGAGGAAGGGCATAGAAAAAGTATAAGGAAAAGTTAATGTTCTGATTTTTGAGTTCTGAAGTGCAAAAGGTAGAAAGTGGAAGTGCGAAAGGTGGAAAGGCTGTTGAAAGTTCCTTCGCACCTAGAGTTTCTGATTTCTGAGTTCTGAAGTGCGGAAGGTGGAAAGAGGAAGTGCGAAAGGCAGAAAGCGGAAATACTATTGAAAGTTCCTACGCACCTTGAGTTTCCAATTTTCGAGTTTCGAAGTGCTGAAGGTGAAAAGGTCGTTAAATGTTTCTTCACACATTTATGTTTCTGATTTTTGACTTCCAAGGTCAGAAGGCGGAAGAGGAAGTGCGGAACTGGAAGGTTGGTGGAACGTTTCATGGAAATGTTGAAGTTCTGATTTCTTAATTTCGAGGTCGGCAGTGTAGAAGAGGAGGTGTGGAAGGGGAAAGGTTAGTTCGAAAATGGCCATTCTGGACGTAGAATGGATAATTGAAGTGTAGAATGGCTGGTATAGTGGTTCTAAGCCTGAGATGAAGGTTTGAAAAAATTAAGGAATTCCATGAGCTGAGATTGGGACAACTGACAATGGAAGAATATGCCAATAAGTTCTTGGAGTTGTTAAGGTATGTCAGGTACATCAAAGATGAGAAGGTGAAGACCCATCATTTTCTGAGTGGATTACCTTAGTCTTACAAATACTGATTTGAGTTTGATAAGCTTAGAATGGTGGAATAGGCTATCATAAAGGATAAGTATTGTTATGACCAAAACAAAGGAACGCCTGATCTTCATAAGGATTGGAAGGAAAAGAAGAAACAAGTTTGAACAGAGAAAGAAATGATTCAAACCTTCCAACTTCAGGAACCAACAACAAAGGAAACCATCACAAACTGTAAATGAGCTAGCCAGAGTGATGGGGGAAAAGCTAAGGGATCCTAAAGAAATCAGGGAACCCCTCCAATGTTGGAGGTGTGGAGGACCACACACGCACAGGAACTATCCTCATTAGGAAGGGTATGTAAGGCCATCTTACAACGTTCAGGAAGATGGAACTATTGGTGAGGTGGAAAGGGAAGTCATTAGGATTTATGCAGCATTAGAGGATTGACAGGCAGATCACCAGTCCACTGTGGTTGAGGTTCTAGGTAATATTGTTGAGCAATCTATCTCTGTTTTGATTGACCTTGGTTCTACTCACAGTTATATTGCTCCTAGGATTGTCGAAGTTTGTGCTCTTAAGAAGTTAAAGCATAGTAAATTATGGTTAGTTTAACTAGCCATGGGGACTGTAGTGAGGATTTCTCCTCACTGCAGGAGCAGGAATGACTCCCTTGTACCTATAGGGCACAAGGGTAGGTTCCTACTATTGGAAAACAGGAAAAATGAAATGGAAATGCAAGTAAACAAAACAGTAAATTAAATAATATAGTGACAGAAACCAGAACTAAACTAAATCATAAGCAAGAGCAGAAAGAAGAAGTGGAAGCTTTGTGAACCCCTCTGCAGAAAACAGGTTAGGGTTCCACCTCCTTAAACCCTGCAAAACAAACCTAAGCTACAATGGAGAAACCTGCAAACAATGTTAAACAAAACCTACAAGAAACAATGGTTAGAATTCAAAGCAATCTAAATAGCTAAGAAGCAAACACAAAAGACACAAATATACCTTCTCTTAGTGGGTAATGGGCCACCATGCCCTAGCTCCTGAAAGCCTCTCTCTCTTGGTTGGGGGAGCAACGGCTCAAATGGGAATGGATGTGGAGGAGAGGGAATGTGGGTGGTTTGAGAGGCAAAGGTCTCAAAGCATCCACGAGCAGCATAACAATAGGCAAGGGAGAAGTGTTTTGAGAGTGACCCCCCACCCTTCGTTTATAGCTTTTCCAAGGGGTTTTAGGGTTTTAAGCCCTTGGTCAGGGCTTTAGCCCCTTCTGCCCTAATTTTAGCCCATTTTAGGGTTTTAGCCCCTTTTTGAGGGCTTTAGCTCCTAGGGGGCTATTTTGGGCTCCTTTTTGGGTTTTTTAGCCCTTTTTATTCATCCTTAGGCTATTTTGGAGTTGTGGGGGTCCAATGGAGGGTCTTATGGAGTGATATGAAGGTTGTGAGATGGTGTCCTTGGGTGGTGTAGGCCATTGAGAGCTATGTGGGGGATTTTTGGGTTAACAGATTGCCCCTTGATGTGTGAGGGCAGGAGCTCAACGTATGGCTGACGGACATCATAGGATTTGCTGTGTAGAGGTGGTGCTTCCGGGGCTGGGGCATGGTGGCTTTTGGTTTTTGTATTAATTTGGTTCCCATCAATGGGTGAGATACAATAAATGTGTGACATGTATATGGACAAGGTGAGCATCCCCATGCTCGTGACAATGTCAAAAGAATAATTTGATCTATGCTATAAAATACAAGAGTCGATCATATACAACTGTTGTTACAATGATGGTTGACTCCATGTGAGGCTAAATACAATAGTATTCTGGTACATTGGACCCATGGCATTCTCATGGAATGCTATATCTTCATGACTGACGGTCTATTGGATCTGGTACATAGCTGTGTGGACTCGCTGATTGAGAGTCAGAGTCTCTGCGGTACAAGTAGGCTGCATCAATCATAAAGGTATATCGAAGCACTGCTGGGGCTTCTGAACACTGTCTCCAACGCAACCCGGAAATCACAAGGGACATAACCTGTTTAGGTCCCTCGAGTGGACTCACCAATGTGCTAGAGTCAGGTGACATCCAGGGTCTTCGACCAAGTATTGTGTAGAACAAACCCTGTACAAATCTCAATGGTGCGATGATGGAGTTGTAGTCAAGCACATGAGAAACAACCATCCCAAGAGGCACTAAGGACTCCTCTCAAGCTGTCCAAGGAACTCATCAATGATGTAAATGAAACCAAGGTACAGGGACCTTTAGGTCTATCCTCTGGACTATGTGTGTTGGCGTTGACAGAGGGAGACCTACCCCTAGTCAAGGAAATGATGTTTCCTTGACCAGGTGCGCGAGGTGGATAACCGAAAGGTGTGAAGCAATTTGTGGATTGACTCGCTGAATTGGGGGGGGAGGGAAAGAACTGAATAGGGGTAGAGGGGGAGTGGGAGACTCAAACTTCCTTTGTTCAGAGTATGATGGCAGGGCGGACCAGGCATCAAATGAAACTTGACTCAAGGGAATGGGATCATAGCTGTAATACCGGGAATGTTGCTGCAGATGGGAAATACTTGGAGGAGGTGGACGCTTTTGATACTGATGGGATACAAGGAAGACACATTACAGAGTACTCTGAACAAAGGCAAACCCATGTGGGAATGCTACCAAACTATTTTCTATGGGGTGGTGTCTAGGGACACCGTTATGGTACGATCTCATGGATTTTTGATGAGCCCGAGAAGGTAAATCCTCGATGGTGCTTTCAATTTTAGAGAGTCTGAAAGCACGAAGAAGACTCCAGTGGGGGGATCTTTTTTCGTTGGTAGTCTCCTGTGCCCAAAAAAGGATAAAAGTATACATAGGAGAGCTCGCCCATCCTGATGCGAGACTTCTTTACCGTTGGTAGTCCAATTAGGCTGGAAAAGGTTAAACCTATACTGACTGGACGGTCATTCAAATACTTTTATGAGCATGAACGAAACCAAGTTTGCTCGGTGATATTTTCTAGTTGAGATGGTTGGAAAAGATCTTACCGACAACCGGTGGTGAGCTTTTTTGTAAAGTGCAGCCCCTCTACCCGAGAAAGCACAAAAGTATGTAGAGGGGAACGATCTTGGCTTGAGTGTGCCAAGGAGGTCCTTTTTTGAGATGGTCCACATGGTCCGCAAAAGGAGGTAAATGAGATGATGTAGATGTCATTTCCTATACTTTAGCGAGCAGGAAAGGAAGTAGCTGTGCTCGGCGATCTTTTCATTGTTTTAAGGAGTCAGAAAAGAGCTTAAACGAAACTCCAATGTGGTCAACCAACTGCGGTGGCATGAGCGGTGCCCCATGTCGGGACGGTGGACAGAGATCCAAAGGTCATCCAGGCAGTATGGATGGAGCAGAAGGCTCTCAAACATACCAATACATGCGTGGGATAGATCACAACAGAGGCCTACGAGTCGGTGCGACAGAGGCACGCAAATCAAGGTGGCTCTCAGACAGAGGTCAGGAGAGCATGTGTGTGTTGCGGTGAACGGAATTGACTACATGCAATGTGAGTGCAGGTCCGGGGGCATTTATATGCTAAATGCATGCAAGAAAACTAAATTGTTTTGTGGACAGTGGTCCAGTGGTCTGCGTAGGGTGCGGTGAATGGAAAAGACAACTATGTGTTAAACATGCAAAATAAAAGCTAAAATTACAGTCCTTAATGGGCGGCGGCCCGAAAAATCGCATGAGTTGTGGTCGATAAGTGTGATATGAGTACAGGTCCGTAGACACTCGCATCGTCATGTCATGTCTCGTAAATCGAGGTGACTTGTGGGAAATGGTCCCAAAATTGATTTATTAAACATGAGATGATGGTCTCATAAAGAGATAGGGGGCGGAATTTTGAAACCAGTGGCACAAACGACATCTCAAACGGAGTCCGTATGGTCCTGTTATGTCAATCGGAAGAAATTAGGTCAAATGGGGCCTATAAAAAAGGGGGGGGGTCCACATGGTGAAGTGTCATTGTCACTGTTCATTATGGAGTTGGAGAGGTGGGCCCTAATTTTTCATTTGTTGATTTCTCTTGATCTGATCAACGGTTTCGCGAGCCACGACTTGCAGGTAAAAGCTCTCACTGATCCTCTTCATTTTGATGGTTTATTTGCTGAATTTGGTCACTTGGAAGCCCCCCATGAGCAGTTTGGGGTTTCATGGAGACCAGGTCACTCATTTCAAGGGATTAGGTGCACTCTGGGCACACCTATTGGGAAATTATGAGTGCCCTGGGCACTCCTTTTTCCCAAACAAGTGTGCCCTAGCTTCTTTTGGGTGATTTTTTGATGGTGGGGATGTCTGACATCAGGGTTTTTGTTGTGTGTAGGATGGTGAAGATCAAGTGGAGGGAGAGGGATTGCAAGAGTGTGAGAGATGCATCCTTGCATGATGGGGGAGTTAGAGATACACTAGCCCACTGTGGGTTGCTGAAATTTATGACGATTCCACTTATGCGAAGCTTGGGTTTGCTGATGCAAACTCTGATCAGTTTCTAGGATGTTGACAAGGAGGTGTTCCTCTTCCAGGGCCAACATATTGAGAATATGCTGGAGGATGTGTAATTCATTACTGGGCTCCCTATACTAGGAGTGGTTGGTGAGCTGGTACCTATACTGTCTCGGGGGGAGACATTGGAGGAGCTATGTGATCGGCACTGTTACGCTATGGCGTATGTGCGAGGTTCTTACATCCTGATGTGTGACATCGAGGAGTTGTCCACACGGGTGGTGGGGACTCTACTGCAGTGTATCTTGGGTTCCATGGGGAGCCACAAGATTTCTGGTGGTCAACTACAGCTAGTAGAGCATGCCATAGGTGGCACATATTATGCATGGGGCCAGATGTACTTGCAGGCTGTTCGGTGTCAGCTGAACAAGTAGAAGACTACTGGCGTTTGTTTTTACTTTGGCTCCTTCCTATGTGATTTCTTCTTTGAGAAAGTACCTACACTTCGTCCTCATTGGGCTGTATAGGACAGTGGTCTGCGGGAGCCGAGGATGTATAGGTGGTGCTAGATGATGATTCTTGAGGGTGGCGATAGAGTGGGCTGCTTCTTTACAAAGGAGTTGTTGGAGCAGTGGTGATCGAGGAGTACCCGTATGCGGGTATGGATTTCTAGGGAGACCTTGAGATGCCCCGACCTCTTGGTCAGGCGTGGGGACCAGCTGGTATGTATGCTTGATGTTTTTATGTTCATATTTTTGCATAGTATAGTTGAGCTGGTTAGTGATTTTCATATTGATGTATGTGGACTGATGGTGTCCTTGCTTGTATGTGCAGATGTTGGTCCTCGGCCGCCACTTGGACATCGGAGGCAAGTTGTTACCGTACCTCCTGTGGGAGCTCCTTCCGGGAGCTCTCGCAGGCGGTAGCGGGACATAGATGGACTGGTGCTGTCCTAGATGAGCTTGCTACCGGGGTGTCAGATGTTGGTTGGCAGCATCTGAGTACCAATTTTATTGCTATGATTCACAATCTTCCTCCTGAGCTGACGGGCGTGATGAGGAAGATGGTAGTGGCTTGAGAGCACTTTCGCCGGATGGTGAGAGGTGGTCTTCCTGCAGAGGATGCGTCCTCTTCGGAAGATGATGAGGCCAAGTTAGATGATGGATCTGAGTTGGATTAGTAGCCTTGTGGGGCTGTTCCTAGTGCGTTGGTGCACTTAGTTGGTTTTGTGTCGCTTATGTATATCCTATTGAGAAAGCATATGTGGCTTCTCGTTTTTGTATTGGACATGCGACTGATAGATTTATATTTATATATATATTTTGATGCACGTGAATGTGCTTTTGTGGTTTCGTTATGTGAGTCTTTTTTATTATGCTATGGAATGCAAATGCCTAAGTGATGTATTATTACACTGTGTGTGTATTTTTAGACATGATTATGCATTATGTTATGGTTGTATGTTTCCTATATACTGTTATGGATGTGCCCATTTAGAATACCATTAGCCATTTGATCTGCGACACTATTGAGGTTCCTGGGAACATGTGTGAATGTGATGGATTCAAATGTTCTAACCATCTGTTTAGTGCGCAGGTACTTTCTAAAGAGGCAAGGATCGTGAACTCAGTAGTGGTTGTTCAGTTGAGAAACAAGCAACTGGGAATCTAAGAAGACATCAAGATGATGAATTCCTAACTGTAGAGTGGTGGCCAAGATGCCATTGACACCATCATACTCCGCTTGGTTGTTGGTTGCGGTGCCCACGCATATTCCGTTGATGTGGATCAACTCGTGCGATGGGGAGTAGATTACCCATGTAGTTGAGGCATGGTTTGGAGTCCATCTGCTTGCTCCATCTGCGAATCCCATATACCGGTATGAGGTGTGCTCCATTTGAAGCAATGAGAGGAAACGATACATAAGACTCAATTTGGAAAAATGTGCAAAACAAAAAATGGAAAAACTATAATACAAGTTGAAACGCTGTCACTCAAAGAGGTGACATTAGGGGGAAAGTCGTTTGGACTTTCCCAGGATCAATGGCCATTCCTTTTTGTGACACAATGAATCCTTGAAGACGACCCATGGGGAGGAAAAAAACACACTTGGATGGGTTCAAGTGGATTCTGCACTGGCGACATCACATGAGGACTTGTCGCAAGTCATCTATGTGTTGTGTGTGGTTTTGCGATCGCACGATGAGGTTATCGAAACAAACCAACATGATGTGAACGAGATCGTGGAAGCAGTGTGTCATGGCATGCTGGAAGGTGGATCCAACATTTTTGAGGCCAAAGGGCATGACTCAGTACGTGAATGTGCCCCATTGTGTTGTGAACGCCATTTTGTAACGGTCTTCTTTCTGGATTTGGATTTGGTTGTATCCGGAAAAACTGTCCATGAAGGAGAAGGCCTCATGTCTGGCGCATGCATCGATGATCTGGTCGATGAATGGTGTAGGGAAGTTGTCTTTGGGACATGCCCCATTGAGATTGCGAAAGTCTATGCAAACATGAATGTTTCCCTATTTTTTATTCACGGGAATAGGATTAGAAACCCAAGTTGTGTATGCAATGGGATAAATGAAGTAGGCTTTGCACAACTTCTCTATCTCGACTTTCACTGCAGCAACTTTGGATGGATGGGATGGGTCATTGTTTTTGGCGTACGGGTGCCACATCAGGCCATGTGTCGATGTGGTGCTCCACGATGGATGGATCTAAGCCGAGAATTTCAGTGTATAACCAAGTAAAGATGTCGTGGAATTCTTGGAAGAGAGTTGTGTAGGCATCGACCTCTTCCAGGAAGCAAGATGCCCCCAGCATGATTTCTTCAACGATCTCAGAGTTGGTTGAGATGTCGATTTTAATGGTTGGAGAAATGTTTTCCATGTTCCCTTCTTCGAAGGCATCAGGTGCTGGAATTGGGTTCTTGAACCAGTCAACCTTCCCATGGATGAAATCTTTAGTCTCCACGAAAAACTGGTTCGACTATGACACAAGTTCTTTCAGGAGGAAGAACGAGTGATGGTGCATGTCCTCCCATGGGTATTCCAGGGTGGTCAGAGCTTCAAGTATCTCCTCATCATTGCTGAAGCAATGAAGAGATAGGTCTAATGGACTATCAGTGGAGGAGGAGATGAGCGGGTCGGTAGAACTGGACATCATGTAAATGGACATGGTGTCTGAAGAAGGCGGTGGGGGGTGAACTTCTTCGATCAAGGTGATCTCAGACTTAAGGGAATGGTGACGGAGGTCAGTGAGAGCCATTCAAAACTCAGGCAGGTTTGGGAAATGGTGTGAGTAATGTCCATACAAGCCGCAAAGGGTGCAAGCATGGTCTGTCCTCAATTCCTTGTTCCTGACTACTGGCACGGTTGGGAGTTCAACCATGGGGATGTTTTCGTTCGTATCCATGGCATCTAGATGCACACAGATCCCTAGAATTTTAGGGCAATTCTGAGTTGTATGTCCCTGTTGTTCGTAGACGACACAAGGTGGGACTTGTTGTGGTTTTGCAGTGGCTTTGGTATTCTTGACCCTGGCCCTTTTGGGTTGGGGTGGTGCAGGTGCAGGTGCAGTGGTTGGCTTTTGCAAACCAGGTAGAGGGTGAGACTCGACTGTGATAGGTTGCACTGGGGTTAAAACAACCTGGGGCATTGTTGGTTGAGCTGGTGGATCAAGATACCACACTGGGATTCCCAACGTAAAGTTGGGTAGGCTTAAGGTGGCCATGACCAGCTTTCTCATGACACCAGGTGGGGGAAAGAGGAAGGGAATTGTATGGACTGGAGATGAGCCCACATAACTCCTAGCTGGTTACATGTGGGGATGAGGTTGTGGTTGCAGCTACACATAATGCTGCTGCTGCGGGTGATGTTGCAGCTACTGTTGGCATTGCGACTACGGACGATATTGTGGTTGTGGTTGGGGTTGCGGCTGTGGTTGTTGTTTGGGTGCAGCAGTGCTTGATGAGACCATGCACTAGTCCACAGTTTCTTTTTGTGTCAGTGGTGGTGACACCAAAGGGAAAGGAGCCGTCATGGAGGTATCAGTAAACAACCCAGGGCCCACATTCAACAATGGGGAGGTTGGTGTGTTTTCAACCACGGTTTTGGTTGCAGGGATGACGTTAGCGTGTGCGGTCGCCCCTTGCGGCTCAATGGTGGTGATGGTAGGGATAACATTGGTAGGTGCTATTAACCCTTGCGGATCATGGTAGGTGAGTTGGTCAACCGTCACAATATTCCCTTCGTGGGGGAACATCATGAGGAGGAAGACAGTTGACGTGATGGCTTGCATGGCATGCATGTAACTCCATCCAAGGAGGAGGTTGTAGTCCAGTTGAGCATTGAAAACTTCAATGTCAATCAGGACTGTCCTTTGGGCTAATGTGATGGGGACATGGGGGAGGATTCCTTGGGATTTAGTGGGGTGTCCATCATAATCCTGCAGAGTCGTGGAGGATTGTTGCAGAATTGGTGATACAAGCTTCTGCCAAACCAAGGTAGACATGACGCACGTGGATGCCCCCTCATCCACTATGCATCGGTGCACAACCAAGTTCCAGATGGACACTGGGATTTGGAAGGCAATAGTGGAGAGCATGCACGGCTCTTCATTCTCCATGTCAAATGTGATTAACTTGGATTTGGAGGGGTCCACATCCCCTAGGGAGGCTAGTAAGGCTTTCCGCTACGTTGGCACGTTTTAAGTACCTCAAGAGCGGACATGGTGGTTGGCGTTTGGGCCAAATCATCCATAATGCTATAGCTGACTGCAGCTCTAGCTATGGCATTATTGGCGATTCTGCATATGGGGGGGTGTGGAAATGGGGGTAGCTGAAGAGGTAAGTTGACTGTTTTAGGCGTGGATGCAACTGATGAGTCAACAGGTTCGGTGGTGGTATCGTACTGATTCTGTCTGGTTTGAAATTTGACCTCTTCAGTTGTCATGGCTAGCAGGTGATGAACACCTGTTTCAGCCATGGGAGGTTCCCCCGGAGTGTTGGGATTGGCTTGGGGAGGGGGTGCGGTTGCCACCAATCCTTACACTAGCAGCAGGTTTTGAAGCACCATGGGGGGAGGTCCTTGAGGTGTTGAGTTGGGTTGTGCTTGGTTTGTAGCGTTGGCATCCTGTTGGGCCTCATTTCAAATGGCCTGCTTTGCATGAACCACGAAGGGACACTCTAATGTATAGTGCCCATAGACCTCGCAGAGTGTGCATGGTTGGTTTGTGCACAATGGAGTGTTACGTCTTGGTGCATTTGGTCATGGGGGGTTTTGGGCTGGCCAGTTTGCCATGGCATTGTTGGGAGGATTCGGTTGTTGACCGCCTCCCTACGGTTGGTTATTTCCTTGGTTGCAGTGTCGGTTATTCCTAGCTTGCCCTTGTTGATTTTTGGGGGCAGACTGGTTGGGACGATTTTGCTGTGCAAACACCTGTCCCAACGGAGTGGGAGGAGTGGGAGCAGGGGCTTAAACTGGTTGCAATGGCGCTGCATAGTATATTTGTGGAGGTGATGCCACGAATGTGGGCATTTTCCCCACATACTATTGTGTTGGCCAAGTCATGGCCTGAGCCTGCTATGGTGGCGTAGGTTGTGCATAGGAAGTTGTCGCTCCGGACTGAGACATCATTCTAGCATAGTCTGGAGCTTGGTTTTGGTAAGAAACATTAGCAGTGTTGCTTGGTTGTGGTGTAACGGCAAGTGGTATCGGTCGAGGCTGTGGTTTTTGGGAGACTGGCCCTATGATGCCGTCTGCAGCGTGGGATGCCCCTGGTGCGTCGCGGTAGGAGGTACTTGGACAAGGAGCGTTTGGAATGGCGGTGTACAGGTATCCAGACTGGGCATAAATGAGATCAAATTGTTGGGCCTTTAGTATGGCCTCTTCTTCAGAATGGGGATGTTCAGATGCAATGTCCTTTGTGATGGGCGGGAGCAAAGTCTTAAGGAACCAATCCAAGAAGATCCTATCATCTAGTTGGATTTTGCATAAGCTACGGCGTCGCCGCCACTCATGGATATGGTCAGTTATGTGAGTGGCAGTGCTTTGGTGAAAGGATAATAGGATCTCCACCCCCTCATCATATCTGACAAGGAGTTGGAAATATTGTAGGAACATGAAGGCTAGGGAGTTGAAGTCTGGATACTTGGCTTGCGACAGCTCAATGTACCATTTGGCTGCAGCACCTGCAAGGGTGCGTTGGAACAACCTCATCCTGATGGAGTCATCTACAATGCTGTTGGATGAGCACCATAGATGGAATGTCATTATGTGGTTTTGGGGACATTCCCCGGCTTTGACTTCAAACTTGGGGATGTCTGATGGTAGATTAGTTGGCATAGGTGGCCAAAAATCTTGGTGGCGGATGGGGTCGTTTGTTAATCTAGCCAAATCAGGCAAGTTCAGACGAGCCATGAAGGGAAGATTTGATCCCAAGTTAATGTGGGATGGGGCTACAATGGAGGTGGGGTTTGCAGGTGCATAGTGCATCTGGACAGCTAGGGGGGCTTGTGGTGGCACCATTGCGTATGGGCCAATGCCCGCAAGTGCTGTGTGGGGGGAAATATGGGTGGTAGGGGAATTTCCCCCATGTATGACAGTAGGGGCAATGTAGGTGGTCGGTGTATTCCCCCCCTATGTGGCAGGGGGGGGCAGTGTGTGTGGAGGGGCCACTACCCCCATGTGTTACCACTGGGCCAGCTTGGCTGGTCACCATGGGTGGTGGCAGTTGGATAATGATAGTCTGCATGACTATGCTTGGGCCACTTTCCAAGTTGTGGGTGACAGGTTGTGACGTGGACATGGGTCCACTTGCTAAGGTTAGGTCAGAAAATGGATCCGGGTTTGCACTAGCCATGGGGTTTGATGGTGCAGTGTGGAGGTCTGGTTCAGACTGATACGGGTCTGAATCAGAATCAGAGGTAGTGTGGCCCTTTGATGGCGTGGGAGATCACTGAGAATGGCTTCGATGGTGCCGATCAAGTGTTCCAAATGGTGGTGGTTCGCCTCTTAGGTGTGAGGAAGATCATGGAGGATCATTTGTGTTCGCTTTTGTGTATGAAACTGGTGGGTATGAGATTTGGACCCAGTTTCAATAGCTTCCTATTGGCTGAAGGTGGTCTCTCAGCCACTAAGACTACTAGAAGACAACACTTGGCTTGTTCCTCACAGGTGCTTCTACTCAATCGAAAGGGGTCATTTCCATTTCACTTGGTAATTCCTCTCAGTGACCAGCTACTTTGGGGTTCCTGTGGTACTCCTCACAATGAGTTTCTGGGCAAAGCCCAAGTACTTCCCACAGTTGAAGCAGTCAGGGACTTATGTCCTCAAAGACTGCAGAATTGATTGAACTTAGTGTAAATTTGGTAAATTTTAAGGCTTACTCAGTGTCATGAACTAAGTTCGGTTAATTATTCAGTATGGTGTGTTGGTTTGCTTGTTTTTTCTGGTATTTGGTTGCTGCAATATGGTTTATGAATTCATCATGGTAGATTTCATGTCATGGTCTTGTATGCAAGCATAAGCAGAAATTTGTAAGCAAGTACAGTGATTAACCCTGAATGTTTGCTGGCCTAACTAGATGTCTACCTCACAGTAATATTCTTCTTCACCAAGAGAAGGTGCTGGGCTCTCAACACAATGGGACTAAGCCCATCTGTAGATCCTCGAGTCACCTCCCGGATGCTAGGTTGGTCAACAAGGAGGACGCTTAGTGCCATGAGAAGCCCTCCTTCTCTACCCTCTCTACCTTCCAAGTCACCTGGTTTTAGTGGTTTGGGAAAAATATCATGGAGTGCCTAGATCTATATGAGCTTACCATTCGTCGTATCCCAGAATACCCCGGAGGATGATTACTGGGTAGAGGAGGAAGGGGGAAGCAAGATGGTTATTTTTAAGTTATTTTTAGTTAGACTTTTTCATTTTATTAAGCCTTAATGGTTCATTTAACATTTACACATTGTTCATGAATTTATTTGCAGAAAATACAAACTGAAACTGAAAATGACCTGCAATGGTGGACAGAGGCAGCTGGGCCGCACTAACAGTCCTCTGAAACTGAAAATTGCTATCTATTAATCTTAAATTCAACTTCTGTGTGATAGGCCGCACATTTCTGACCAAATCTAGAGAGAGGGCTGCAATATTTTTTCAGAAATGAGCGAGGGGGTCACACAGAATGCGAAAACAGCTGCAACCTGAGTTTCTAGGCTGAAGTTGCGCTTATCAAAAGATTAAGTGCACCCTGGGTGCACCTGTTTGCTCATTAAGAGAACCCCAGTCTCACCTTTTGCCCCGATAAGAGCGCCCTGCTCCGGAATGGGGTTTTTTGGTGAGACAGAGTCAGATCTGGCCGACAGTAACTGGTACTGGGGTCAGTTTGACTCGGTTTGGCCTAGAAGAGGCTTTAGTAGTGGTTAAAATAGGAAATAAATAGGATTTAAGACAGATTTAACATAAGATTCCTGAAAAACTAGGGCAAAAAAATTTAAAAAACTTAAAAATGAAAATTTTGGACCAGGGATTCTATGGGATCGACCTGGTATGTTCGCCAAAGCTATAGTGAGGATTTCTCCTCACTACAGGAGCAGGAATGACTCCCTTTTACCTATAGGGCACAAGGGTAGGTTCCTACTATTGGGAAACAGGAAAAACGAAATGGAAATGCAAGTAAACATAACAGTAAATTAAACTAAGATAATATAGTGACAGAAACCAAAACTAAACTAAATCATAAGCAAGAGCAGAAAGAAGAAGTGGAAGCTTTGTGAACCCCTCTGCAAAAAATGGGTTGGGGTTCTGCCTCCTTAAACCCTGCAAAACAAACCTAAACTACAGTGGAGAAACCTGCAAGAAACAATGGTTAGAAGTCAAAGCAATCTAAATAGCTAAGAAGCAAACACAAAAGAAACAAATATACCTTCTCTTAGTGGGTAATGGGCCACCATGCCCTAGCTCCTGAAAGCCTCTCTCTCTTGGTTGGGGGAGCAATGGCTCAAATGGGAATGGATATGGAGGAGAGGGAATGTGGGTGGTTTGAGAGGCAAAGGTCTCAAAGCATCCATGGGCAGCATAACAATAGGAAATGGAGAAGTGTTTTGAGAGTGACCCCCCACCCTCCTTTTATAGCTTTTACTAGGGGTTTTAGGGTTTGAAGCCCTTAGTCAGGGCTTTAGCCCCTTTTTTGGGCCTTTAGCCCCTTCTGCCCTAACTTTAGCCCCTTTTTGAGGGCTTTAGCTCCTAGGGGACTATTTTGGGCTCCTTTTTGGGGTTTTTAGCCCTTTTTCTTCATCCTTAGGCTGTTTTGGAGTTGTGGGGGTCCAATGGAGGGTCTTATGGAGTAATATGAAGGTTGTGAGATGGTTTCCTTTGGTGGTGTAGGCCATTGAGAGCTATGTGGGGGATTTTTGGGTTAACAGGGACCAAGAGGAAGGTCAATGAGATTGTAGATAAATGTCCATTAGAGATGAATGGGTTAGTGACTTATGCAGATCTGAATGTTCTGCCACTTGGTTCCTATGACATTCTCATTGGAAAGGACTGGTTAGAAGATCACAGGGTAAAGCTTGATTGTTACAATAAGACTTTTGAATGCATGGATGAAGAAGGACACGTAAGAGTGGTAAGCGGCATTCCAAAAGTGGTTTCTGTTAGGTAGATTTCATCCATGCAGCTGAAGAAGTTCTGTTGGAAAGGTTGCTGGTTATATGCATCCCATGTTTTGGAGGCAACAGGGAATGAAACTCCTAGGTGGGAGGTTTTTCATGTGTTATAGGAATTCAGGGATGTTTTTCTTGATGATATTCCAGGACTTCCTCCATAGAGGGATATTGATTTTACCATTGACCTTGTTCCAAGAACAACACCAGTGTATAAGGCACCCTACAGGATGAGCACACCAGAGTTGTTAGAGCTAAAGATGCAGCTTCAGGAAATGTTGGAGAAAAAGTATATCAGGCCAAGTGTGTCTCCTTGGGGAGAACCAATTATGTTTGTAAAGAAGAAATATGGTACACTCATATTGTGTATTGATTACAGACAGCTAAATAAAGTCACAGTGAATAACAAGTATCCCTTACCTCAAATCGATGATCTTTTCGATCAAATGAGAGGGGCAAAGGTATTATCCAATATTGAATTGAGGTATGGTTATCATCAGGTAAGAATCAAGGATGAAGACATTCATAAGACAACCTTTAGAACAAGGTATGGACACTATGAGTTTGTAGTGGTGCCATTTGGTCTCATAAATGCACCAGCTACATTTATGTGCCTTATGAATAGTGTTTTCAGCAGGTATTTGGACAAGTTTGTTCTTAGCTTCCTTGATGGAATTCTTATATATTCTAAGAATGAGGAAGAGCATGAAGAACACCTATAATTTATTTGCAATTGTTGAGGGAGTATAAGTTGTATGCCAAGTTGAGTAAGTGTGAATTCTATAAATATAGAATTCATTACTTGGGCCACATCATATTAGATGAAGGGATATATTTGGACCCTGAAAAGATTGAGGCCATCATGAATTGGCCAACTCCAAGGAATGTGATAGATGTGAGGTATTTTATGGGACTTGAAGGATATTATAGGAGATTCATTGAAGTATTCTCCAAGTTTGCACATCCTATCACTTCTTTGAAAAGGAAGGGGATGAGATTTGAATGGACACCTAAATGTGAGGGAAGCTTCCAGCAGCTAAAAAATATTCTTACAAGTGCACCCATTCTAAAAATTGCAGACCCTGAAAAGGACTTTGTGGTGTGCACTGATGCATGCGGTCAAGTACTTGGAGGAGTTCTTATGCAAGACAACCATGTGATATGTTATGAGTCTAGAAATTTAATATTTAAATTGTTATATTGAGATAGTATTTGTAAAGGGATTTTTTTCCCTCCCACCTATCCAAAAATTATGTTTGGAAAGCTTCAAAAGTGGGGATAGATCTTGCAAGTAAGTCCTTAAAACCAACTTTTTTCCTCTCCAAACAAACTTCGATAAAATAACCTCATCTTTGCATCATCACGATCAACTTCCTCCAGGTCAATAAAACCTCATACCTATCCATATGTTGTCTTGCTGTAAAGTTTCCCTCCCCATCACATAAAGAAATTCTCTGAGAGTAGTTTTGAGGGAGATCATGTAAAACAGTTAGCAAAGCCAAAGGTGCAAACCTAGATGCCATTTGTCTAGGTAGGTTTGGTACAACATGTGGATTTTGCAATACATGAGGGTTTTGAGGAGGAATGTGAACAAGGCTTGAAGTATGATGCTGGTGATTTTGAAAAATAGGACTATTTTTTCAACTTTTCAGTGTTTTGAAAATTTTTCCACGGGGAATCTAATAGATATGACTCAAATCTGTTTGGATTAATCTCTGCGTGTTTTAAGTCTGAATCAGATTTATATCTTAACAAATATTTTCCCGCATTTACTCCCAAATACAAATCTTGAAAACTATAGAAATCTTCTTGAAATAAAGACCTTTTAGTTTGAGAAGTGCTAGCTCTTTCTTTTCCAATCCTATGTCTAAACAAACTTTCTAGGTTTTCCACACTATGTAAAATTTTGGTATTAGGATTACCTCATGTGTGTGCTCTCCTAGAATCCAGAATGTCTTCTGAAATCTTGCTCAAAATGAATGTGGAGTCGCCAGGAAAAATGTACAACCTTCTTCAAATGTAGAAATCTCTTTTTTCCCACAGAAATCATTTCTTTCTTGGAATCTTGAAATCTTTGTCGTTTCTTCCCAGGGATGATTTGAACTCTCGTTCCCTGACAATGATGCCAATATGTTATCACTCAAAATGTACCTCAGGTTGTAAGAAGGAAATCTCAATGTAACCACAAAACCAAGCTTTAGGAAAGAAAGTTGGCTTCTTTATCTCAAGAGAGGGATCTCTCAATGGTTGTTTAACAAGGCTAAATATGTAAATAAAATAAAAAATCAGATTGTATTTTTGGTTGAAACAGGGCAAGGAAACATTGGGCTATGGAGTCAAAAAATGTATATTTATGAATCACAATGTTGTTTGCATGGAAACTTCTATAAAGCCAAGATAGAAATTAAGTTACAGTCAAAATGCTTTAGCCTAGTGTAAAAGAAGAGATAATGAATATTCCATTAACATGTGCATCTATAAGAGATGAATCAAGTGCTAACTTTAGTGGAAAATCTTGGTGAATATCTGAAAATAACAGTCAGAGCATTTACATATGTATTTTGAACCATTAAACACTCATTTCAGACATCAAGTAATACATAATGAAAGGTAAAAACAAGAAAACATTCACAATAAGAACATAAAAACAGACTGTAATCATGAGAAACACATGAATCTTTGCAAAAAAGGTTAGCTTTCGGCTCTGTGATTTATTACAAATAAGTTTCAAGTTACATAACTCATCTCTCATGGGTTCCAACTCTTTTTTCATTGCATTTAGTGGTTCTTATACAATTTCTCCATGAGTTGAAAGAAAACAAACTGCTAAAAATAGGCATAACTTCCTTTGCATGAATCATTCAACACTTATTAACTACTATCTGATTCTAGAAAGTAAACTAAATGCCTAATAACTATTCTTCAACATCAAATCGTTCACGATCTTCCATGTCTTCAATCATGCAATGTGTACTTGGACCTTTCAAATTTTTCCACTGTCTTCCATTGGTCCGCAGATGGCGATTCCAAAGTGGGACATCTCTTTTGATAACGCGCACAATTCCACATGATACCTGTATGAATAATTTTGAAAGTGTGCACATGCTTCCTTGAAGGCAAAAACATTTCAAATTCTTCTGCTAGCTTGTCTACAATTTTTTTTCCAGATAGTGATTGGTGAAAGTCATCAAAATTTGTGTGATCCAATCTGCATTGAATTAGTTTTTCTTGATACTCTTTTTGTGTCATCATAGTGCCCTTTTCTTTTGTGTCAGAATTGTGTGATCCAATCAATAGGATTCTTATTCAATCTTTCTCTTGCTACTATCACAATCTGTCTAGATGACTGAATCACAACCTCTTTATCTAACACATACTCAAGATAAGGTCTCAATTTGCTTGCTTCTGCTATAATGGCATCCCAAATGATATGATTTCCCCCCTGCACTAATGATTGACCTGTGACCCGTTTCATTAATTTGTCATTCTTGGTTTGTAATTCTTGGCATTTGGCTTCCCAAGCCTTTCTCTCTTGTTCCCTTTTCAATTCCAAGATTTCCAGGTTTTTATTCTAATTTTTCAATCCAATCACCTTGAATTATTTAAGGATAACCTGTGGCATAGCCTAGACAATAGTTTGTTCACTAGATTCAGTAGAATGAGGAATAATTCTACATTCAAGCTGCTTCTCTTTCACTTTTATCTCCTCTTTTTCCTGCAATTTCCTTTCCGACTCACCAAATTTTACTTTGAGAGTCTTCTCACGCTTGACTACACAAGTCATGTCTTACTGCCATTGATTTTCTTTTTCTACAAACTTCAATAATTTGGCCTTGCAATTTGTCAATTCACCATTCAAGCCATTTTTTCCCTTCTCAAGCTCAGCTAATTTAGATGCTTGTATTTGCTGAGTAGAAGGGATCTTCAGTTTCTTTTTTAACAGTTAAATGGAATTCTCCTTTTCATTCAGCAATTTTTGTATTCCCGCCCCTTTATTTGCTTAGCTCTCAACAAACAACAAATATGTCTGCAATTTATTAATTTGTGCTTGGTGGGCTCTGTTCTCCACCTTCTCCTGTCTTAGTTGATTCTTATTTTTTCTCTTACTGGTTTGCTATCTTGACATTTTCAGTGTAGCTTTTAACAGATCGGTAAAAAGAATGTCCCCAGTTTTTTTATGTAGATGTATCATATTAGGGATGGGGATGTTTTCTAAATTCATTTTCATTTCAACAACCCTCTTCTTGGTTTCTAATGCCAAATTTAAAGTGTTATGAGAATAATATCTAACAATGACAAGAGATACATCTTCGCTAGAGATTTTTCTTACTTCCACATACAACTTCAAAGCTTCCTCTAAAGTAGCTATATCCTTATTCTCCTTGTATTTATCCAACAATTCTGACCTAGTTTTGAACTAATAGGTATAATGAGTTGTTGTATCAACAAATGCATATTCTTTTACTTCAAAGACGGGCCCTGTCACTTTCATCTGTTTCTTTTTATTACCTTTGTCTTTTGTCACTTGTACAAGTTTTCCTTCTTCGAATTTCTTCTTCTTTGGAGTCCTGGCTATGTCTTCCTCTTCTGTATCCATAGCATCTAAGAAATCCCTTTTGTTGGTTCTCTCAGAGCAGCTAGCTAGGGGCATAATTTATCAGCTACTGGAACCAAGCTGGAGGTTCCAGGTTGTCGTGAAGTGACTTCCCTTACAGATGAAGTAGAGTCTTCATGCATATCAATATCCATTTGAGTCTCATGGGGATAATCTAACAAGTTTGTAGCCTCTAGTAATCCTGCAACTTCAAAATTCTCAAAGGGCTTCCCTTTTTGAACCTGTCTTTTGATTGAGATAATGTGATGGGGGTCGTAGTTTATAGCAGCTTCTGTTAGAAACCCCATCTCTTTCAGCAAACTTTCAATCATTGGGATGGAAGCTTGTATTTTAATGATAAATGGGCCTACAACCCATGGAAATCTGATCTTAGAGGACTTCTTAAAATTCAAAAAATGTTCAGTCTCCACTACTAATCTTTGTCTGATCAATTCCATAGAAAACACTCTAGGCATAAAAAATGCAGCTAATAAATAAGGATGATGAACAAATCCATACAACCTGATTAATGTTCCTTGTTAAAAAAGAAACCAATCACCAATTCTTTTTTTCTAGATAAAACTGCAAAATGTCTTTCAATTTCTGGTAATACCCTTGGTAACTTCTTCTGAAAAATAGCATTGTAAACTTCAGACATGAGGAAATTCATAAACCTGTTGTAGTCCCTATTCATTTTCTCTGTAAGAACCATCTCAGAGAGTTGCAGGTTTTCCTCATTGAATGAAAAGAACATTTTCAACAAATACGATTGAAATCTGAAACTTCTGGTCTTGTTGAAATCCACTAGCTGAGAATGAATATTCTCAGTTAGGAATTCATCAAATTTAAGGCATGAAGACTGTACCAACTGACTGGACTCTTCATACTCAACTTGAGAAGTACTTAGGGTAAATAATAGGCTCATAAGGGGTTCAATGACATACTTGTTGGTATATAACCCTAAAAACTAACTCATCAGTGTTATAACATACAGGGTTTCTTCATTAAAAAGGTTGGCATCAACAGGAAATGGTTGGTTTTACAAATGAACATCATATTTAAAACAACTATTGAAGAAATCTCGTTTCTTTTCTATTTTAGACTCTCTAAAATATTGAATTATGGACTCCTCATCATACTCTATGGACTTCAAGATGAACTCTATAGGAACTCAAAGGGTATTTTAACAACAAGAGGACTAACTAGACATAAGATTTATGAGCTAGTTGTATCCATAATTATTCTTTAAGAGGAGGAGTAATTAATGGCACACTAGTCAACAAATTTAGGGCAGTTTAGGGTTTGGTTCGTAGTGGAATAATGGAAAAATTACTAGTAGACATTGTGAATCTTTGTTCCCTGGTCCTTAAGAAGTTTTAGATTTTTTTTAACGGCATCAATAGGTCCATTCAGCAGTATATTATCAAAAATTTCTGCATTTTGTCTTCAAACAACTCCTCAATTTTTTGATACTCTAGGTCCAAGGCTTCTACTTCCTCAACTTGAGCCGTTTAAATACTTTTCAATAGAGACAAAATTCCTACCTGGTAGTCTGAAAAGTGGCCCAAGTATTTTGTATGAGTTGGTCGTTTCCAAACAATGATTAGCTCTCATTTTCCAATGCACATAATAAACTAATTCCCTAATTTGCATTGTACTTTTATAATATTTTATCTTCATATTAGTCTTGCATCTTTTACAGTGGAAATAGTTCTTATCCATCCATCTTGTATGATCCATCCCGCGTTGTTGATATTTTTGCTAGTTTAAACCCTTTATTTCCCTCCTTTGCAACGATGCCTCCCTTATCCTTCACGTAGATCACAATTACGAATTGAATTATAGACACTGATATATCTTTGTATCAACCTCCATTGTCATTTATTTGCATATTTAATCACCTTTCCTTACAATTTAAATCTCCTTATGGATACTGCAATTTCCCTTTCCTAAATGATTATTCACCCTTGATCTGAAAGTGGATCCATCTAAGCCATTGAACTTCTCCTGACTTAACCAATTTAGTTGATTTACTTTCAAACTCTGAGTGAGAATTTTTTAATGTCCCTTTTTAATAAATTTTATTCAAAGACCAATTTTCACTTTTTTCCCTAATTCGACCTTTGACTAGTTTTGATGTCTAGATTTCCAAATTGGCCCAAATGCTCCCAAATATTCTGAGAAGGTGTATGAATGATATTAATACTTGAATATTATATTTAGGGATGATTTATGACCCTCCAATTACTTCTTAAAACTTGTTTAATATTCTGGCTAAAGTATCAATCTTTACTAGCAAATTGGGGTTCATATTCCCCCTGGGTAAATGCTGGAAATGGCTTCTCAAATGCTCCAAAACCCACTCGAATTTATGAAAAGAGGCATAGTATGTTTAAGGTACATTTAAAGGTATCATATGCATCATTATTAAGCTTATACATGTTGTTATTACCCTCTCCCAAGAAGCTACAAAATCACTAATTCGACCCTTGGGGAAAAGGCATCAAATCCTCTCCAAATGCAATTAAACTGAGTAAAATGAATTCAAATGTTTAATTTCTGAACATGAAACTTGTAATAAACATAAATTAAATTCCATTCATCATAAATATATCAGTGATATATTATTCCATTCGAAATAATCCACATTACCCTGGCATACATCAATATAGTGGGGAAATGGTCATTGTTTGCTCATTAACAGTCACTTTTACATTAAAACCTTTGGTATTTAGACTTGATACTTTGTGAGAATGAAAAAAATATATTATTGAACTTTTTCCAATCAGAAATGGACCAGGATAATCTCTCCCAAAGAGTACAATAGCTCACCCAAAGCGCAATCCCTCCATGAGTAAGAATATGCAATAAAAAATGGAAATGGTTGAGAGAAAGTGTTGCACTAGAAGGAACCAAGAGATTCCCTATAGATTAAAACTGAAAATAAAAACTCCATTAAATATCCATGAAATACCTGAGTGGCCTCTCCAAACGCCAACTTGGACGGGAATCTTTCACCCTCGAAATTGGCTAAGGCAAGAAACTAGTCATCCACTAGCTCTCTCAATTCAGAAATTCAAATTTATCAAATGATAAAAATCCCCTATCTTGGTTGATACTTGTATTTTATAAACATCCTTATCCTTCTAAGGTTACCAATCCATCCACAAAATCAAGCCAATTCGAATTAGGTTGTGTGCTCAATATTTTCCATGTGTCCTCCCTTCCCTAGCCTTCCAGCTTCCCCCAATTCGAGTAGGAGCCCATTGAGCTTCCCCAAATCACATGATCCCTCTTGGATGATATATTTAAACCTAAAATGTCATATATGTAATATTTCATCCTTCATATCTGATTTGTGTCATAGGTAACATAACATCTTCGTCATTGTTGTCATAGAGCTAGGGAGTCTAGTCCAAGGGTCTCGCTAGCTCCAAAATGACTCTTCCTCTCCCATGTAAGTTAAATTTCCTTCCCAATTCTACCTATGATGCATATGGCCAATTTTATTAGCCTTATAACTCATCCAAGAACATTTAGGCTTCCCATGGATTCGAAATTGCAAGAGGAGGATGCCATGTGGCACAAAAATTCTAGCTTGTGTAGGCCCCATAGTCTCCATGTGTCTCCATGCTCCATTGCCACTTCAATTTTATCTTGTATCTATTTAATAATATCCATTATTAAATATTTATTCCATTCTAATTTCTAAACATCATTTATTAGCTCCCTTATTAAAATTCCAAATGTATGCATCCAACCTAGGGAACTAGTAGGATTGATGGAATTTTTCTGCTATGCAATTATTTGAATGGGGACATTACACATGTTTTGGTTGAGAAATGATAATAGACCATATATTTTCCTTGGATAATATCTACACCCTTCATTCCTCAGACCCTTTAATTTCATTTCGCAAATCTGGCAGATTCCTTCTTCCTCACGCCTTCAATCTACGAAACAGTTGTCATTCGTAGATATGCATCTGTTCAAATCTACACCCTTTATGTTACCTCCCCTTTACCTTCATTTCACAGCCTCAAAATTTTTATTCTTACTTGCACCTTTGAGTTGCAAAATTATATTCAACTTTAGAACTTAATCATGCCTTCATCTCGATCATCCAATGGTGCAGTCCCTATCAAATTTCACAACTTTGGAAAGTTCATTTGTTCATGCATCTTCAATCTGTGAAATGATTGATGACCATAGATCAGGATTGGAGTTTAATCTAAGCCGCCGTAAGATAAATCTCCTACCCGATTTTGCAAATCTCCAACATAATTTACCCCTTGTTAGTTCACAAAATTAATGTAGACCATTGATTAAGAACTCACAGCTCAGATCTCCACTGTTCAACTCTGTCGGGCCTACCACATTTCACATATCTGGAAATTTAATTTGTTCGTGCATGTTGTAGCTGTGAAATAAATGCCCGGAGTAGATCAATTTCTGCCCCAAAACATCACCGTTGAAATATGCGGGCCCTTAAGCAATTTTGCAGATTTCAAAACTTAATTTTCTCATGCAAGTTGATATTGGGAAATGAACCCCCATCATGGATTTCTTTCATCATCAGATCTTACTCGTTGAAACATGGGGGGCCTACAGGATTTCACTGATATGGAAAATTCATTTATTCTTGCATGTCCACTTAGTGAAATGGATTACAACCGTTGATCTGCTTTCACCTATTCATCCGACGGTCAATTTTTCCTACAGATTAACATCCTTTCACCAATACCAAAAATCATTTGAACCTAACATCTTACCTTTGCAAAATTGTCTGCAACCATTGATTTTCTTTGATGTACATCCACACCCTAAATTTCTGTCACCATATAAGCCTGAGCGGGTTTTCATTTTCAAATTCATTTGTAAGGTTAGAACTTAGAATTTTCAATATTTTATATTCCAAACCTAAGAATAACCTTTTAGAACACTTCAGAAAACCCCATTACAAAACCTGTAGGTCATATGATATAAAACAAATTGCATACCTTACTCTTAATTTCACTAGCCTAAACCCTTCCAACGGCTTAGCCCAAAATAGTGCTAATACTAATAGTATTGTTCCTACCTAGTTCAATAATCAAAATCCTCCCCTGAAGAACTAGACTAGCACTTTCAAGAAAGAGAACATTTCCAAAGATCGAGATGAATTAAGGAGGAGAAAACTATGTTTCACTTGCCAATAAACATGGGTTCTAAGCCACGAGTGTTCTAATGAAAAGGCACATTAGATTGAAGTCTTCTCAGAGATTGAATCTGAGGAGGAAGACGAGTAAGTACTATTTGATGCAGAGGGAGCCTATGAGACAGGAGATGAACAACCACCACCACTAGAGAGTGGCAAGATTGCAATCTTAACAGGAGTACCTCGCTTCCATACTCTCATATTCAAAGGAGTATTCTAGGTCCAAGGAGTGATAGTTTTGGTTAATGGAGGTGCCACTCATAAATTCATTTATGTATTAATGGTGGAAATAAGGAGGTTTCCCACACAAAAATTTAAAGGTTTCACAGTCATCATACTAGGTAATAACTCCATAGATTGTACTAGATGTATTCCAAATATGCAAGTAACCATAGGATATTATACTAGGATAGATAGTTTCTATGTTGTCAATGTGGCTAGTACCAGCTTGGTGTTGGGAGTGTAATGCTTGTACTCCATTGGAAAGCATTATACAAATTACAAGGTGCCATAAATACGGTTCAAGGATCCTCATGAGAAGTAGATATTTTTGCGGCATTAACACTTATCCTAATCAAACGGTATCTTAACATAGCATGAGATCCAACTTGAGACATGGTGATATTGAGTGGAATGTTGAGTTCCTCATCATCACTCAAGAAACCATCCTTGACATATAACAATATCCATAAGACATCAGGAGGTTGCTGCGAAAGCATGAGAAGGTCTTTGGAGACCTTCCACATGGCAGGACACCAGATCGAGGTGTTGAGCATTGGATTGAGTTGGATATGGGAAAACCACCCATTGAATTCCATCCCTACAAGCATCCTACAAGGCTCAAGGATGAGATAGAGTGAACCATCAAGGCACTAGTTGATTTGGGTCTCATCAGACCAAGTTCAATTCCATTTGCATCTTATGTGGCTCAATTCAAGAAAAAAGATGGAACAATGTGAATGTGCATTGATTATAGAACCCTTAAAAACAATATCATCAAGAACATAAATATTATTCCAAGGATTGATGCATTAATGGATGCGATTCATGGAGCAAAGCACTTCTTTCAAATTGACCTTCACTTTAGATATCACCAAATCAGAATGAGGAGGAGGACATCCATAAGACAACTATCAATTGTCACTATGGACACTTTGAGTTTTTATTCATGCCCTTTGGCTTGATTAATGCACCAACATTCTTCTAGTCCTACATGAACAAAGTGTTTGGTAAGAATCTATGTAAGTATCTTCTTGTATCCTTTTGATGACATTCTGATTTATAGTATGACTTGGGACAAACATTTGCATCATGTGGACACTCTCACTACAAGAAAAAATTCCTTTGGTGACGGTCATCCTTCTGATATACCTTAAATGGTCGTGACCAAATTTAGTTATGGTGACGATATATGAAAAAATGTCACTATAACTGGTTTTGGTGACAATTTTTAAATCATGTCACCAAATCCATGATTATGAATGTGTCAAACCTTAAACAATCGTCACCAAAGTCACTTATAGTGATGGGCTATGAAAAATCCTCGTCGTAAGTTCTTTTGGTGACAGTTCTTTAAATCCCATCACTAAATCCCTTTTGGTGATAGTCATGCCTATGAAAAACCTTAAACAACCATCACCAAAATTCATTATGGTGACATACTATGAAAAATTGTCTCCATGAGTACTTTTGGTGGCATTTCTTTAAATTTCATCATGAAATCCCTTTTCAGCAACACTTTTAGTGATGGTCATTAAAATTTTGTTTCCAATTCTTTCTTTGGTGACACTTATGGTGAGGGTTTTTAATATACCATTGCTAATTATATTTTTGGTGACACTTTTGGTGATGATCCTTTAAGGGTGATGATCCTTTAAGGGCCCTCACCAATAATTTTTGTGTGATTTCTTTTTGCGACAGTAAAAAAATGTATGTCACCATAGATAATTGTAATGCTTTTGGTGACACCAAGTGGTCATCACTATAGTGTTTTATAAAATTTGACGGTTTCAAACTGCAACCATTAGGTCTTTCTCATTATGTGTTAATTCCCAATAATAAGAAAACATCCCTTAATTTTATCCATCACTTTTTTATGCACTTTTAGTTTTACTTGTGATTAATATCCACATAGTTCACAACATAAAAAATACTTCATATGTTAGAGTTTTATACATTAAAATGGTTATGTTATATATTCAAACAATATGAAACATAATAAAATAACCATATACAATAGGATCACTAAAACAAAATACAAGCACATCAAAACAAGAGCACACACATATTTTCCTCTAGGAAACCCTAATAGGGAAGAAAACCCAGCAAAATTATTCAGTATAGATTCATCAGTAAGTGCAATGATTTATAGTAAAACCAAAGGCTTAATGATATTCCACACAATGATCCCGAGGATAAGACAACCTATAAAACCCATGAATTAGATGTCTTATCCCAGCAGCTACTCTTCTCCCACATGAACTTGTTCTTCTTCTTATCTCACTAGCAAACTTGGTTAAGTGAGTGATGTGTCCAAATAAGTGGAATGACTCCCCTACTGTTAACACTGAAAAAAATTCACCTAGCCCTCCATGTAAACCATAGTCATACATCATATTCCCACCATTATTTCCTCCATTTTGACCTTCACAACTAAATTTCCACCAAACATGGTAAAAAACATTATTATTCCTTCCCCATAAATAAAGCTAAGTTGAGCATTTATTGTGATTTATCCCCACTCTCTCCAAAAAGGACCAAAAAACCCTAAAAATGAGAATGGGTCAAAAACCATAGATAAATTCCATGGATAATAAAATAGCATGGGTCATTACCACGGGTCAAAATCCATTAGACCATCCTATAAATACATTGTGAAGGCCTCCCCCAAAACACTTTTTGTAAACCTTTTTTCACTTCCCTGAACTTTTCGGCCATTCCAAAAACACACTTTTCTGCCATTATTCTCATATCTTTCCATATCATCTCCCATGGTGTATGTTGATCTAGCTTTGTACCCATTTGGATCCATTCCCCATTTGACAACCATTCATGGAAGAGACTAAAGACCCAAACCGTGCAGCTGCAGGACCATTTCCTCAGATGACTACGGTGGCCCACATTGCAGAAAAAAATATGAATGCTTTTATTTTTTTTAGTTAGTAGAATATATTTGAAAAAATCTAAAAAATATTATTATTGATGTTCTTGTTTCCCATTTCCATTGTTGAACTATACCCTATGATTTGGACGATCTAGGGTAGGTTCTTTTGCATGTAGTAGGGAGAAATCCCCACTACACTTTTGGAGACTCCACTCAATCGATCCTTTTGGATCTTTTCTTTTGTAGGTTTTCCTATTGGTTTGCATCTTTTTTTCGTCACAGATATGACCCCCTCGTGGAAAATCCGAACCAGCCTTCCCTTAGTGCCTGCCCCTGGGCCCAAGCCGACAGTCTTTTTTCAAAAACAATTTAGCTTTGGCCAAGTCGCAGTTATTCGGCTGAAAGCTATGACCCAGTCACACGTTTTTTCCTGATAAGTGTGAACCAAGTTGTGCATTTTGCCCCGATAAGTACAACCTGAACTAGAAATCCATATCGTGTTTGTCCCGGCTTTCAGAGCGACCTCGGTCACTACTATGGCTCAGTTTTGTGTGATCTATCACGCTTAATCCTCTATTTTGTGCGACTTGTCACACTTAATCCTCTATTTTGTGTGACCTGAGTCTTTCAACTATTTTTCTGCCCCGATCACAACTGTCTCCTAGATTTGTGTGACCTCAATCGTGCCTGTTCCACTGACAGGTGCGACCTGTAGTTTTTCAGTCCTTTTTGGTGTTTGAGTTTCTTGTTCTAGACCCCTTGTCTGTTGTTTACCCCTTCCCAACTTGTTTCAATCTAGATCTGATCCATTACATCCTATTGGTTTTTTTTATGGTCCTCTTTTCCTTGTATGCGAGCCTCTCGAGACTAGATTTGTAGTTTAGACCCCCTGTGTGTTTCCTACACCCTTATCAGTTCCTCAGGTGTTCATTTACTTTTGTTTATTTTATGTTCTGGAATAATTAGTTGTGATTATGCATGATATTTAATACCATTTATTGTTATTTATCTGCATTTTCATCTCGGCCACGATATCGTTGCATCTTGGTCATGAGATTGTTGTTGTTTATACACATCCTTTGCACACATCTCACACCATAAAGACAAAATGCTTGGTTCATGACCCCAAGCTATCCTACAAAATTAACTTAATACAACCAACATTGTAACCTCATTTTAGGAACAAAACAATATTGTAGCTAAGTTAGGACATTGTGGATAGGAATCCAATCACTTACATTTGAGACATAGATGTTGTCCATTAGGGGACCAAATCCTCTTGTACTTGTGGACACAGTCACGACCATTCTATCGGAGGGCCCTCCACTCTACGGGAGTAAGCCACAATGAAGGGGTTCTAGAAGTCAGGGTGGAGTATCGCACTTTACTTTGCACCAAATTCTAACCCTTCGTAGTCCTCCTCATGCATGCTAGAGTATACTAGGTGTTGAGGACCAAAGGGATGAAGTACTGGTAAACCAATATGGATGTGTCATGAATGAGGTAGCCTAGTTGCCATTCTATCTAGGGCTCTTTTACCCGGAGGTCCCTCTTGGTAGTGGGATTCTCTTAGCCTATTTTTCTTCCATTTCATATTATTTGACTGGGATTTCATCACCCTATAGAGGATACGATTTGTGAGGGGCTTCCATCTTGTATCTAGGAGTTTGATTACAATCATACCCCATAGGATAGTGAGTCGTATTTATTTCTAGGTAGTGCAGTTTGTTGGATTTCTAGCCACTTTTTTGTAGTCTCTCCTTATGTAACATGTTGTTGCAGTACAGTTTTAGAGCTTGCTTTTTTTCCTGTGAGCCACCATTTGTATGCTCTCCTTTTGCACACTCGGTTGTATTTGGGTTTTTGAGCCTACGTTTGACACCCTCACGCCCACATTCAATTTACAACACACAACCATGTCATCATAGCTCAACCACTTTACTCACATAGGCTTAGGGGACACACCCCTCAGTTCATTTCCTTGAACCATTACCATCGGATCCATATTCAACATCGTTCACCACCTTTGGAGCCATATATTACCTTTGAGTCTGATTCAGATTCCTATCAATCTGAACCTAACTTGTTCATTGCCCCATCTAGCCCCATGGATGGTGCACATATTGATCCCTTTCAGGGGGGTATGGTTGGTAGTGGGATTGTGTTCATCCCACACATCATTACAGGTATCCCTTCCACTGCACTGACAGGTCCTGTTCCTAGTGGTCCCTTTGTCAGTGCACACACCGTTGATGGTCCGCTAACCACTAGTGGTGGCCCCACTCCAGCCACTATGGTTCCTACCATTACATGGGGCAAATGACCCTTCCACTTCCATTCTAGCTATTCCCACCATCCCAGTGACTATTCCTACTATCGAAATTCAACCTTACCCACCCTCAGTTACACAGGGGAACTACATTCTTGCGAGCATCGGCACCATTGCTGGTCCTTCCCAATCCACTATCGATTCTAGTCTACCTTTTATGGATAGTCTCAACCTACCTGATTTGGCATGGTTGACCAATGAAACCATTCTTTATAACCCCCCATGGCATCCCATGCCTACCAAACTCCCATCATACATCCCTAAGTTTGAGGGTAAGGCAAGAGAAGACCCCCAAAACCACATCATGTTATTCCACTTATGGTGTTCATCTAACATCATATGATTATGTCTGATTACGGTTATACCAGTGCACACTCACAAGTGTTGCAGCCAAATGGTACATCGAACTTCCTCATGCCAACTACTCGGAATTTTCCTCATTAGCCTCGATGTTTCTACAGTATTTCTAGTTACCCGTTTGATATGATGAGGGTGTGGAAATTCTATTATCCTGTAGACAAAATACAACTAGCCATATCACATATCATATCCATGAATGGTGACATTGTCATAGTTTGTGTAAGATCCAGTTAGATGATATAATATTCCTATATTGATTTCTCAAAACATTACTCCCCCCATCACCAAGGACGTTGCATCTGAGCGCCCACAAATCGAGGAGGAAGCCATCCTGAAGGCACACCCGTTTGATCTCATCTGCGCCCAATCAAGCTACTTGTATACCATTATACTTGATGCTCCCCGTGTTGGCTCCTCACATTGAGATACATTGAGGGCATCCCATGTTGTTGATGGAGTCATTGTCTCTACTACCCAGCATCCTCACTTTTACTCGGCCTCTCCTTCGATGCCACCCCATTCTGGTAACACACTAAGTGTTTCCCAACTAGGTTGCATCCCTGATTTTTCACAGGTAATGACTCAGTCTGGAGCCACACCTTGCTATGTGCCTCTCACATTAGCCCCTCATGTTCACAGACTGAATTGTTTGAAACACTCATTTAATGGCCAAATGGTCGGCTTCTTAGCCCCACCAGCTGCTCCTGCCTATTACCCACAACCTGTGAAACCTACTCTGTCTCCAACCTCGACTCCTCCTACTCCTTCAGGACAGATCTACGTACAACAAAACCTCCCTAACCAACCTGCCCCCAATAAACAATAAGGGTAGGGAAGGAATAAGAGAGGTAGGAATCAGGGTAACAACCACCCTCAAGGAGGTGCCCAATAACCCAACCCTCTGAAAAATAATGGAGTTGACCCCCCTAAAAAAAATCCCCAATGTCTCTCTAGACCTGGGAAGAACCCACAGTTGTGGACTAGCCATCCATATGCCATTTGTAATACTTATGGCCATTAAATGCATCAATTCCCTCATATAAACCGTGCCCTCTATTTACTCCAAACAGGTAACAAACGTGACCCCAATGGGGATTCTCCAGCATAGCCAAACCCAGCACCACCAAGTCCTCCACCTATGGTGCTTCAAAACCCCCTACCACACCAAGGAATGGTTGCAACCTAGCCCTTATCCCCACAAACTCATGCAACCAGTTCTGTGTCTCAACCCATTGATCCTGGTATCCATCACCTCATGGTGTTATCGTCTGATGTCAACCTCCAGACTCGACGAAACCAGTATGGTTGCACCATGGAAAGTGTTGACCCATCTACGGCATCTACCTCCACCACTCCTGATATGTCTTTGAATTTTTTGAGACCCCACACAGATGGGACTTCCAAAGTCCTGCGGTTCCCTATACGTCGCATCACAAACAATGCCACTGCCAGAGTTGCACTTAACTACAGTATTGTTAACGACTTGGCCATGTCCTCTCTATAAGTTCTCAAAACTTGTTATCCATGTTAGGTTTCATTGATCCCTCTGACTCTAGGTTGATCACCTTCGAACTGAATCACAGAGAACCCTAGATGCCATCATCCATTTGCTTCCATGTTCTAGTCACGATTCATAATTTTGTTATTCATCGATGCATAATTGATGAGGGGGAATCCACCTGTGTTATGTCGACAATTGTTTGGAAAAACCTTGGATCCATAACACTTCAACCTTCTTCCACCACTCTTCGCGCTTATGATGGTCGTGTTACGAAACCCCAGGGTGTCCTCACGAAAGTCCCTATTGAGTTAGCCAAAAAGACAATGTTGATTTGCATCAAGGTTGTCAACGCCCAACTTGATTACAACCTCCTCCTAGAACGTAGTTATATGTATACAATGTGAGTTTTCATATCTACCGAATTTCGACTCTTGATGTTCCCTCATGATGGGAATATCATGACCATCAACCATATGACGTACTATGATCCAAAAGTATTAGCCACTTCGAAACACATCCTTCCCACTATCTACACTACCATCATGTTGATGCCTGGAAAATTATAGGTAACAACAGTTAGGGATTCTCCCCAATAAACGTTCTCAACTAACCCACTACTATTTGGTATGGGGAATCCGTTCGGTTTATGATCCGGCTACCGTAGGTGAAGTAACAAATTAAAAGGTTTTACCGGTTACGGCCCGGTCCATCGTATATATTTTTAGTTTTTTGTGTGTTTAAGTTATGATATGCAAGTTCTTGTTTAAAAATGAAACTTGATAGAGATAACGAGTGTCACAATGTGATGCGCAGGTTCTTACCTCTCGTCTTAACTCTCTCGCATCTAAATCACACATAGCAAGAAACTAACTACAACTAACTAACCTATCCCTAGGGAGAAAAAAATTATCAGTTATCACTGAGTAATGTATTTATGTGCATGTATTAAGAAAAATTACAGATAGTTGTTACTTATTTCAGAACACATGAACACTAATAGAAACATGAACAACAAGATAGCTTATTGTTTATGACAACCTTCATTACTCATAGTGGAAATTTCACAGAATAAACTATAAGACATTCATAACATGAACATAAATTCAATGAGTTAGAACGATCTCACGGTTAATGGACATAAGCTAAAAATGAAATAGTTCACATTCAACTGATCCATAGCAAAGCATTTGAAACATTCCACCAAACTTTCTCCAGCAGAAACTTGTAATTCTTTATTGCAAAAGAAAGTAGTTATTCTTACAATATATCTCAAAAATTTCTTCGGAAAGAAGTCCTCTCTACATCTAAACTCTCCTATATTTATACAAAAAAGCAAAACCTTTGGGCTGGCCCCAAATGACTTTTGGGCTTCCCCAGCCTTTCAGTTCCAAAATTTTGTCTTGTAGTATGTGCTCATAATTTACACAATATATTACATTTTAAATCCAAAATTTATAAAACACTTTTATGAAGAGGGGCCCACTTGGTCATTTAGGAATTTTTTCCATGCCTGGGCCTCTGCTGCTATGCATTCAAAATCAGAGGGTTCAAGAAAACGGATATTTTTCTCATACTTAGCAGCCTGATTCTTAACTACTTCTATTCTTGTCGGACTTAGGCGCAGTTGTTCTTCTAGTAAGTGGATACTTACTACTGCATGAGCCACTGCATTCTTCAGAATCTGTTCATCTAGATCCTTGACTTGTTGGATCTCCTGCTCATCTTCCTGATGCCTCTTCTGTAGGTGTTCAATGAATAGCTCATGTTCTGGCATTACATCCAATCTTTTTTCTGCATAGACCTGGAATCTATTGTATGTGACCAGCACTCTTCTGCAGTACTCTGCACATGCTCCTCTCGTTTTCTTTACAATTTTCTTGAATTATTTCACAGTATTGATTACAAACTCCAATAAATCATAATCCTGCTTTAAACTCTGTCGATATTTAACTGGTAGCTCCGTAGGAGGTTCATCGTTTGTTTCTATCCACACTATTCTTCCCGTCAGAATCTCCAGAATCTCTTGAGATCTATCCAAAAAATAAGACGCAGTATCCAAAATCTCTTCTAATCTGCTATCTATTTGCAAAACTTACATCTTTCTTCCTCAACACACATTTGTAAATGGTGGATTTTCCTTCTCTGAGTGAGAACATGCTCTTTTAAAGGCTGAAAGTCTGTCTTCTTCTCTATAGCATCCTTCAATGATGCTATTAGTGAAGTATTATGTTCTTCCAAGGCTGCCACCTGTACTTGATATTGCTTTTCTCTTTCTTCTGTGGCGACCTTCTCTTCCTCCAACTCACCAATTCTGTGTTGTAGCTGGTTCTTCTCTGCACTCAAAGTTTCATAGCACACCTGGAGGTTATCTTTCTCATATTTCAACACTTGATGCTCTAGTTGTAGCCTCTATAATTCTGCTAAGTTGTTCTGAGCATCTTTTTCCATTTTCCCTGCAGAAATTTCGAAAGCCTCCTTATTGGCCTGCAGAGTCTGGAGTTCTATCTTTGAAGTCCTCACTTCATTCTGCATGTCCTCAAATTTCCTATTCAACTTATGACCTTCATCTCTCTCTTTCTTCAGTGTTTCTTTTAACTGAGCTGCGTTCTTTCTTGATTGCTCGAGATCCGTCATCAGACTATCTACATTATATTCAGTAGCTTGGGTTAACCCCACCCCAACTCTTGCTGTCAATCTTGGATCTGCATTTGTTCCATACACCAAAGTCTTATCAGTTATCATCTTTCCTGATTGTCCTCCTGTATCAACCTTTTTCTCAGTTCTTTTGACAATCCTTTTCTTCTCCTTGTCATAGAAAATGGTGTTGAAATCAGGGACCTCTTCTCCTTCTTTCTACATGAAAGGTATCAAATCCATTCCAGAAAAAATAGTTTGCCCCTGAGTGCTGCCAGAAGCTACAACAGGCTCTTGAGGATCAGGATTATCTTGTCCATGCTCTTGATATGAATGATCATGTTCCCCCTATGTAGTCTGCTGGTCTTTTTTATATCCTGTTAATCGCAGACCTTCGCTTTCTTCTTGTTTTTTCTTTATCTCTTCTTCTTCCTTTCTCTTTCTCTCCTCTTCTTCCTTCTTTGCTTCTTCCTCTGCATCTCTCTTTCTTTCTTCTTCTTCATTCTTCATCCAAATTTCTGCGTCTTGTGCTAGCCTTCTAGCATCTTCTTCCCTCTTTTTGGCTTCTTCTTCTTCAGCTTTCTTAGTCTTCTATGCGGTTTTTCCCTTTCCGTCCACAGTGGTGATTTTCTATTTAAATCTCTTCTTTAAGGCAGTCATATTCTTTGCATTTCTAAATATTTCCTCATCTTTGTCCCAGAAATTGGTGTATTCGAAATGAACATTTTCCTCCTTGCAGTGATCTGCAACTTTCTTTTGGGAGTCATTCCTGTGAAAGTTCATCTCACCAAAATGGAAGTGCTCCATCTCCTGCATGAATTCTATAGTCTGTTTCACCTTCAAAACCTTATAACTCCCCAGCTAGAAAGGTATGGCAGGATATGATGCCTTCTTATGTTCGAACAAGAAACTTCTAACACCATCAATGTATACCTGCCTGACTGCTTCTTTATGTGGTACATAATCAGCGGAATATTTAGGTAGCAGAGAAGGTGCCTTGGAGCCACCATACATTCTGATATACATTCCTTCTTTAGTCAAATAGTAACTTCCATAATCTTCAATGACTTTGAATGCTTCTTCATATATGCAGTTGCATTCTGTCAGGAAAATTAGGGTGTACAAAGGCATGATGAAGTGTTCACATATCTCTTTGTAGTGGCTATAGTATTTGTGTGCCCAAAATAATTTGTATGCAGTGTATACAGGGGTCCTATCACCTATCCCAATTACACCTCAAGGCTGGAAAAGACTGGGTACACAGTATACAGTCAACCAAAATAGAGCTCATGTAGAACTCTGACCTCTTCTGTGAAACTCCTCCCAAGGTTGAAGATATGCATGCTGAGAAGCTATTGGACACTATGTTTTCCCAATTGAATATGGTTCCTTGAGTGGCCACATAGAAAATAATTGGTATCCATCCCAATTTGAAGCTTTTTCCATGAGCTCTCCCAAAAATCCTATTCAACATTAGTGCAATAAATATATAAGGGGTCCAGAGAGTGGTTGTATCATATTCTCCTGATGGCCTGGTTCAAAATTTCTTCCCTGGTATCATCATTCTTTTGACTATTTCAACCAGGTCCAAATTTGTCTCTTTCAACCAGCTTTCAGTTAAGTAAATTTGAGCAAGAGGTACGTGATATGCCATTGAGACATAAGTAGGACTGTATGCAACGTATCCCTACTTAGAAGTATTTTCCAGGATCATCATAGTTACATCTGCCCTAGGTAGAATCCAACCGATCACTTCTTACCATGGGAACAACTCAGGTTTTGTGGTTACCTTCATAAGAGCCGATTTCTCGATGTTTGCATAAATATTCAGCTCTTCAAATCCTGCATCAGGCACATTTTGATTTGCAATCATCCTGTATATTTCACCCCATTTGTAATCCAGTTCGACCCTGGTGGTAGCCTTGGTATCTTCATATATGTATTCCACCTTGGTGATGATTTCAACCTCTGGTTCTCCCTCGGAAACAAGAGCCTTCTTCTTTTGTCTTTTAGACATATCTCTTTTGAAACAATTACCCTATCATAAACACAGTATGTTCTTAGATCATTTGAGCTTTAGTAAGTGTTTTAATAATGAATAAAAACTGTATCAAACTATTTACCTCTTCCATATGCATTCTTAAAAATAAACTATACAAATTATTAATGCATGAAAAGGAAAAAAAAACAAAGAGACTCCTGCAAGTTGTGTCTTAAAATATTCTAGGTCCACCATTTGTAACTAAGAACACAACCCTGATAGAAAACTCATCATTTAATCCGGACTGCATTCGAACTAAACTAACTCCTCCTAAACGCCAGCGTTGTAGAATACTAAACCTTCGACCATTGTCAAAAAACGTTCCGATAGTGAAAAAACAAAATCATATAAAATCAAAGTGTTTGAACAATAAAACCAAAGAAATAAAGGCCACGGATTTAGCGAGAAAAAGAACTATTCGTCAGGACGTTCACTATTTTCCCTTTGAAACGGCGGCGACGTAGAAGACTAATGCGCCGACTCACTCGTCAATAAACTCCCGAAATTAAAGGAAATCATCAAGAGTTAAGCTTAGAAAGATAAAACAAACTCCACAGTTTTTATGCATTGGCTAGACAATGACAGTTTTAGATTATTCAAATCCCGAAATGAAAGAAAACAGTTGGCCTTACTTATAACTTCAATAGATCAAAATTTATAGTAGAGGAAAGACAAATTTCAAGAAAACCAAACAATCCCAAGGTAGATAAAAATAAAAGGAGGGTCCCAAAATTTTCAAAAATTTGGGAAAAGGTTGCAGTTGCAACAATTGGTGACTACCTGGTGAACACAAATCTCTGGACAATTTCTTCTTTAAGTAACAGACTGTTTGACAATAAATACCAACATGTTGAATTCTTCTAGATGTCTAGATTTCCCAAATGGAAGATGTATGTACTTTTAGTCATTGATGATAGTCCAATTTAGGGGAAAATGGAAACTAAGATTTCAAAGTCTAGATAACTCTTTTGAGGCCAGGGATATGAGTTTCATTTTTAACCCCTGTCTTCGGGTATCTCCCATCTTGGACACCACAGGATTGTAACATATGGTAAACAAAAATATTCGTTTGTTCCTCATTCCCATGCCATCTTTCACTTTTGTGCTTTTGAACTTTTGTCCTTTCTTTTGAGTCCTCCCTTTGCCTTCTTTCTGAAATTTTTGTTTCAGGCTCCTCTATCCATAGTGTCCTTTTGTGTGAGAGATGTATTTAGTTTTCAGCTCACGGACGGAGAAGAACTTTGGCAATCTTGTACTAATATGGTTCAGTACTTTGTTTTGATACATATTGCTTCCTTAGGAGATTTTGACACTTATTTTCCTTTTGGATTTCAATTCTTGGCATGGGATCATTTAAATATAATATACTGTTTACCATGCTTCCTCTTCATGGGTCTTTTGCAATCACCCACTAAGACATTTTTAATGTGAGATGGATGGAGCCTCGAAATAGTATTCTAGAGCTTTCAGTCCTGAGTTATTTTACAAGGATTAAGTTGGAATTCAATGTGTTCATAGCCATTTAGGAAAAATACTAAACGAGAAGAAGTTCTTTCAAATAAATCAATAGTGCACAGTCTTATAATCAAGGATTTTAGTTAATCCAGAATTCTGACGAACTCCATGCAACCAAAAGTTGTGCTTCTTTATTAACATCAATCCAAAATCTAACTAAAAAAAACAAAACAAAATAAATAAAAAAATAAAACAAACCAATCAGTTTATTTATGTACAAGATAACCAAGAAATAAAATCAAGAAAAATAAGGTTTGAGAACTAAACCATTTACTGGTAAGTTCTCCTCCCACCCCTATAAATCTTGCAACTTGTAAGTTGAGGGGCCAAGCTTGGATGCAATTTGAAAAGGGCCTACCCATAACTATTGAAACTTAGTGTGCTTCCCCTTTTCATCATGCGGATGATCCCACTTAAGAACCAGATATCCCACTTCGAATTCTTTGTTTCCAGCTTTATGCTTATCAAACCAACGTTTCACTACTTCCTGTTGATGCTTAAATCGTTCTTTGGCTTTGGACCTAGACTCCTCCGACTTCAAAAGATTATAGATTCTAATATGTAGGATTTTGTTATCTGTACCTCTATATTCCTAAGCTATTATGGAAGATGGTAATAGAATGTTGGGAGGAAGAATAGCTTCTTTTCTGTAAACAAGAGTGTATGGTGACACACCTAAGAAATTCTTGGGTGTGACTCTATCATCCCAAAGAGCATTAGGTAATGCTAAGTGCCAACTTCTCTAATTTTCTATCATGGTTTTCTTTAGAATTCGAATCAAATTCTTATTTGTAGATTCTGCCAAACCATTTCCTTGTGGGTAATAGTTTTTAGAATAATGCAACTTGATTCCTCTTTCATTTCCAAATGCAGTTAATCTAATAGAAGAAAAGTAAGTAGCATTATAAAAAACCAAGGAGATTGGAACCCCAAACCTGGTCACAATGTGATCTTGTAATAAATCCATGACTGCATCTTCATTCACTTTGTGTAACGGAATGGCCTCGACCCATCTGGTGAAGTAGTCAATTGCCGTCAAAATGTATTTGTGCTGCAAGGAAGAATTTTGGTTTATCTCTCCAATGATATCAATCCCCCATTGCTTGAATGGTTCTGTTATCATCACTGGTTTTAAAGGCCCTGTTGCTTTGGCTTGTCTTCCAACACACCTCTAGAAAACATCACACTTTCTGACATGAGCATGAGAATATTTATACAATGTGGGCCAGTAATACCCGGCTCTAAGAATCTTATGGGCTGTTGTATCTTTGGAAAAATGACCTCCAGCAGGCCCATCATGTAATTCTGCTATGACCTTCTTTGCATCTTCTTGTTCTAGGCATCTAATAAAAACTCCATCATTATCATGGGGGCTTCACTTGTTGACCAATATCCTATCACGTTAGTTCATATTGTGGGTTTTAAAATTATTAAAAATTGAACCAATATATTGAAGGTATTGGGGGGGATGAGGGGTTTAAGGTGGGGGTGGGTAGGGTGGTTTATAAGGATTGAGGTATTAAAATGGGTGGGGAGGAGGTTTTAAGTATTGGGAGGGGGTTTCAACAAAAAGAGTTTGGGTCAATATATCTGGAAATTAAGGGTATTCTTTAATATCCCATGATCGCACGTGCTATGTGACAAGTTCACTAAGTGAAGTCCCCGTGATCATTATTCTTTCTGAATAATACTCCATCAATGTTCTGATATGAGGATGATTTAAGGTGTAATGCTCTTCGTTGTTTGGAATTCCAATGTTCCAACAAATATCCTTCTTAAAGGTAATGAACTAGGTCCCGGTACTAGGAATCTGGAGCTGTGAATAGAGGACATACATCCACCATATGCAACTCGGCTTCATTGTCCCAATTGTTTTCTTCATTGTCTTTAACTTAAGTCATTAGTTTGCAAAACCCTTGCCCTTTTACTATGGATGTTGGTTTGAACTCAAGATCATATTCTTGTAAAGTTGTTACCCAATTTCCTCTTCTTCCTCCTAACTCCTTTTGTACGAAAAGAGATCTTATAGCTTGGTGTGGAACTATTACCTTAGTACAGTTCTTAAGTATGTATGGCCTGAATTGCTTTATCGCTTTGAAAAATACATAAGCTTATCTATCAATAGATGGATAATTCAATTCAGCTCCCTACAGACTAGTGCTCATAAATGATATGGGGTACTCATCTCCCCCATCTTCCTTCTGTGTAAGCACCGCTGCTAATGAATCATCGGATGCAAAAGTGTACAAAATAAAATATTTTTCAAAATTTGGACTTTTGAGTGATGGTGCATGAGCAATAGATGTTTTTATCTTACTGAATGTGTTCTTTTCCACATCAGTCGATTTGAATTCTACACTTTGTTTAACCATCTGTTGCAAAGGTTTGACAATTTGAGCGAAATCTGGTACAAACCTTCACACAAAATTAGTTGTCCCCATGAATGATTGCATACCTTTTTTGTTATGGGGTAAAGGGATCTGTTCTATGGCTTTAATTCTTTCTGGGTCTATGGAGATCCCTTTCTTAGAAACAACATGACCCATTAGTTTTCCTTCTATGACTGCAAACATGCATTTCATTGGATTCAGTGAGATACCATATTTTCGACAACGCTCAAAAATTTGTTTCAGATGGAATGCATGTTCCTCTCTCTTTTTTGAAAATATTGTGACATCATAGAGATATACCACAACACTATGACCAATTAGACCACAGAAAGTTATATCCATGGCCCTCTGGAAAGTAGCTCCAGCATTTATGAGTCCAAAGGGCATTCTCCTGTAAGCAAAAGTTCCCCACTTGGTTCTGAATGTAGTTTTTAGCCTATCCTCTTCAGCTACTAATACTTGATTATAGCCAGAGAATCTATCTAATAATGAAAATAATTCAGAACCTGAAACCATCTGCAATATTTGCTCCATGGGTGGGACTAGATAGTTATCTTTATCCAAAGTAGGATTGAGGTTTCTAAAATATACACAGAGTTTGATTTCTCTAAATTTCTTCCTTACTGGCACCAAATTTGAAACCCATTCTGAATGTCTGACTTTGAATATAATTTTAGCATCCAACATTTTTTTCGCTTCACTCTGAATCAAAGGTTCCAGCTTTGGATGCATCTTCCTTAAAGGTTGTTGGTAAGGCTTGACTCCAGCTCTAATTGGGACGACATGTTGTATAATATTTTTGTCATACGTTTTAAGCTCTTAATATGTCTAGGAAAACACATCTTTGTACTGTTTGAATAGACTAATGAACTTACTCCTTTCACCCGGATAACAGTACTTTCCCAAGTTTACATATCTAGGTTCAGCTTCAGTCCCCAAATTTATTAGATCAAATTGAAAAGATGAGCTATGAGTCTTGACATTCGCTGGCTTTCTAAACTTGTTGTTTAAGTCAAACATACATTCCAAGGTTCTGACTCCCTTAGGAATAAAATTTCAAAATTTCAATTCTACTTGATGTTCTTCATCGTCTATTATTACTCCCTTAAAAGCCTCTTCATTCATCGAGCATTCCAAAATTTGTTGATCGTTGTCAAAAACCCGTAGATTGGTGATCATATTCGGAATAGAAGGCCTGAAAAGTAATTCAATAGAGAATCTATTATTAGAAGGTACTAGCCTTGCAGCTGAGGTAGCTAGTAAATCAACTGTTGCATTCTTCAATCTAGGAATGGATACAATATTGAATGCATGAAAGTTTATAAGAAAATCCCAAACTTCGTTTTGATATGATTTTAAATGTGGTGAAATACAGTGTATCTTATTTCGAATTTTCTTAACAACAATTTCGGAGTCTCCATATACTTTCAGATTTTTTACTTTTAGTTCTATTGCCTTTTTCAATCCCTGAACTAGTGCTTCATACTTGGCTGCATTATTCATGCATTCAAACTCTAATATACAAGAAAGAAAATGTTTATTTTTCTTTGGATCAATTAGGACACAGCCAGCTCTTGATCCTTCCAATGTTTTAGATCCATCAAAATAAAGGTCCCAAAAACTATCTACTTCTACTGAACTTGAATCAAAAACTACATCTGAAAATAAATCTACTATTTTACAGTCAATCTCATCAGCCCATGAAAATCGAAGGAGATCAGGCTGGGTGTTAGGTGAACTGCTGGATTCTTCAGCTTGGTAATTTCTCGGTTCTAATTCAATGAAGTAATTTCCCAGCACAGAGTTTACCAGCTCATTCTTTCCCTATAACTGAGTAACATTGTACTTCATATGAGGCTCTCTTAATATTTTTATCTAATTGGGACTTCCCTTATGAGGAAACCACAAATGTAACCAATCTGATGCGAAGTATCCATCTAGCCTTGCTGACCAGTCTTGACTCAAAACAAGTCCATAAACATTAGGTATGTCTGATACTACAATATCGATGTACTGACATACCTTCTCATTTCAAGATAAGTGAATCAGAACATCTTCCATTTCCCCAATTACTTTCATAGTTGTCCTGTCTAACCGAAGAACCTGCCAGGTAGATGGTTTAGGTTGTCCATTGATTTTCTTGTAGACTGAAAGTGGCATAACATTTATTGATGCCCCTGAGTCTACTAAACAGTTGTGCACATTATAGTTGAAAATATCAAAAGTTAGGAGAAATGGTGGGGTTTTAAACTTAGACTTACCTCCCACACTTGCTTCAGCAATTTATTCTTCAGGTTGGTTGTCAGTGGGAAGCTCTTCCTCTGGTACTCCAAGTGCTTTTAACAATTTCTCTTTCTGCTAAGGTACATTACACATTTCAAACAATGAAATATTTGCCTTAGATTTTTTAATATCTTCCACAATATCATACCCTATCTCATATTCTTTGAGATTCTTTTTTACATTATCAATCCTATCTTCAACAGGCTTAATAGGGATGTTAATTTTCTTCGGATATTGACTTGAAATGGTAAATTTAGGTATTTTATCAGTTGTAGTGTTCTTCTGTATCTTCTTCATATTTTCCTGAAGTTTCTTAATCTTAGGAAGTATTGACTTGTCTTATTTTAACAAACCCTGAATTCTTGTTGTCATTTTGGTTTTTGATGTTTCCTCTTGTTTCAGAGAACCTTCCTCTTCTATATAAAACAGTGAGACACAATCCCATAAAACGAAGGTATCTTCCTCTTGTTTTTCTGTGGATTGATTTTCTTTTTCTTCCTCCTTATCAGTTTCTGTTAGTTTGGAGTCCAATAACTGATTCATTACCAATGTCATAGAATTTATCCATTGGGGGAAATTCTTCTCAGAATGAGGCTACTGATGAAAGGTGCAAAAATTATCCAAGCCTACATTAGTTAAATTCATTGCTGCAGGACGATGTGGAGACGGTTTAGATTGATTTTTGTCCTCCCTCCTTTTATAGTAAGGATTATATGATTTGTGAGCCTCCTTTTCTTTTTCTAAATATTTTACTCTGTTAGATAGCTTCTACATCATCTTCAACATCCCTTCAAAATCCTGTGACCGCTCATCCTTAGGTTTAGTCAATAATAAAGGTTTCTTACCTCCAAAAGTCTTTTCTTCCGACTACATAGGATAATTTTATATTCTCTCCATCTTAGCCTCTACCCTCTCAGCTTCTTCATAGGTTTCTGATAATGTAGGCTTGACTGATATCTTGGCAAACATGGCCAATTCAGGTCCTAGAGCTGAAGTATAATCAGAGCTTTTTCAGATGGCTTATCAGCTGCAGCAATTTTTTTTAGATAAGCAGCAAATCTTTGAGTGAAATTATGCACTTTTTCCTTCCTTTATTTCTTTAAAGTGCATAACCCTTTCATTAAAGCTGCATGAGTTTTCTGGACTGCATATTTACTTCTAAATATTCTCTCAAATGTGTCCCAGTCTGTGATTGAATTTGCAGAAAGGGAAAAATACCATGAGGCTGCTGCTCCTTTCAGGGTGTGTGGAAACAATCTACAAACCACATCTTCATGCTCTCCTGCTCGTAGTCCTTCTATAGCCAAGTAAAAACTTTGGAAATGATCATCTACCAGAATTTTTTCACTTGGGTCAAACTTAGGCAACATTTTGTCAAAAGCTTAAGGCAAATCATGCAAGGGAGGTGTCAGGTTTAAAGGTGACCTAGCCCTCTAAGAAGGTGGTGGAGGTGGTGGGTTTGCGTTTGCATTAGCCATAATTATGAGTGGAGAATGAGGTCGTGACTGAACAGGGGTTTGGAAAGGTGAACAATAGGGTGAAACTGGGTCCAATTGATTCAAAGGTTGGTCAACTTCCTATAAGGCTGCTTCTACCAGTTCTTCAAGATATTCTACAAACATTGAATCTTCTAACTTAGGGCGATATTTCTTCTGATATTCTTTTCTGGGTAAGACAGGAATAATCGGTAATCCTCCAATCTTCTTCGCATATGCCCTAGTAATTCTTCTCATATCATCAACTACTTCGTTATCGACAGGATAAAGATACCCTCTATCTTCAGGAGTTGTATTGTGAAACAAACTGCTTTCAAAATTGTCACCGGTGGACTAATTTTAAGGAAATAGGTTTCCTCGGCCAGCCATGCACTGGAGTCCCTCCTTCTAGTGCCAAAAATGATTTATGCCTCGAAAATCGCAGGCAACAACAGTTAGGGATTCTCCCCAATAAATGTTCCCAACTAGCCCGCTGCTGTTTGGTATGGGGAATCCGTCCGGTTTATGGTCCGGCTACTGTAGGTCAAGTAACAAATTAAAAGGCTTACCGATTATGGCGCGGTCCACCGTATATATTTTTAGTTTTTTTGTGTTTAAGTTATGATATGCAAGTGCCTATCTAAAAATGCAACTTGATAGAGATAATGAGGAGTGTCATAATGTGATGCACAGGTTCTTATCTCTCGTCTTAAATCTCTCGCATCTAAATCACACACACCAAGAAACTAACTACAACTAACTAACCTATCCCCAGGGAGCAAAAAATTATCAGTTATCAATGAGTAATGTATTTCTGTGCATGTATTAAGAAAATTTATAGATAGTTGTTACTTATTTCAGAACACATGAACATTAATAGAAATATGAACAACATGATAGCTTATTGTTTATGACAACCTTCATTACTCACAGTGGAAATTTCACAGAATAAACTATAAGACATTCATAACATGAACAGAAATTCAATGAGTTAGAACGATCTCACAGTTAATGGACATAAGCTGAAAACGAAATAGTTCGCATTCAACTGGTCCATAGCAAAGCATTTGAAACATTCCACCAAACTTTCTCCAACAGAAACTTGTAATTTTTTATTGCAAAAGGAAGTATCTCTTCTTACAATATATCTCAAAAATTGCTTCGGAAAGAAGTCCTCTCTACATCTCAACTCTCCTATATTTATACAAAAAAGCAAAACCTTTGGGCTTCCCCAACCTTTCAGTTCTAAATTTTTGTCTTGTAGTATGTGCTCATAATTTACACAATATATTACATTTTAAATCAAAAATTTATAAAACACTTTTATGAAGAGGGGCTTACTTAGTCATTTAGAAACTTTTTCCATGCCTGGGCCTCTACTGCTATGCCTTCAAAATTGGAGGGTTCAAGAAAACGGATATTTATCTCATACTTAGTAGCCTGATTCTTAACTACTTCTATTCTTTTCGTACTTCGGCATAGCTGTTCTTCTAGTAACTGGATACTTACTGCTGCATGAGCCACTGCATTCTTCAGAATCTATTCATTTAGATCCTTGACTTGTTGGATCTCCTACTCGTCTTCCTGATGCCTCTTATGTAGGTGTTCAATGAACAGCTCATGTTCTGGCATTGCATCCAATCTTTTTTCTGCATAGACCTAGCATCTATTGTATGTGACCAGCGCTCTTCTACACTACTCCGCACATGCTCCTCTCATTTTCTTTACATTTTTCTTGAATTCTTCCGCAGTATTGATTGCAAACTCCAATAAATTATAATCCTTCTTTAAACTCTGTCGATCTTTAATTGGTAGCTCTGTAGGAGGTTCCTCATTTGTTTCTATCCACACTATTCTTCCCGTCAAAATCTCCAGAATATCTTGAGATATGTCCGAAAAATAAGACGTAGCATCCAAAATCTCTTCTAATCTGCTATCTATTTGCAAAATCTTACATCTTTCTTCCTCAACACACATTTGTAAATGGTGGATTTTCCTTCTCTGAGTGACAACATGCTCTTTTAAGGGCTGAAAGTCTATATTCTGCTTTATAGCATCCTTCAGTGATGCTATTAGTGAAGTATTTTGTTCTTCCAAGGCTACCACCTATACTTGACATTGCTTTTCTCTTTCTTCTGTGGCGGCCTTCTCTTCCTCTAACTCAGCAATTCTACGTAGTAGCTGGTTCTTCTCTACACTTAGAGTTTCATAGGACACCTGGAGGATATCTTTCTCAGATTTCAACACTTGATCCTCTAGCTATAGCCTCTGTAATTCTGCTAAGCTGTTCTGAGCATCTTTTTCCATTTTCCCTGCAAAAATTTTGAAAGCCTCCTTATTAGCCTCCATAGTCTGGAGTTTTGTCTTTGAAGTCCTCACTTCATTCCGCATGTCCTCAAATTTCCTCTTCAACTTATGACCTTCATCTCTCTCTTTCTACAGTGTTTCTTTTAACTAAGCTGTGTTCTTTCTTGATTGCTTGAGATCCGTCATCATCCTATCTACATTATCTTCAGTAGCTTGGGTTAACGCCACCCCAGCTCTTGCTGTCAATCTCAGATCTACATTTGTTCCATACACCAAAGTCTTATCAGTTATCATCTTTCATGTTTGTCCTCTTGTATCAACCTTTTTCTCGGTTCTTTTGACAATCCTTTTCTTCTCCTTGTCATAGAAAATGGTGTTGAAAGCAGGGACCTCTTCTCCTGATCTATATGATCATGTGCCCCCTGTGTAATCTGTTGGTCTTTTTTAGATCCTGTTAATCTTCGACCTTCACTTTCTTCTTGTTTTTTCTTTATCTCTGCTTCTTCCTTTCTCTTTCTCTCCTCTTCTTACTTCTTTGTTGCTTCCTTTACAGCTCTCTTTCTTTCTTCTTCTTCATTCTTCAGCCAACTTTCTGCCTCTTGTGCTAGCCTTCTAGCATATTCTTCCCTCTTTTTGGCTTCTTCTTCTTCAGCTTTCTTAGTCTTCTGTGTGGTTTGTCCCTTTCTTCCCACATTGGTGATTTTCTGTTTAAATCTCTTCTTTAAGGCAGTCATATTCTTTGCATTTCTAAATATTTCCTCGTCTTTGTCCCAGAAATTGGTGTATTCAAAATGAACATATTCCTCCTTGCAGTGATCTGCAACTTTATTTTGGGAGTCATTCCTGTGAAAGTTCATCTCACCAAAACGGAAGTGCTCTAGCTCCTGCATGAATTCTGCAGTCTGTTTCACCTTTGAAAACTTATTACTCCCCAGCCAGAAAGGTATGGCAAGATATGCTTCCTTCTTATGTTCGAACAAGAAACTTCCAACACCATCAATGTATACCTACCTGGCTGCTTCTTTATGTAGCACATAATCAGTGGCATATTTAGGGAGCAGAGAAGGTTCCCTGGAGCCACCATACATTTTGATATACATTCCTTCTTCAGTCAAATAGTAACTTCCATATTCTTCAATGACTTTGAATGCTTCTTCGGACATGCATTTGCATTATGTCAGGAAAATTAGGGTGTACAAAGGCGTGATGGAGTGTTCACGTATCTCTTTGTAGTGGCTATAGTATTTGTGTGCCCAAAATAATTTGTATGCAGTGTATACAGGGGTCCTATCGCTATCCCAATTACACCTCAAGGCTGGAAAAGACTGGGTACATAGTATACAGTCAACCAAAATAGAGCTCATGTAGAACTCTGAATTCTTCTGTGACACTCCTCCCAAGGCTAAAGATATGCATGCTGAGAGGCTATTGGATACTATGTTTTCCCAATTGAATATGGTTCCTAGAGAAGCCACATAGAAAATAATTGGTATCCATCCCAATTTGAAGCTTTTTCCATGAGCTCTCCCAAAAATCCTATTCAGCATTAGTGCAATAAATCTATAAGGGGTCTGGAGAGTGGCTGTATCATATTCTCCTAATGGCCTGGTTCGAAAGTTCTTCCCTGGTATCATCATTCTTTTGACTGTTTCAACCAGGTCCAAATTTGTCTCTTTCAACCAGCTTTCAGTTAAGTAAATTTGAGCAGGAGGCAGGTGATATGCCATTGAGACATAAGTAGGACTGTAAGCAGCGTATCCTTGTTTGGTAGTATTTTCCAGGATCATCATAGTTACATCTGCCGTAGGCAGAATCCAACCGATCACTTCTGAGCATGGGAACAACTCAAGTCTTGTGGCTACCTTCATAAGAGCCGATTTCTCAATCTTTGCATAAATATTCAGCTCTTCAAATCCTGCATTAGGCACATTTTGATTTGCAATTATCCTGTATATTTCACCCCATTTGTAATCTGGTTCAACCCTGGTGGTAACCTTGGTATGTTCTAATATGTATTCCACCTTGGTGATGATTTCAACCTCTGGTTCTCCCTCAGCAACAGGAACCTTCTTCTTTTGTCTTTTAGACATATCTCCTTTGCAACAGTTACCCTGTCATGACCACAATATGTTCTTAGATCATTTGAGCTTTAGCAAGTGTTTTAATAATGAAGAAAAACTGTATCAAACTATTTACCTCTTCCATATGCATTCTTAAAAATAAACTATACAAAGTATTAATGCATGAAATGGAAAAAAAACAAAGAGACTCCTGCAAGTTGTGTCTTAAAATATTCTAGGTCCACCGTCTATAACTAAGAACACAACCCTGATAGAAAACTCATCATTTAATTTGGAATGCATTCGAACTAAACTAACTCCTTTGAAACATTGGCGTCATAAAAGACTAAACCTCCGACCATTGTCAAAAAACGTTCCGATAGTGAAAAAAAAAATCATCAAAAATCAAAGTGTTTGAAGAATAAAACCAAAGAAATAAAGGCCACGGATTCGACGAGAAAAAGAACTGTTCGTCGAGACATTCACTATTTTCCCTCCGAAATGGTGGCGATGTAGAAGACTAATGCCCCAAATCACTCGTCAATAAACTCCTGAAATGAAAGGAAATCATCAAGAGTTAAGCTTAGAAAGATAAAACAAACTCCATGGTTTTTATGCATTGGCTAGACAACAGCAGTTTTAGATTATTCAAATCCTGAAAAGAAAGAAAACAGTTGTCCTTACTTCTAAATTCAATAGATCAAAATTTATAGCAAAGGAAAGACAGATTTCAGGAAAACCAAACAATCCCAGGCTAGATAAAAATAAAAGGAGGGTCCCAAAATTTTCAAAAATTTGGGAAAAGGTTGTAGCTGCAACACATTGACATTGTGTCCATACCTTCCCTATCTGTCGCTGGCCCAATCTTATTTTCTAGCGCTCCTATGAGGGACACCTTTTTGTCCTTACCACCTCCTCCTTCGCCGAATGATATATCATATTTTTTCACTATCACATCTGGTGTTGTTTCGACCTTCTCGCAACCTCAACCGTAGAACTCAAGGAATTATTCGGGTCCATTCCCTATCCACATGATTCCCTTCCTTTTTCCACCGTCCAACATCATGAGTAAGCTATTCATGGCTGCTCTCAACCAACCTAGTTTCACTTTGGGTACTCCTGTATGGTACTTGGAACCTCCAACCCCTCCCTCGACTCCCCAGATCATGTTGAGACGATGTTGCACCCACCTCCTAGCACAAAAATGACTGCTTATTCCTCTACTTCTGCTCCCCCTCCTTCCACGAAGACTGGGGGAAAGATGCCTAAAGTGGTGGAAGAACCATAGCCTTCTCCTATATGTGCTTTATGTGAAGTCCAAGGCAATGCGACACATAATTTTCTCGATCTACCTATCCTTTACAACCATATGCGCAATGTAGTCGAGACCGACAACGCTCCAATTGCCAATGTACCAACCATACCTGCAGTAAAGAAAAAAATGTTGTGAACCAACCACCCATGTGTAGTTTGTAGCCCTATATAAACATTATTCACACCATTTACCAAACTTTCCTGAGTACCGATCGCTCCTTAGTGACCTTTGCATGCACTCCCATGAGTTGGACATTACTATTCTTGAGGACATTCACCTTCTGGTTTCTTCCTCAGACACAACCAACACCATCTACACGATCTCTAGCTCCAGTATTCCTTTCCCCTCCTCGGCCATAGAATATCCATCCGATCTATCTGCATGCTGCTTTCACAATGATGAGGAGATTCTTAAAGATCTTTCAATACTTGATTATCCTTGGGATGATATGCACCATCACTCCTTTTCCATCCTCGATGAACCTTCTTCATTGTCAAACCAATACTCTGTCGAAGAGAAATATTTCATTCATGGAAGTGTCGACTGGTTTAAAAACCTGATTATGGCAATTGACGCCTTTGAAAAAGGTAGCATGGCTAATATTTCCCCAACCATCAAGGTCAGTATCTCAACCACACTCAAGATAGTTGAAGATATTACACTTAGAGCATCTTTCTCCCTTGAAGAATTCGCTTCATATAAAACACTTTTTCAAGAGTTTCATGATATTTTTGCCTGGTCATATATCAATATGCCTGGGATTGATCCATCTATCGTCGAACATCGTATCAACACAAGGCCTAATGTTGCACCTGTTCGCCAAAATAAACGACCCATCTACCCATCAAAGACCCCCGTTTTCAAAGCTGAGATCGAGAAACTGCATAAAGTAGGTTTCATATACCCCATCGCATATACCACTTGGGTTTCCAAATCCTGTTCTCATCAACAAAAAATAGGGTACCATTCGGGTCTGTACTGAATTCCATGAATTGAATTTGGCATGTCCCAAAGACAACTTCCCTTCTCCGTTCATTGATTATATCATTGACACTTGCGTCGTCCATGAATTCTTTTCCTTCATGGATGGTTTTTCTGGTTATAACCAAATTCAGATCCGCAAAGAGGATCAGTACAAAATCGCTTTCACTGCCCCCTGGGGAAATTTTGTGTATCGTGTTATGTCGTTTAGCCTTAAAAATGTTGGAGCCACTTTTCAGTGGTCCATGACCTTTTGCTTCCACGACCTCATCCACATTATCTTGGTATATCTAGACGACCTCATGGCTTGATCTCGAAACTGTTCTCAACATTTGGATGACTTACGACAAGTATTCCTACGATGTCGTAAATATAACGTCCACTTGAACCCCCTCAAGTGTGTGTTTTGTGTCCCAATTGGTCGTTTACTTGGATTCATCGTATCTCACAAAGGGATTGATGTGGATCCTTTGAAGGTTCAAGCCATCCTGAATCTTCCCCCACCACGTACTCTGCGCCAATTGCAGAGCCTCCAAGGCAAGGTTAATTTCCTTTGTCGATTTATTCCATACTATGCGACAAAATTCCATGGTTTCTTATGCTTGCTCCATACCAACATTCCTTTTGTGTGGGATGACCATGCACAAGGCACTTTCGATGCATTGAAACAAGCTCTGACTTCTGCTCAATTATAGTATCCTCTCGAATTCACCAAGGAGTATATCCTCTATGTGTCAGCATCCTAAATTGCTATCGCTGGAGTCTTGGTTCAAGAAGACGATGCTCGTTAAGAGCACGTGATTTATTACGTAAGTCAGAAACTTTTCAGATCGCCTTTACGTTACTCCCACGAAGAGAAGATGGCCCTCATTGTCATCTTTTTGGTACAAAAGCTACATCACTATTCTCTTGAGTCAAACCAGAGTTGTGGTCGATTCCAACCCCATGCGTTATCTCTTGATTCGTCTCCTTGTCCAAGGTCGAGATTCCAAGTGGATTTTTCATTCTACAAGAGTACGATATGGAATTCATCACACCAAAAAGCACCAAAGATTTGGCATTAGCTTCCTTGATGGAAGACTTCCCTTCATCGTCTACCTCACCACCTATCACAATCAATCTCCCTGGAAAATTTTTATTCCCCATATCTACAGAAGGCCCATGGTATGGGAGAATCCTCCTGTACTTGTGCACACAAAAATTCAAGCCCCATTTAATCCATGAATATCATCACTGCATCAGGCACCAGGTTGCTCGATATCTCCTTATTGGTGTTGTCTTGTACCATTGCAGTGTCGACATCATATTACGTCATTGCCCCATCCACGATGAAGTTGAACAAGTCCTGAATGATTGTCATAGTGGAGCCTATGGTGGCCACCTCTCCGGTTTGGCCACCGCCCAAAAGATCCTCTGAGTTAGTTATTTCTGTACCACCATATTTTTTTATTACATCCATGCAGTTAAACACTACCAGAATTTCAATCTCTTTGCTCCAAAATCAAGGACACCTCCCATGTCGCTACATCATGTTGTCACAGTCGGTCCCTTTTGCAAATGGGTGATTAACTTCATGACCTGTAACCCTCCTTTGGCTGACAACCATAAATACATGATTGTGGCTGTTGATTACTTCACCAAATGGGAAAAGTCCATGCCTACGTTCAACTGTAAGGATGATACTAAGGCACATTTATATTTTAACCATGTCATCACTCATTTCAATGTCCCCCAACAGTTAGTCTCATACCATGGTTCTAATTTTGAGTACGTTGTTTGGACAAAGCTCTCATCCATGTTGAAGTTTGAACACCAATATTCCTCCATTTATTACCCTTGGGGAAATGGCCAAGTTGAGGCTGTCAACAAGATCCTCAAAACCATTCTCTAATGAATGGTGGATAAACAAAAATCCAACTGGCACCACTTACTCTTTTCCACCCTCTGGGCCTACCATACATCGACTAAAACCGCCACCGTTTTTACCCCATTTCACTTAGTCCATGATGTGGAATTGGTTCTTCCCGTCGAATGCTAGATTTTGTCACTCCGCCTTGTCGTCACTACCATACATCGACTAAAACCGCCACCGTTTTTACCCCATTTCACTTAGTCCATGATGTGGAATTGGTTCTTCCCGTCGAATGCTAGATTTTGTCACTCCGCCTTGTCGTCAAACTTCTACCTGATACTCCATCGTTAGAACAATGCCTACTTATGCTAGAACAGACCAATGAGGATCGTCATGCTACACTCCAAATGATCGAAGCGGCTAAGACTCTGTTGAAGTCCCATTATGACTCCCATGTCCACCATCGCACCTATAGCGAGGGGGATCTGGTCCTCGTTTACGACCAAGCTAATTATGATAATATAGGGAAAGAGAAAATTGATTCCATGTGGTATGGCCCATATGTCATCCATCGATTAAAGCGAATAATTATTCGCTTACAAAAATAATATTACCAAAAGACTTGGAATATTAAATAAGCCTTAATAATATATAAATTGATGATATAATAGATATGATGATAGATTACAAAGTGAGTTCCATATATATATTAATCGTAAAGGCACTTTGGATACTATCCATGAAAGGATGCGTCATTTTAGAATTGTTTACTAATAACTATTTATTAATTATTAATTATTAATTATTAATATTAATATGTATTAATATTAATAATTAATATTGATATTTAATAGATATTATTAATTATATAATAGTTATTTAGTGATTATTTATTATATATATTTTTGTTCATTACATTGCCTCTCCCTTAGAATTGCTTTGTCCTCAAAGCACAATTATGGAAGACTTTATCCCTTGTTCAAGCTCGTAACACTTTCTCATGACATTGTGTGTTGGTAGTTGCAACATTTGACGAAATAAGACGATACTTTATTTTAAACATTGTGTGGAAATGTTGCGTCAGTTGTGAATTCATCCATCCGAGATATACCCTTAACGAAATTATTTGCGGATTGATTGTCGAGAGTTGTTGATTTTGTCTTTGCTCTTTGTAGGAATAATACTGGTAATTTTCCTTTTGATGTTTTCGTCTATCATAATGACTCTTTTTATTCGAATCGCGATAGGGAACTTGAATTTCCTGTGAAGTGTTTACTATAACTTCAACTTTTGGTGCTTCTAACGATTTTTGTAATGGTTTTTCAGAACCATTTTTTGTTGATGCTTGTAGCGATGTGACAATAATATTGTTCTTTTGAACTTCGACGAGATTTTCATTGCTTCCCTTTTCTAATGTTTGAATTTGAGCCTTTGATGACTTCTCTATTGTGTTAGTCATCGTTTCTGCTTTAATTTGATGTTGGTTGTATTGACTTATGTGATTTGGGTGACGATAAGGTATTTGAGACGTTTGTGGAACCCATGTAGAAACTTTAATTGTTTGTGATTCTTGCAATTTGCTAATTGATAATAAATCTAAGGATTTTTTTAACTTCTCATTTTTTAATTTTTTTATTTGTTCAGTCAACCTTTGATTCAAAATTTTTAAGAGAGAATTTTCTTTATTTTTTGTAATAGTTTCTTATTGAAATCATTTTGGAGATCCACTTCCTTTTGGTGGAATTCCTCTTGGCTTTCCTCTTGCAATCTGTTTTCCCTTTTTAATTTCTTAATTTGTGCGATCAAGTCTTCACTATGATTCTTCAAACGAGTAATTTCTTCATCTTTACTAGCGACAATTTTTTCAACTTCTTTTTTCTTCTTTTATTCTGACTTCTGATTACCCTATGAAATCATCTCTGATATATCCTGGAATTCTTCAGATGTTGGAGGTTCTATTTCTGAATTCATTGTAATATCTTGAAATGTGATTCTCTTTCGCTTATAGGAAAATGTCAGAAACTTCTTTTCAGCATTTAAGATGAAAGTCCCCAATGTTTTTATCCAGGGTAAACCCAAAATTATGTCACCGTCAAAGCTCCATAAGGAACTAATAATGAATTTCGATGTGACCATATAATCTCCAACACTTAGTTGTAAGCCACTTATTTCAGTTCGTTTTTTGTCCAAAAAGTCTAGCTCTTCCGTTATATTTGACTCAGGAATCACTAAATGGTTAGCAAATTCAGTACTAATATAATTATTTCTTTCAGCAGGTGCGATAGAAATGGTGATATCCTTCCCTGCAAGTGTCCCTTTAATTCTAAATAAGATTGCAACATTTTTTTGTAAGGTGATCGGAAAATTTTGCTTCTTTTCAATATTAAAATCCATATTCTTGAGTTTTCTTTGAAGTTTAATCAATATCTCCCTCTTTTTTTCCAATAGTTTGTAAAAATGTTAGTATATTGGGTGATTGGGAGGTATGAGTGTTACCTTCCCCACCTAAGTTCAAATATCACTTGCTTTTTAGTAGCAATTATTATGCACCCTTTTTATCTTTTTTTTCCCTTAAGTTTTGTAAAATGTGAGTAGATTGGGTGGTTGGGAGGAATGAGTGTTACATTCCCCACCTAAGTTCAAATCTCACTTGCTCTTTACTAGTAATTATTTTGCACTTTTATATTCAAACTCAAACCCACTTTAAGAAACCAGGTGTGGTTTCACTTTTACCCTCTCTCTCTTTTTTTCCTTTTACTTTTATCTTTTCTTTTTCTTGACTTTTTTTTCCCTTTTTTTTTTTTTACGTTTTTCTTTTTCTTTTCGACAATGTCCAATATTTTAGGGAAGCCCTAAGATAAGGCTATAAGCCAAAAATTAGACAAGGTCTGAGAATTAAGGCCAAAGGCCCAAATCAGCCAACGAGGCTCTGGTACCACTTGAAGCGAATAATTATTCGCTTACACAAATAATATTACCAAAAGACTTGGAATATTAAATAAGCCATAATAATATATAAATTGATGATAGAATA
>LPNX010236905.1:0-111380 GCA_001517045.1 Pseudotsuga menziesii
GAAAATCCAACTGATCGATAGTGACAATTTCTTCACCATGATTAAAGTACATCACATGAAAGAATGTTGACACCACAGCTTGCATGGCATAGACATAATCGCGTCCAAGGAGCATATTAAAATCCACGGGGTCTTCTATCACCATGAAGTCAACTAAGACGGTCTTCCCACCCAAAGTAACAGGTGTTTGAGCAAGAATTCCCAAGCCTAAACAAGTTCTTCTATCAAATGCCAATAACTGACTAGCAGTCGACACAAGGCTGGGAGATCCCATACCTCCCCAAGCACGAGCAGACAAAATACTAACTGAGGCTCCTTCATCGACACTACAACGAGAAATCGTATATGGTTCAACTTTGACCTTTATCTGGAAAGGTGCATGGGAAGGAAGGCACGACTCAACTAGGCTATCCCAATCAAAGGAAGCAATCCAAGGGCTTGGTGGGGGTTGATCTGAAGCAAGTTCAGTGCCCCCTTGTTCAGTAAGATCTGAACTGGCAGTGAAGAAAATGTGACTAGTAGACACTTCACTCTCCAAAGGAAGAGTGGGATTGATCGATACTGGGATCGATTCAACCGCTTGGTGAAAGTCACTCTCCGAAGGGAGAGTGGGATTGACCAAAGATGACATTGGTTCAATCACATGAGGAGCACTCTCCGAAAGAAGAGTGGGATCGACCAAATCTGAGATTTGTTCGACCACTTGATCAACCAAAGGTTGAGTAGGATGTTGAGAAACTATAGGGTGTTCAGAAGAACGAAATCCATGAGTCTTGGACCACACTCTTCGCACCTCTAGGATAGCAGGGCACAGATGAGTAAGATGATCTCCCTTGCATAGCACACAAGGGAACTTAAGATGATGCTTCGAATGACCAGTTTTCTCAACGGTATCAACATGACTAGCAGTGGTTGACTGTTTTCTCTCAACATGACCTGCAGAGGATGAGAGTTTTCCCCCAGCGTGAACAACAGAGGCTGGGTGACTGGGTCCAACCTCACTAAGAGAGGCTGGTTGTTGAGAGACTCCATAATGTTCAAAAACGGGATGACCATGAATCCAAACTCTTCGCACCTCCACAATAGAAGCGTATTTATAAGTAAGGTGGTCTCCTTCACAAAGCTTACAAGGAAACTTGAGCTTGTGTTTTGAATGGGTAGACTTGTCAACAGTGTCAACATGACTTGCAGTGGTTGACAAATTGTCTCTAGCGTGAAGTACAAAGGCTGAGAGACTGCCCCCAACATGCCTGGCAGAGGCTGAGAGACTGGGTCCAACATGACTTGTAGAGGTTGGACGGGCACCATTAACGTGACCAACAGAGGTTGAATGGTTAGGATCAACATGCTTTGCAGCAGTTGAGTGTGTGCCCCCAGCGTGAGCAACAGAGGCTGGGTGAACGGATCCAACTTGAACAATAGAGGTTGGATGGGGAGGTTCAACTTGAAAACCAGAGGTTGAACGAATGCACTCAGCGTGAACACCAGAGGCTGAGTGACATGATCCGACATGACCTGGAAAGGTTGGAAGGATCCCACCAGCGTGAACACCAGAGGCTGGATGGATGGATCCAACTTGAACAACAGAGGTTGGATGGGAAGGTTCAACTTGAAAACCAGCGGTTGAATGGATGCACTCAGCTTGAACACCAGAGGTTGAGTGACAGGATCCAACATGACCTGAAAAGGTTGGAAGGATCCCACCAGCTTGATCACCAGAGGCTGGATGGATAGATCCAACATGAACAACAGAGGTTAGATAGGATGGTTCAACTTGAAAACCAGAGGTTGAACGGGTGCACTCAACGTGAACACCAGAGGTTGAGTGACTAGATCCAACATGACCTGTAGAGGTTGGATGGGTGCCCCCAACCTGAACAACCGAGGCTGGGTGGAGAGGTTCAACTTGACTTGCAGAGATTGAACGGGTGCCCCCTTGCTTCTGTGCTTTCTTCCTATTCCTCCTTCTTTTACTCCTTTTAGATTGCCGGTTACTAGTATCAGTACTTTCACCGCATGAGGTAGAAGGAGAAGGAGAACTAACTACAGGTGAAAGGGAGACAGTGTTTTGATGCCCTTGATATAAGGAGCTTACTTGAGAAGCATCAGGAGCATTCAGGACAGTTGGAGTGGAAAACAACCACACCGGTAGCCCTAGGGTGAATCTCGGAAGATTCAAGGTGGCCATCAAGGGAACACCAACATTCCCTGTGAGAGGAATAGGACAAGGAGCTCCCATCATGGGGATCTCTTGGTTGGTGTTCAAAGGGGTGCTAGCCATAGATTCAAAACAAGAGACAAAGTCTAAGGTTGATGGTCAACCAAAATTACAAAGCAGACACCTAAAGGCCCACTAAGTACAGACAAACCACACAGCACTCACTAAAAATTCCTAAAGCCCAAACAGACAAATAGGTATAAGATGTACTTTCCAGAAGAAAGCTGATAGACAGTTACTTGGCATCCTTGAGGTGGTTCTCAAGCACAAGCGGAGGAATCACCCACCACCCTCCTGCACTTTCCACAAGGGTTACCTTCCAAGCCCATCCAAGGTCAACCAAAAATAACCTTCCTGTGTACCTGTGTATGAACCCTAGATGTCAAAGAGACTAGAGGCTACCTTAACTAAATTGACAGTCTGGGGGGACAGTCATCAGCCGAATTCATACGCATGGGTAGGGTAGCTGAGCCTGAAAATCTGTCTAGGACAGAATCCCCAGATGCGTAAAAGTCATGGATTACGTTTTGACAAGGATTCAGAGGGTTATCTCCTCTGTCCAAGCCTCCACACGGCCTAGTGCTTAACTCCCGTTTGAGAGGAGCTTCCCAGATACAATCAAAGTAGAAAAGAATTTACCTAGTGATAGGCCAACTACGTATGAATTTAACACTTGTGGGGAGTTTAAACTCCCTAGCCCACAAGTCTAGCCTAAGCTAGTTGGTGTATGACCCTATAAAATAAAACTTACTAGAAAATTTTAAATTATATCGTTTATTTTAAGGGCTGTTTTTGGTTAGAGGGTAAATGGCATGAAACTTATGTGGTGTTTTGACTCAAACGCTGAAACAAAATGACTAAACAAAGAGATATGAAATGCAAAAAGCAAAAACTATTCTCTTTATATTTTCAAATAGAAAACTTGAAAGCCAAAAAAGATCAAATCTTTTTATATTTTTTCAAAAACAATGATATGCCATGCAATCTAGACTAAAAACCTAATCTACATGCATATAAAGCAAACATATGTTTTTGTATTTTTCTTTTATAAATATAAAAGAAAAAATCAGCCTATCAACTAATGCAAGCAAATACTGAAAGCAAAGCAAATAGACAACTACTCTACACCCCAAAAACAAACCCTAGGTCTCCCTAAAGTTGAATATAAACCTCTCTTGAAAGGAAGGCTCACAAAGATAAACAAGCCAACAACTTTGGAATGAAGAGACTGACATAAACAAAGGTCAACAAGTCCCAAGTATCAATCTAAACCTACAAACAAAGGCTGCTCAGTACCTTGTACAACAAGGTCAAGCCAAAGAAAGAGGTGGGGGGGGCAAGCAGCACAAACAAGTAAACGTTCTTTTTAATTTTCTTTTATAAAGGCAAAAAAAAACTACCTACAAAGCAAAAGCATGCAGATAACAAGAACAAAGCAAAAGGAACTATGCTAAACAACCACCAAACAAACTCTAGAGTGCTCTAAAGTCAGTATAAACCCTACTTGGAAAGGAAGGCTTGTATAAAAGACAAGTCTACTATTTTGGCAAGGTGAAGTTAACCAACAAAAGAAGAAGGAAACCAACACCAAAAAGCTTCTGAAAATCAAACCAAAGTCAAGAACAGAGTCTGACCAAAAACATAAACCAAAAATCATACCAAGCAAAGGAGGCAAGGGGGAAGAGCAAAGAACAAACCAAATGCTATAAAAGGCTAAAACTCTAGCATGCACCTAAGATACACTAGACTTGAGCGAACTTGAATCAAATAAACTGTATAAAAGCAAAGAACTGAAACACACAGGCTAACAGAACCAAAAGACAACCAACTAAGGAAGGCTAGGAACCCTAACTTGGGTGCAAGCAATGACAAGAATCACTACAGGCTTACAAAGGCAAGTAAGAATCAGCCACTGTCAGAAGACAGACTGAAAAAACAGAGCCCAAGATCCTGAACACAGGTCTAAACAAAGACACTTTAACCTACAACCCAAACTGGCCAAAATACTTCAGCATGCAGACAGTAAACAATCCAAGCAAAAAGGCTCAAAGGGCTTTCGAAAAAGCATAAACTATGATCAACAGAGGCACCCAGACAGGCCAAACAACATTTATAAATAAAATCCACTCAGAAACAAGGATTACCCAAAGCAAATACCAAGCAAACTTTAACTTTAAAAATCCCCACTTCCAGGAGTATTCGCGACTGTCTATAAGGGCAGGTCGTGAATGACTCGCAACTGTTCAGTGAAGCAACCCACGAATACAAGACTGTATTCGCGACTGTCTAGAACAACAACTCGCAAATATGTAGAAAAATCCCAAAAAGGGTCAAAAACTACCCAAAGAAGGCGGGGGAAGTGTGTAATCAGACTGGAAAGGTGTTCCTAAGTGGCAAAAAGGACTTGAAACAATGCAAAAACTAAAAAGAATCAAGAGAAACCCCCAAACAGACAAGGCTATCCCTAGCGGAGTCGCCAGTTCTGTTGTAAAGGAAAGTGTCCTATGGCTAGGGTTCAAGAGGCCATCAACGTACTGGGGTTGAAAGGTGGATGTAAATGGTTCCGCAAGTAAATACAAGCAAGTTTAGAGATGAGAAAGGTCCACACCTGACTAACTGAAGGCTGGTCCAAGCTTTCTCTTCAATCCTCTTCTTGCTCCTCTCGCACCAAGAGACCTGCAAAACAAATTATACCTTCCTCAAACCATTATGACCACATATAAAACAATGATAATCAAATAAACATGAAACAATGATCTGAACAACATTATAATATGATCATAAATAGAGATTCAATCACACATTGAACAGTGATTTGGGAAGAAGAAGGACATCACATCTTTATTAATCTTGAAAACAAGTACAAGTATACCTTCTCTTCAAGTTTGGCACCTCACGAAACCTTGATCTGGTTCTGCTACTTCTCTTCTCCAAAGAACTCAGCCTCCAAGCTCTGCAACACAAGGGGAAGACCTCCAGGGCAAAGGGAGTCCCGATTCCTCCAGCATAACAATGCAAAAATCCAAGTCCCCTCTCATGGCCTTTCCTACCTCTATTTATATTGGTGAAATAAGGTAGTTTCGCAAGTTAAAGAGGTTACAGCAGTTAAAGAAATTAAGTTAAATGACTTAACTAACTTCAAATTGATGTGTGTTTTTGTGTTTAAATGCTAAGAGACACATTCGCGGGTATGCAGTAGAGCAACCCGCGAATGATTCGCGACTATGTATAAGGGAAACCCGCGAATACATAGATTCGCGACTTGCTACAAAGGAGACCCGCGAATGACTCGCTAGTTGTATAGAAGGATAGTCGCGAATACATCCTAACATGTCAAAAATGGCAAAGTAATTAGCTGGATAGAGGAAGAATGTATTTCATAATAAGCCAAGCTATAGTGTTCTGGGCAAACCTCAATCCATAGATGTCCTTTTGTGTGCCAACATAAGGAAAGTCAGCACTCGGACGGAGAGGTGCCAATCTGGTGTATAACAATAATACAAAGACATTATTACCTTCCAAGGAATATAATATATTCCAACACAAATTGTACAATCCACGATGGCTATGTTCCAATCGTCAAACCACTCTATAGTCAATTTATCAAATCGCAACAAATTGCCCAAACCGAGTTCCAAACCAAAAAACAAACTTATCTAAAAATCAATAGAGGTTGTAAAGCTCTCGCTTTCCCCAACGCATCAAAATTAGAGTAACCTTAGAACTTAGTCTACACACTTACAATCAAATGGACATATTTCTTGAAGCTATTAGATTCAGTGCATAGTGAAGAGAGCCACGCTATTGTTTACATGCACATAAACCACCGACGTTAGTATGAAACACAGTCATTTTCTTTTACAAACTTTTCCTTTTAAACAAAGTTAAGGATAGAGATACTCACTATATGACAAAGAAGGGTGAAACTTGAGATGAGGTAACCCTATCGCCACTCTCTCTTGGCCACAAACCAACCCTTCAAACACATTTTTTTTTATTTCAAAGGTAGTAATCCATCTGTTATTTTTTCACCATAATCGTAAACAGAGATAAATTAAACCCTACACGAAATTTACCTGTGAATGAGGGCTTGGGCCATATTGGCAAGGCCAACATCCTCTCAAATTTTTGGGCGAGATTTTGTAGCATCCTAGCCTCACCTACCAAACATAGTGGAACGTTAAAATATTTGATTAAAATCTAAAGAAATCGAATACCAATAAAACAGATATAGCTGAGAAAGGTGTATCTTCATTACACACTCAGAGGGCCAAGGGTTTTCTCCTCCTAGCTCTGTCATCTACCTCTTCCTTGCACATATCAAACCATTGAGTTAGTTCTTGGTGCAAAAATATTCATTTAAATTATTAGGTAAAGACTTAAAGACAAAACGATTTTGTTCATAAAGCATTTTACATGTTAAAACCCTATGCGGGTTTGGGAAGTCTTCTGCGAGAAAACAAAGACAAGCACCATAGTTTGAACCTTACGACACGGAACAATAAGAATGAATGAGATTGTGCAAAGTAGAGAGGGAAACCAACGACCATTAAACCTTCTTACCAGCAGAAAAACACCAATAATCCTTTTAAACGCACATCGTATCAATGTATCTTAAACCATAAAAGCATTTGCAGACTTGATAAATGGAAAGCATGGTCACATCCAAGCACCATGGAGTGGTTGAGAAAAACCTACAACAACCATCAACTTGAACCAGACAAAAACCCTTACAACTAAATGAATGTGATGATAAAAACACTACAAAACCTCTCCAATGACATGATTCAGATCAAGGATAGATGAAGGGCCAAGATCATTCATCTCCACAAAAGGCACGTGAGGCAGCCTTGCCATTCAATATTCTTGATTGCGATGTCAACTCATAGCAAGGGCTTATGGAAAGAAATTTTAAAACACTTCGTTAAAAGCCTCATTAAACCCTTCTCTTCGAAATTGTCCTCCACCTTGGGCCTCCTATGGATACATGCAATACCATGGCATATTAACATACTCATACCATATAATTATCACCGCCTCATCGCTTACGAATCCCACAAGCTTTTACACCATCGTATATACCAATACCTTACATAGAGTAAGATTAAAACTTAAAACACATAAGCATATGTCTAGCAAGCATAGCTTGGGACTAAGTCCAAGTCTAGGATTTAATTCTAGGTAATCAAGCTAAATATTTCATTTTAGTAAGCATTAACATCACCTTGACAAGGGATGCAACTAGGTTGTCATTTCAATTGGATTCAACGTCGAGCAGGAGACAAGCCTTATCGTCAAACACTTAAAAATTCCAGTTAATCTTATCCATACAAACATGTAAAAAATATGTTACGACTAAGAAAGACATGTTGCGACGAGTAAGTAATTTTGATTAGAAATAAATAAAAAATTATGGTGTAAAATTTAGGCTCGTTATATCTTTCATATCTCTTCTAAACAATTGGGAATACTTCACAAACAACTTCATTAGTTTCCATCTCCTTATCTATGTCTTCTATTGCATCCATGGTAGTCTCCTTTAGCCCAATGGGCTATTTTTCCATGTTTTTCTCCCAAAACAGATTCGCCATTTTGCATTTTTTGAAGCCTTGTTTCGCCCAATTTTGATGGGGTAAATTTTTTTCACGCTAAAAATAGCCAAATTATTATATAAACGACATAAAATCCTTGGAATTTTTTTTTTTTTTGAAAAATATCGCCAATAATTTTATAGTTGGCGTTTTAAGAATTGGTAATATTCGCCAACATTTATACACTTTTAAATAAGTATGGTTCCTTAAAATCATCCCTGCTCCTCATCTTTCTCCATTGTTATTATGACCATTTTTATATATTCTCCCTCTCCACCATCCCCCTAGACTCTTTCTTTAGGACTATAGCTCTACTTCTCCATGATAGAAGAGTCTTCATTCACATAAATTCTTATGAGATATTCACTCTCTTTTCCTTCATCTCCTATAGTTTTCAAGACCATCTTTTTCCCATTTTCTACAACTTCCCCTATTGCATTTGTTAGCACCACATAATTCTTGTTCTCCCCCGATTCAACAACATCACCATAATTATTTCTCTCAACCTCAAGCTAGCACCCCAATCCATTCAACAACTTGTTGATTAATCTCATCTCCTTGTTGCTCATCACCGTCTCATCTTCACTAATAAATGCTTCTTCATAAAATCTTACGTCAACTTCTACTCGTGCCTTTTTTGTGTGCTCAACCACCATCATAATTTCCTCTTTCTGAACTTCCTCATGAATTGTTGTATCTCCTACACAAGCTCTTGCAGCTACATGTTCTTCAACATCAAATACCACTGCAAGAACAGTGTTTGAAATCATCGATGGTCTCCATCAAATTCATAAAATTTCACTCCATGTTCAACAACATAGTTGTCTCCTTCTTCATCTGTAACAACAACATAATTATCATCTTCAATCCAACATTAAAATCATTGTCTTCTTCTTCCTCTATGATTGCACATACACACCCATCAAATAGCTTTAGTTCTTCCTTGGGAATTTCCTTCAAGGCTTCATCATCATCATCTTCTGGGCTCTCAAGGAATCAAATTACATAGGGAAACTCAAAATTCCTCATGGAATATCTTCTAACTTTCACCTTCCTCTAGTTCACATACCTCAATCCCACCATCATAGTCATAATATCTTCATCATTCCCATGTAATTCATTATCTTCAAAGTCATCTTTATTATATTCATATTCATCATATTCCTCCCCACAAGATCTGAGGTATTTTTCCATTATGTGCTTCTTGTCCTTATCATTCACTTAAATGTCCTAACATGACATGGACTCCTTTTCTCTAACAGTTCCATGCTTTTACTAATCTGGCCATTGATCATCTTAGCCTCGCCCATGGTGAGGGTTCTTTTCTCTTCTAATAGAATATTAATCAACCTATACAGATCCAAGGGTTTCTTAGTATTTTGAGTTGCTTCTCGAGCTTCCAACTTGACCACCATTTTCCTTAAACCCATCTCTACACCTTCTCATTGTTCAGTTTCTATTTAAACTTGGCCATCCTTAACAAACATGTACATTTAAGCCATCATCGTTTAATGATATAAATAGACAATTAAATGATGAGATGCATGCTGTCTCAAACCTTTTTCTTTTCAAAATTCAAACAAGGCGCCCATCCTTGGTCGTTCTCTTCTGATTATATTTCTTTTCCGTTACTGTTTTTCGAATCACAGTAACTCCAATAAGAGATTGGGTGGATGTGAGAGTTTAGGACCTGAGCTTAAAAAACACGTACGTTTAAGCCATCCAACAGACCAACAGCGAAGTCAACAGTTCAAACACGAGTATTTGAAAATTAGCAAATCTGAGTTTTTGAAAATTAGCAAATCTAAGTTTTCGATGAGGATTGAAGGGCACTTCAATCTAAGACTTTTGTTTGTGTAGGAATAATCTTTTTTATTTTATTTTAAGATTTTGGATATTGGAGAGAGAAAAAATTATATCTACAATATTAGATATCCAGTAAAGAATAAGAAATTTCTGTTTATAATATTGGTTAGTGTTTTGACTTTATTTTTATTGTGAAAAAAAGCAAATTTGTTCACTTTCAAGTAAGCTTGAAAGCTTAAGGTTATAGTAATTTATTTTAAAAGGCAGTCACTATAGACAAACGTTCTACCTCCTATCAAAGAGGTAAAAAGGTATTTCAATACATAGAGCCTTAGCCCAACGTACAAAAAACGAAATGGCGAAATGGGTATGTGGTAAGCTTTTCGCCTCATAGCCTTGATATGCGGTAAGATTCTTGGCTCTATATTTATGGATGATTTGCTTACAATATAAATTTACTTTTGGCTGGAATTTTAGAAAATTTAAATATTGCAATTTAAACATAACAAGGAATATAAGTTATAAACAAATTATTTAATTTTTTATATAAAATTTAGTATATATATAATTACTTTGGAACATGATAATTTTATAGAAAAAGTACTTTTTTCTAATATTCATAATATATTTGAGTTTTTATTGTTAAGATTTGAAAGATCTAATCTAATATTAAAACTATGATCAAGATTACAAAACTCAATCCCAAAATAATGTATATGACTTATATTTCTAATTCAAAATAACTTATATGCCTTATATTTGACTTCAAAACCTTATCAATTAAATTTTCATATATAATTACTATTTATGGAGACATGGCCTATTCATATTAAAAATACATAAATCGATGACTTATGGCTAATCATTCTTCCTTATAATATGAAAGAATTATAAGCTATATTGTCTTAACATGAACCATAGTGTCTTTTAGAGGCAAAGTTAAAGAGGATATGTGTATTGCTATTAGGAAGAACTTTGTTGATATCAATATATAATATAGAACTTGAATGCATTCTTACATGATCAATGCACATTAAAAATGTATCTATCAACCATTCATCACTTATGTAGGGGATCTTTCTTCTCTTCATGGGGAAATGATCATTGTCGTTGAATAAAGCTCCTAGAGCTCACGCGTTATGGATGAGGAATCAAATTAGCACACATGACCTCTATAGCTAGGGTATATTTTGTCTCCCATTGAGAATATAAGCATTGGTATTTGACGGAAATTATTCAGTCTGTGTGGACAACAGACTGTTTCCCTAGCCCAAATGGTATGGATATAGAACAAAGGAATTACAGCAATGTATCCTCTCCCTAGAATGTCAAAACACTTGAATGCTAAGCTTCCTTACCTCAGAATAAAAGTGGCATTTGTCTCTTGAAGTCCCTTGTACCTGCAAAAGAATGACGAAGACAAAACACAAGAGGTGAAAGAAACAAGATAATTCAACATTCTATGCTAATGATCAATGAGAAAAGAAATGAATAACTCACATTAACACAAATTATTCATGGGAAAGGGAAACACATTTGTATTAATAGAAAATGAGAAGAAAACTAGAACCAAGCCTTGATGTTGAGAAGACTTCCCTATGAACAACTCGCCTTTATGCCTCACCTAGCTCTAATGCATCAAGGAGTCTAGCACTGTTTGGCCAGCATTTGGGTACTCTCTTCTTCCACCTTCAACCATGAGAGGTTAAGGTGTATTAAAGGACAAAAGGGAAAGGGTAGGTTGAATTTTTTATGGAGAAGGTCTAAGATATCATCCAATGGATGGAGGAATTCGAGTTCCACCTGTCCAGATTCTTTGGGATGAGGCTCCATGAGGGTTTCTTCTAGAAACTCCTTGATACCTTCTCTTTTTTGCATTTTTGGGAAGAGCACCGCACTTTGCAGAAGGGAAAGGAGCGTTACTAAGTGGTACCGCCTTTTGTACGAAGTCAACAATTGGAAGCATCACACTTTGCAAGAGTACAAGGTACGTTATTGAATGGGAAACACCTCTTGTCAATAGGTAAGGCGCGGTGGTGGCTCAAAGCATGGAAAATACAAGGGAAAAATATTCCTTATTCCATTTCTCCCATTCAAACTCTAAGGGAATGGAGAAAACACTAAGGTACCTATCTCAAGATTAAGATGGTGACGAGATTTAGGTGTAACAATTGGTTAGAGGTAAATTGCACCACAAACATAATGGTATTCGGGCAATGAAATAAAGGTTTTTATGCATGGAATGATGATTCATAGCGTTGATGTTCATGAGCAAGGCCTTAAAACCATGCATGACCTCTATAGGGGACTTTTGACCACCAAATAAAATTACATGAGTGCTAATAGGGTGCATTGCACACCATGCATAGGTATAGAGGTACTCATAATATCAAATGATGAAATCAAGGTCCTTGGGTACTATATGATGTCGCTTATGCCTAACAGCCATGGAATAAGGTTCCAACTACCATTCACAACCTATGTAGTGGAAATTCAAACTTTGACTATGATTATGACTGTGGATAAGAGGTATTAGACACCATGGATTAACCTCAAATCCTTCATGATATTTAGGGGATGATAACAATTTACATAGGGCCTAAATGAAAGCTCCAATACCTGATGCACATGAATAAAGAATCCAACCACAACTTGTAACATTTGTACCGAGTATTTCATTTTTCCATGGGAATATAAGTTCCATTGGGATATGTTTTGAACCACGGATATTTATTAGGTCCATGCTATTGGTTGGAGATGAAATAAAGTCCCTAAGGACATAAACAAAATTTATTGAGTTGGAGCATCGATGAGGCACCAAACTATTAGGATATTTAGACACATATTACTTAGTTAAGATCAACTTGGTATTATAGTATATCTTTAGGTAAATTGTGTTTCTCTAATATGGATTTGTACTTATTTAATCTGATGGCCATAACATGTTCTAGCTTAACATTTGATTGGTTTATGATCCCTCTTCAAAGAGGATGGAGGGTAATTTGATTGATAATAGATTGTGAGATAAAAAAATTTCCTTTATATAATATATCGCCTCAAGTATCTATTTGGCTAAGGATGTGGACTGTTTCCCTCTTCAAGGTTTTTAACCACCTAAAAACATCAATGCGCTGATATGTGATCTATTTGTTTTTCTTCCAGTGGTGATCAAGAACGTGAATAGATGTAGTCATGTGCACTAAATGATTTATGGATATTGTTTATAATTTCTATGAGTTTTTGGACTGATATAGGTATTCCATTGCATTCGAAGCACTACTTTCATTTGGAAATACTTTTCATTTCATTGAAAAATGTTTTTGTTTGTCTAAGATATGACCATTTTACAAGATCCATAGGTATATTGTTTACATTTATGGATTTTTAACAAATATTTCTCAAATTCTTTCATATTATAGCTTAATTAAATATATTTTACTCCCATTTTGTTTTTGTTTTTTGTGTGTTCTCTTTGTCATGTGCCTTGTGGGAACTCAATAAACCAAAATAGTGAAAAAATTACATTTTATGCTTAAGCTAACTTAGTATAACTTATATTTGAATTAATATATAGTATAGTTTATATTTGGAGATGAAAAATATATAATTTATTTTAATTGAAATTTATAACCATACAAACACATATATTTTAAAAATAAAATCTCATTTTCTTTTCATTTTCAGAAATTAATTACGCCGTAAGGCGTTTTAACAAGTGGGAGTCTACTCCCTGAAGTTAATGCTTTTTTGTTTTTTAACCGTCGGATATTTTCGTCCGACGATTCAGATAATCGCCATCGTTGATCAGTTACCTGCAACTGTACATGTCCCATCACCATGCCATCAAAAGCCATCAAAAACTTATGGAACAGTTGGTTTTGTCGTACAATTCTTTGAGTGGATCGATAGCCTCCTCAATCGGCACGATACAGCGACTGAAGGTGCTGGATCTCAGCTCCAATACACTGTCCGGAAGCATACGCAATACGCTTGGGAGTTTGGCACAACTGAACACTCTGGAGCTGAATGAAAATCGCTTGAGCGGAGGAATCCCTAATGCGTTTCTGAATCTCACGTCTCTGTTGCAATTGAACTTGTCGCATAATTCCTTGTCGGGAAGAATTCCCCAAGGGATCCTACTTCAAAAGTTTCCAGTATCTTCCTATTCTGATAACAGCGGACTCTGTGGAGATCCTCTTCTTGATTGCTGATTATTTAGTATCCAGCAATAGCTCGAGGATCAAAACCATGCGGGCTTCTTGGCGTCTTTTTGTCTTTATGTTTTCCTGTTATACTACGACTGGTTATGACACGAGCTATGCCATGGTATAATTGCTTTTAGACTTTCAATATTTGAGGAGGCCAGTGAATAATTTAGTCTCCTTTGATATCCTAATCTTAAAATCTGACATACCAAGCCTGCACTATACTATGGCTATACTGGATGGTTGATGGCACATAATAAGTCAGATTTGTAATAATATCTACTTAATATTTTGTTTATATATAAGATTTGATCAATTATTCCATCATGGGAAAATGAGAAAATGAGTAAAATACCTTTATAGGCTTTAACTTAGGATTTTATGGAGCAAAATGGTGAATTTCATGTTTTGTAGATGATGGTTCACTTTGGAGTAAAGTAATCTAGATGTTATATTATCTTTAAAAATTCGAAAAAGACTTTCTCAGATGGGAGTACTATTCTGATTACACTAATGATATTACTTTATGTCACTTCTTTTTATTAAAATAATCACTTAATATTATCGGTAAAATTAATTAGTTTAAGGTAGCATGATTGTTAATGATTATTGCTACAGGTTTATTGAATGCTAAGATTTAATAGTTAGCAATAAGTCTACGGTAGTAATCATTACTTCACCACAAGTTAATTAATGATAACCTGCATCACATTTATTTTTTTCTTTTCTTTTTTTAAAATAAGAGAGCGGGTAACCCACGAGGGACTCTTGAAACAAAAACCCTGATAGGTGAAACTTTTGATTAATAAGCAAACTCGGATTAACAAGAACAAATTCATTTTCATTGCCTCTGCTTGGGTGCTCAGAAATCTTATCTCTCGAGCACGCAATTAATGATCTTTTGATATCTCTCTTCCCACAACTCTATACTAAGAGAATCTCGATATCAATCTAGATACCAAACATGGGTTCTATGGCGTTAAGAAAATGAATAATACTCTAACGTTCAACCAATACACATTCTCCAGTGTTTGTATAAATTATGTGGCTACAATGAAGGATGCGCTTTTGGTTCCGTTAGTTTAAGTTTTTGTAGTTGGAGATTGGGAATAAAGAAATAATCCAAAGACTCGGAATGGCTTGTGAATGGAAAAAGGCCGACAAAATTGATTGTTGAGTTAATAAAGGATACTAAAGTTTAAGTTCATGATTATTAAATTTTATCTAAAAGTTCAGCGTCTGGAGATTTAGGGTTTTCGGATAGAACAGAACAAAACTGTTACGAATGATCACCACGACAACAACGCCGTGACCACCGCTACCAACAAGAAGAAGCCTACATGACCCTCACGTCGGAGCTGTGCTGGGCGATTGTGACGGACATGAAATAGCGAAATAGAATGCCTAGTGTGATTTTGGGCACCACCAGAACCACTTGAAATTCCCCCAGGAATTGATCCTGCACCTGGCCTCACATACTGTACCCAAATGTAAATGTGATTAGAAAGTTATGTGATTAAGATTCAAGTTTTCCATGGTATCAATAGTAAGAATAGACAAATACATGAAAAGCAAATTTGCAATGTTAACTATGATAACCTTCATGTACAGACATGTTCACTCAAACGACAATATATCTATCAAATTTCATCATTGAGAAGTGTTCATGTGATTGTCAAATGAAGGAGAAATAACAATAGCAGAAGACAAATAATTTATAATCCAAATGAATAGAATTCCTGGTGTTCTGGTGGACAACAGCATGTTTATTCCCTAAAAATGGAACATGAATGTCTTCAGACAAAGCAGCAAAACAAAGAGCTTAAAGAAACAAACCCTATATTGTGAATAGTGAGGATGATAACGCTGACTGCCATAGCCAACCCTTGGAATACCTGCATTTCCAATTCCAACATTAACTTTTCCTGTCTACCCCTTATCATCACCAGTTTTGTCTGCCGGTAAAACCTTGTCGATAGGAGCAGATAAACCCTTGTCGGCAGGAGCAGATACTACACCTTCGAAAGGTATAGTGGCTTCAGCTCCCCATTCTTGATCCTCAATGGGATCATCACCACCGGCAACAATCAACAAATCATCCCCATCTTCATCCCTGCTTCCTTCCTCAAAATCCCATTCTCTTCTCCCCATATTGGGATAAACAGCTCGATCATCATTGAGGACAATTTGCAAATCATCTTCGCTGTCACTATCCCATCCATTCTCCTCTTGTAGCCCTTGATTCTCTGCAACAGCCAATTCCGCTGGAGGTGTCAAATCCTACCTCACAGGAGATACTTCCGCAACCCAGTTCTCTCCGTTGCTTTACCCATCTTCTTCCATATCATCATAACCTCTCGAAAGCCCAGGAATTGAGGTTGTCACACCATTCATCACCATACCAAGACCCGGAATATTGTCGTGTTGCAGCAGACCATTATCCTCTTGATATTGAAACACATTTTCACAGAGTGCCGGCTCAGTTGGTGCAAATGGTGAATCTCGGTCAATTTTCTCTTTCAGGTCCGTTTAGCACGCCACTGGATCACTAACTGGGTTTTCAGCATTATCTTTATTCAATTCATCCTCATGCTCCCCCATCTTGATATCTGTATTCTCCACAAAATTGCCTTGAACGGAAGATTCCGCATGGACCCTGACTTCATCGTTTTCTGAATAATTCCACCTCATCTCAGACTCTTCTTTGATCCCATCATGTTCATTGTCGCCACCAGGTGCCGTGTCTTCCTGTGCGTCGTTCCGCGATAGATCAAAACCCTCCGCTACTGAATATCGTTGGGGAAACGAATGCACTCTAGGGGCCTGCTGCTGCGACGACGATGGTGGATTTTTTCCTGCCATCATCTCACAAAAAACTGCAAATCACCTCACAGAAAGCGTATTCATGGTGTGCTTGGATGGTGGGTTTTTTCTTGCTGCACAAAATTGAATTGATGAGAAAATTGCAAATCACCTCACAGTAAGAGTATTCATGGTCGACAGTGAGTTTTTTCATGCCATCTGGGCGACATGCAAGATGGGCATGCATGCAAGGTCGGCGACACTCGTTGAAGGGCACTTAAGGTTTAATACAGTGCGAACATATCGCTTACGATGCCCGAGCGTGACGTGGTGAAGCTTGGCAAGGTGCTGGAGAGAGTCATAGCCACGAACCTCAGCGCCATACAGATGAACCTTTGGAATGACACCATACGATGGGCTCTACTGTTCAACGAGCCACTCCAACATGGCGACTCTACGTGGTAGGTTTTACAAGGTCTGACACATAAACTCGACAGCTCATACCGAAACAGATCTAGGTCATTGTCACTTGAGTAGAAAGGGGAGGATTACGTCATCTCTGGTTATATTATATAATTAGATCTTACACGTCGTAGGTGTGTCAGACAATAATTCACCTTCGGCATGTGTTTTTTTACGTGGCGTTCGGCTATAATGAAGCCTGCTGCGAGAATGAAGGATCACTAAAGTTCGAGGGTGATGGAGGTGTGGTCCACTGCTCTAGGCATGCAGTTCTATACTAGTAATAACCTGAAAAACATAGTGGGCAAAGGAGGCTTCCTATACAAACCACACACAGCACTGTGCTTCGAGACTCAGGGTTTTCCCAATGTAGTGAATCAGCCTATTTTTCCCTCTATCATTGTCAAAGCCGGTCAGATCTACAGGCAAACTATGCTCTACAAGTTCTTAGTGGATAAATAGATAGTCAAACATATAACCTTTTTGTATTCAATGGGATGTCTGTTCCCATTTGAAGTGTAGTAATAAGAGAATTCTCAGAGCCATGGATATCCATATATATGCATGTGTGCTCTCTCGTTCAATGTTTTATTGGGGACTGTGAATTACAGAGAATAGAAGCAGCTCACACAGGGCAATTTGACTTTTGTTTGTCGAAGCCTCGCCATGTGAAACCTCATTTTCTGTTTCAGTTGGGCAAAATTCTATTTCATGAGTATGACGCCTTTAACTTTGTCCTTTTACTAGTAGTAATTTGCATAATTCAACTATTGTTTTCCCATCAAATTCCTTTTATTTTGTTGGAAGTATTTGTTAATTTATTTGTAGTGTTGACTATTTAAATGGAAATGGAAATGCAAAAGGATGAAGCAAGTACACTGTGGGCATGCATACCACTTATATGTTTTAAAGGGAAAAGGAAATTACAGAGGCATGTTCACAACATGTTTTGTATTGTATACAAAAGTGTTTTAAGCAAGAGTTGCAATGAAGGTGGGTGGTTATGATTTGCTCAAAGGGAAAAGGAAATTACAGAGCAGGTTTACAACATGTTTTATATTATATTATTGATGTTTTAATGTTAACAATCAAATTTGAAAAGCTACTCACTATTGCATATACAAAAAGTGTATTTTATAAAAAAAGTGTATTTTTATAACTTGCATATTGCCATATGAAATTATGGGAAATGCCCGTATAACCCCAGTCGTAGGGAGGCACCGCCTTGCAAGGATCCAAACCCTGAGCTCAGGTTGCCAAAATGTTGATCAAAACCATAGATCCATAAATTTATGCAATGTTACTTGATTGTAACATAAGAACTACAAAAACTAACAATCCATTCTCATTTGGATGAGATAAGAATACTTTTCATGATTACTTTTGAAAAGCCGATAATGTAATGGCCAATTATGTGAATAATATAATGTCTTGTTGTATATGTCCACATCTCCTTGCTTAGCTTGCAACACGGCGTTCTTTTATTGCACCCCTAGGTACAATTGCTAGTATATAGTTAAATATGTAATATTAATTTTCTTGTTTAGAGATGGCTGAGGCAGTTTTATACAGCTCGAATGGTTATTAAGAGGAGGAGATAAAGTCTGAATTTGTTGAAGGTGACACCTCGACAACAGCTTAAGTACATCTCATAATCATTTTTTCTTCACAATAAAGACAAACAAAAAGATAAATCCCATACGTTCATTCCTGAATCGTTTCATTTTTTGAAATGGTGTTTCTCTAATTATTATTTATAAATGTAATGACTTCTTGGATAGAACGATTTTTGAGTTGTTCAAGATTTGGAGTCTGACACTGACATTGACATTGACAGCCCCAAGAAGAGCTAGTGACAGTGACAGTCCCAAATATTTTAAAAATCCAAGTAGAGACATAGCTAGGCATAATGAGAAGAAGAGCATGTCCTAGATCGCTACTAGAAAACTAGATTTATCATGAAAAGAGTCACATGATTACTGAATAGCCGCCATCGTTTGGGGAGCACTGTAGAGGATAGAAGTCGCCTTGTGATTCAATGGGAAGTTTAAATGTGTTTTTCTTTCAGACTTCAATTAATATTCTAATCGCGCATGGGGGGTTGAGGACGAGCTTGAGGATTGTTGTTGTCAAAGCTAAGTGATCAATATAAGAATTGGGGATATGTTGTCAGATTGCAAAGGAGAAGACACATTTGTAACCTTTAATTCTTGTGTTAGTTTTATGTTTGGTTGGATTCTTGCATAGTGTAATTATGTCTAATTTCCTTAGTGGTCTAAAATGGTTATGTGTCTTGGTCAAATTCATAAGTAATTGGCTATTTAGAAAAGAATTTAAAAATGCTTGTTGTATCTGAAATATCATTATGTAATGTAGGGGTGCATGTTCGGTTCTACCCGACATCCTAGAATTTTTTTTTGTCCAAGCTGTAAAGCTTAGCCATTGACAAACTGATTTCACTGGTTTGGTGTGAGACATGTTTTAGATGTTCAGGCATATATGTTGTGGTGCGGAATCTCATGGTGTTATACCTCTTATACATAGAGTGGATGTGGATCAAGCTCTAACTTGATGTGATTAAAGGGAAAGTTGATATTAAACATTTTCAGCATATGAAGGACCAAGTTCTATTTAACATTGATGAACCATGTAGCTGAAAATGACTCCTAGAGAAATGACGGTTACGGCGGTTGAGGACCCATGTATTCTGGTAGATGGTTTTCTTTTTATATGGACGTCAATAATTTATTTTATGCATGAGAAAGATACAAGAGAAGTTTAAAGTGATGAAAGCCTCATGAAGACCAAGAATACTCTACAAGTAAATTTGAGATAAGCATTAAGGGAGGATGTTAGATAATGTTTATCTTGTGTGTTAGTTGTTGATAGATGAGATATTCTCTGCTAGTTTGATATGTCGTTGAGATATTATCTCAACTATATTTAGAAACCGTTAGATCTGATAACAACTCTCTCATCTCTATATATTGGAGATATCATTTGTACATAAGATATTTGTAATAGTAATAGATTTCATAAGATACTCCTCTTTTATAATACACCAAACAATTGTTAAATTGATTATTACTTTGAATATTTTTTTAATATTTTAAAAATAAAGTCAAAATGATTGTAATGGATTACTATTATTGAATAATTAAATAACTTAGAGGAATCAGAACTGAAGTAGTTGTTAAAAGATTGTTTACTGACCCGCAAGGAGAAATGACAAATGGCGAAAACTGTTGAGTGAGAACTCAAGTGATCCAGGAGGCATTTTCCCCAAAATCAAGTCAAGACTCCTTGCAGAACACTAAAGAGAAGGAGGCTCATAAATGACCAAGTCCTAGGAAAAATACTATAAAATAGTATGTCCATCGAATAAGCAGGAGGTTGGTGATGGATGAGAAAATAATCTATTGATGCAAAGAGATGGCGCATTGATCGAAATTTTCCCTTATGGTTCAACAAACAGGCTCGAGGGTTATGGATTAAGTAAGTTTTGGTTTCTCTAGGAGTTGGTTGGGAGGAACGACATATCAAGTCTGTTGTCTCGACAGTGGTGACAGGTTCCTTACTAAATTTATCTACTGCTTTTGTCTTGATAATACAGTCTGAAAGTAGATTACAATTTTGAGTATGTTTTCTTTTATAAACTAAGATTATACAATGTGTTAATTAACCTCTTTTAACCTTCTTAAGTACTATTCTTATTCTATACTCTATTCTTATTATTTACAATGTTTGTAGTTAAATTACTTACGCACAAAAATGGAGAAATCACAATTACTTTTCCTACAAATAATCCAAAAATTTTAATGGTAAACTATACAAATATGCTATAGAATGTCCTAATATTATATACATTTACAAATCAAACCATTCATTCTTCAAGCAAATTGCAGATACACTAAGTAGAGTCGAGAGGGTTTCCACGGAAGTTTTATTTATGTATAATTAAAATACAAACCTATGTACTGTTAACAAATTTTTGTTTATATATATATATATATATTGAATTAAAATAATTAAATAAGATTTAAATCGATCAGAGAAAAAATAGTTAATTAGATCTAGGTAAAATAATCGCAGCATCTATAAGTCTTAAGGCTTTCTACACAAACTTCAACTCTATTTTAAATTAAATCGACATACAAATTTACAAGTCATTTTTTTGGATTCCATATACCTAGAAATCAACATATCTAGAATAAATAAATAATTAAACAGAACCAAGATATCAAACTAAGATAAAATAGACATCTAGTTAAAAGATCTAAGAAATCCAATCAGAGTAAAACCAAATCAAATCAAGATCCAAGAACCGGTTATCCACCGAATCAGATCCATATCCAAATTATTATAACAATTAAATACAAATTGTATAATCCACGATGGTTGTTTTCCAATCGTCAAACCACTCTACAGTCAATTTACCAAATCGCAACAGAATGCCCAAATCGAATTCCAAACCAAAAATCAAACTTATCTTAAAAATCAATAGAGGCTGTAAAGCTCTCTCTTTCCCCAACGCATTGAAAACATAGTAAACCTGGAACTTAGTCTACCGCTTACAATCAAATGGAGGCATGCCTCGAAGTTGTTGCATAGATCCAGTGCACAGTGAAGGGACCCGCGCCATTGTTTACATGTACATAAAACACTAGCGTTAGTATGAATCAAAGTCGTTTTATTTTACATTTTTTTCCTTTTAAACAGAGTTAAGATAGAGATGATCACCATAGGACAGAGAAGGGTGAAACTTGAGAGGAGGTAACCCTGTCACCACTCTCTCTTGGACACACATCAACCTTTCAACCACATTTTTTATTTATTTTGAAGGTAGTAAGCCATCTATTATTTTTTTCACCAAAACCATAAATAGAGGTAAAATTAAACCCTACACGAAATTTGCCTATGAATGAGGACTTGGGCCATATAGGAAAGGCCAATGTCCTCCCAAATTTTTGGGTGAGATTTCATAGCATCCTAGCCTCACCTGCCAAACAGAGTGGAATGCTAAAATATTTGGTTAAAATGTAAAGAAATGGAATATCAATAAAATGAATACAACAGAGAAAGGTGTACCTTCATTACAGGCTCATGGGGCCAAGGATTTTCTCTTCCTATCCCTGTCATCTTTCTTTGCCCTGCACATATCAAACCATTGAGTTAGTTCATGCTGCGAAAATATTCATTTAAATTATTGGGTAAAGACTTAAAGACAAAATGATTTTGTTCATCAAGCATTTTACTTGTTAAAACACTATGCGTGTTTGGGAAGTATTATTCTAGAAGCCGAAGACAAGCACCGTAGTTTCTAACTTACCACATGGAACAATAAGAATGACTGAGATTGTGCAGATTAGAAAGGCATCCAACTACCATTAAACCTTCTTACCAACATAAAAACACCAGTGATCCTTTTAAATGCATTGTGTATCACTGTATATTAAACCATACAAGCATTTGAAGACTTGTTGAATGGAAATCATGGTCACATCCAAGCACCATGGAGTGGTTGCACAAAACATCCAACAACCATCCACTTGAACCAGAAAAAAACCCTTACGACCAAATGAATGCAATGATAAAAACCCTACAAAACCTCTCCAACGACATGATTCAGACCAAGGATAAATGGAGGTCTAGGATCATTCCTCTCCACAAAAGGCACACGAGGTAGCCTTGTCATTTAATATTCTTGGTTGCACTGTCAACTCACAGTGAGGGATTATGACAAGAAATTTTAAAACACTTCATTAAAAACCTCATTAAACCCTTCTCTTCGCAGCTAGAATCCACCTTGGGCCTCCTGTGGATACATTCCAGGCCATGGCATATTAACATACCATATAATTATCATCACATCATCACTTATGAATCCCACAAGATTTTACACCATCGTATATTCCAATACCTTACATAGAGTAAGGTTAAAACTTAAAACACATAAGCATATGTCTAGCAAGCATATCTTGGGACTGAGTCCAAGTCTAGGATTTAATTCAAGGTAATCAAACTAAGTATTTCATTTCAATAAGCATTAACATCACCTTGACAAGGGATGCAACCGGGTTGTCGTTTCAATTGGAGTCAACGTCAAGCAGACGAAAAGCCTTGTTGTCAAACACTTAAAATTTTTGTTTAATCTTATCCATACAAACATGGAAAAAATATGTTACGACTAAGAAAAACATGTTGCGAAGAGTAAGTAATTTAGATTATAAATAGAATAAGAAAATTATGGTGTAAGATTTGGTTTCGTTACATATTTTGTCTCTCATCTAAACAACTGGTACTACTTCACAAACAATTTCAATAGTTTCACTCTCCTTATCTATGTCTTCTATTGCATCCATGCTTGCCTCCTCGTCTTTCTCCATTGTTATTATGGAAATTTTTATATGTTCTCCCTCTCCATCATCCACATGGAATATTTCTTTAGGACTATACCTCTACTTATGCATGATAGAAGAGTCTTCATTCACACAAATTCTTATGATAGATTCACTTTCTTTTCCTTCATCTCCTATGGTTTTCAAAACCATCTATTTTCCTTTTTCTACAACTTCCCCTGTTGCATTTGTTAGCACCACAATTTTCTTATTCTCACCCGATTCAATAAAATCACCATAATTATTTATCTCAACCTCAACCTAGCATTCCAATCCATTCAAAAACTCGTTGGTTAATCTCATCTCCCTTTTTCTCATCATCATCTCATCTTCACCAATAAATGCTTCTTCATAAAATCTTACATCAACTCCTACTCCTACCTCTTTTGTGTGCTCAACCACCATCATAATTTCCTCTTTTTGAACTTCCTCATGAGTTGTTGTAGCTCCTACACAATCTCTTGCAACTACATTCTCTTCAACATCAAATACCACTTCAAGAACACTGTTTGAAATCATCGCTGGTCTCCATCAAATTCATAAAATTTCACTCTAGGTTCAACAACATAGTTGTTTCCTTCTATATCTATAACAAAAACATAATTATCATCTTCACATCCAACATTAAAATCATTTCCTTCTTCTTCCTCTATGATTTCACATCCACACCCATCAAATAGATTTAGTTCTTCCTTGGGAATTTCCTTCAAGGATTCATCATCATCCTCTTCATACTTGATGGTCATCATCATTTTCTTCTTGGCTCTCAAGAAATCTTACTACATAAGGAAACTTAAAATTCCTCATGGAATATCTTCTAACTTTCACCTTCCTCTAGTTCACATACCTCAATCCTACCATTATATTCATAATATCTTCATCACTCCCATGCAACTCATTGTCTTCAAAGTCATCTTTATCATATTCATATTCATCATATTCCTCCTCACCAGAACTGAGGTATTCTTTTGTAATGCCCCGATTTTGACCCTATGGTATTAAAATTGTACATGATATATATATAGTTATTAAATCATGGTGAGGAGCTCAAGGCCAAGGCCCTGCCATCAATTTGATATTTTACGTATAGGCGATTAGAATCGATGCCTATGGTTCTCGTGCAAGTCAGGCACATTATATTTTGGAGATATCATGTAAATATGGAATTTAATAAAAAACCTCCAACTAGCTATGCACTGCAACGAAAGAGATGGGGGAATGACTTCACAAGGAATAGGCAGGGGAGTTATTCAAACCCTTGAGCCATAGGGCGAGTCCAAATGTCAATGGGAGAACCCATAAACCCTCAGCTACCATTTTTTTCCTCTGCACTCAATCATTTAATTCTTCCAAAAATTTGTTGTGGCAGTTAATGCCTTGGGCAGGGAGCGGCATGGCAGTGGATGTCGTGCCTGGGAAAGCTTGCAGTCTCTGGAAAAAATGTATTCTTGCTTATGGGGCAAGTAATCACATAGGAAATGAGTGTTCGAGTCATTCTTTTCTTATCCCTCAGTTGCCAGAGGATTCATAAAGAGGGGTGCATTGTTCATAGTCATGGGGGTTCATGCTTTATTCATTGTTCGTGGTTGATTGTTCATGGTTGTTCTACCATCACGCTGATATTTTTCATCCCACAGATGCAACAAGATCTAGGAGAGGCGTTAGTTTCTCGTTCTGCAATGCATCTCTTCATCTATGCTTGGCTAGAACCTTGTTTTTCTAAATTACAGAGTGGTATGGAACCCTGGTTATCTGTGTTACTAAGTGGAACCCTTTTTGTTGTGTCACCTTGTGGTTTTTTGTTATGCATACCCTGGTTTAGGTCTGAATTGTATGCAAGAATTACGGGTGGATGAGATGCAAAATTGGTTTGATAAACCTATTGTAGAGAGGAACCTCACGAAAAGATAAGAGTGGTTGGTGAATCTTCTATGCACGCCCTGAAGAGCACTAGAAGGGAAGGTATGGCCTAAGGGAGTGTGTAGCAAAGAAGGGGATACTTCCTTGTGTTGGGTGTGTAGGTATTGTGGATGACATGCCAAATAGATCTTATGGAGGTGCCCCTAGATCGGTGAATGAGCTCACTAGCTTAGCAATTCTTCTTGTCCATTGCCTTACAAGCCTGATAAACTCAACTGTCAGTTGACTTGGTTGAGTTTTGACATGCATTTGGTTATGTGTGAAACCCTGCCTAAGAAGCCTGATAAACCCAATGGTGTGTTGGCTTGGACGAACAACATGATAAACCCATATGTTAGTTGGCTTGGATGAACCTTAATGTGAATTTGGCCATGTGTGAATCACTACCTTAGCATCCTGATAAACCCAGCGGTGTGTTGGATTGGTTGGATAGCCTGATAAACCCAACTATAGGTTGGCTTGGTTGTGTTTGATGTGTTCTGGTTATGTGTGAGCTTGTTGTTCCCTAGTTCCTTGTAGAAATCATGCCCAACTCAGGGGTGGCAGTTGTGTTGAGAGATTGACGAACACAACTGGCCTATGGTTGGGTGGAACATTGCAACGACATAGCTAGTTGTGGGACAGATTCATGTTCAAGATAAGTATTATTTGGTTATTTTAATTCTGCAATGTATTTGCTTAGGAATTATTATGAAGGTGTTGAATGCTTGCTAAAGATTCAAGTAGAGTTTACTGCTGTTATACTTTCCTGCATTTTACATCTGCACATGCTTCTTGGTTTCACATGCATTTTTCTTAAGTTCATGAAGGTTAGAAGTCTGGTTACAGAGTCAGAATGCATCTGACTTAAGCATTTTTGCACCCCGGAATCCACATGCAGAAGGCGGGAGGAAGGAGGTAGAAGGAGAAGTTGGAATAAGGAAAAAAATGGTTTTCCGCACCCTGGAGTCCACCACGGAATCCAAAAGGTGGAAAGCAAAAATTCAAAGGGAAAGTGTAAATGTTTTGGTATTTCCATACCCTAGAGTCCACCCACGGAATGCGGAAGGCGAAAGGTAGAAATCAGAGATCCAAAGGTAAAGGTAAGATATTTCAAGTTTTCTGCTATCCGAAGTCCGCTACGGAAAGCAGAAAGTGGGAAGCGGAAAGGTGAGAAATATCCGTGGTGAATTTAAGAGTTCCTCCTGCCATAAGCTGCACTGAGGCATGCAGAAGGAGGAAGGAGGAAGGAAGAAAGGTCCCGCTAAGTGTGGAAAGGAGTTTTATAGCTGTGGAAAGAATCTGTTAGCAAAGGAACGATTGTTACAGGAGAAATTAAGCTTCAGAATGAATGTTAGAGGATTTTATATGACCCATGACTTGATGTTTTTAAGAAATTTTATTTTTATGCATGGAATTTAGGTGTATGGGTAGGTGACAAAGTGGTATTGGAGCTACGGGTTTCAACCCTGTCTCCTTTTGGGAACATCTTGTTCCGCCAAATTATTGGAAAACTTTGTTCTAACCATAAAAGTTTGTTTGGAATAAATAGTTTGCAGAAGGAAGACTACAGCGAAACAGTCAGCAGGTAATTTATAAATTTCTGAGATTATTGCGCAACTAATAATTGTGTTTATGAACACATTTTGCAGAATCATAGTTACATCAAAAGGAAACATTCCACCTAGTGCATCTTGGAAACATTGGTCTTGGTTGGGACGTGAGGATAAACAACATGAATTATGCGTAGGATCCCTATGAGCTCGAGGCAGATGCCATTGGGGAGAATATACATGTTGAGAATGCTGAGACAAAATCAAATGGAAGAAGATATAAAGAGACTCCCTCGGATATTGCAGCCACCATGAGAATCCTAAGGGTGGGATTGCAAAGTTGCAGAGAAGACAATGAGAGGATGATTAAAGCTCAGGAAGAGAAAAGTCAGTTGAATATAACCATGCTACATAGTTTGACAGACATCCAAAGGAATATAAACTCTAGGAATTGGACAACAAATCCAGAAAGAAGTGGGAATAATGAAAGAAGAAATCCCCACAAGAGGTTCATCATATCTACAAAAAGGTCTTCTAATGGATCACCTGACTTTGAAGAATCCATCAGGGGTTCAAGCTCTTTTTTAGCACTAATTTTATTCTTGCAGGAGTCGGCAATTTGACCAACTATATTTCATTAGTGTTTTTGATTTGACAGGTTTACAAGAGAAAAAGTTAAAGGTTCTTCAAGCGAAAGGGAAAAAGAAAAATGTTTTTTTCCACAGTTGGGGAAATTTTTTTTATTCATTTTGAATGAAAATTATGAAATTGGTTTTATAAACCAATGAATAGCTTTATATTAAAATTTATATATTTTTGGGTCTCAAAGGATTTACTTTATTTAAAAAACGTGGGAGCCCAATGGCTGGCTTTATATTAAAATTTATATATTTTTGGGTCTTAAAGGATTTACTTTATTTAAAAAACGTGGGAGCCCAATGTCCAAGCCAAATCCAAGGGACCAAGTCACATGGGGACCCCGTATTCACCAATCCAAGTCCACCATCAAGATTCAAGCGCCAAGCTCACATTAAAAGGATCATACTACCTTTGTTCCTTTGTATAAAATCAAACTATTGGGGTATATAAACAACAAAAATGCGTGTTCCCCATTGCTTGTGGGATAACGTTTTTACAAAAAACCAAATGAAACGCAGTCATTTGATGGAACTTGTGATTTCTAGAAAAAAAGAACACATTGCTTGTGGTAGTTGAGGTTCCACAGCAGCCTTCATCCCAGGAAAACATTATGCTTCAATGTATCAAAGGGTATCGCAACATCTTTTTCAATATTTGTTTCCATTCGCCGTTGGATGATGTGTGTATGATCTGTCCAATAATTCATTCCAGTACCTAAATAACACAAGGATCATGCAAAAAGGGTCGTGTATATATTACCCAGGAATTGGTGATATCAAGTTGTAGTTTCTCTCACGCTACATGTGGATATTGGATGTACAAGTGGCTGCTACAACATACAGAGTGATTGACGAGTGCAAGAATTCTTATTCCAGAGGCAAAGAACTCGATGTATACTTAGTGTATATATCGCCAATCGATGTATGTGTTTGATTCTCATTAGGCGTTTGCAGATATGTTTGCCACAGCTTCCATGCATATTCCTTTATACCTTTATCAGATGGGGACGAGCCAACAAAAAAGGAAAATTCCCCTTCTTGGATTCTTGAGGTATATGCAGAGCACTTTACGAAGGTTTCAAGGGTTTCGGAATGGTTCTATTCTCTGCGGTGCCTGAAATTCGTGGCGAATGAGGAGGAAAAAGTTTAGGCATCACGACCAGTCTTGGTTATGATGAATTGAAATGAATTAAGAAGGCTACAGGTTTTGATTAAATTTGGCTCAGGATTTCAGTTTGACGTTTGATGAATGAGAACGTGTATACATGGTAGTTTTCGCTATTATTTAGTACACATGAGTTCCTGATGGACAGGTTCTTACAAATTAAAATTTGAGAGATAGCTTGAGACAAAGCATAAAAACTTGATAATATTGATTTTTTCACAGTGTTTGAGTTTTATGTTATGTTCGCTGGATTTTACACTATGGGGATCTTGAGTTAATGGAATATATAGTTCTGCTAAAGCAGAAAGCTGAAGTTTTCTCTTTTATGAAGTTAGTGGGGTAGGATGCCAATAGTAAATATATATTCAGAACTAAGAGAGGAATCTCGGGATCATGCCCATGTTGGAAATGCATATTTTGAACAGGTTTGAATATTTAAACTCCTGTAAATAAAAAGATGGACCGATGGTCCATATGGATACCACATTTCATCTGACGACCAAAATAAATTTCGCTACATCAAATTGCACGTAGAAACAATATTTTCAAATTTGTGAAATAAAGATTCTCATGATGAAATATTAAACCACACGTCCTCATCGTGTTGACTGACCAAGAAATCAATGGTCCGCCCATATTCCGCAGACTGAAAGTGTTAGTTGTTTAAGCTTTTAAAAATCAATGAAATTTTATATCGGGAGAAAGTCAAGACACAAGTCAGGTTTGCCAAACAGATCTATGATCAAAATTTATCCCACTGGGTGAAGATGTCATTTGTTTAATATTCCAGAGCTGAGCGGGATTTCTTCCAAGTGTGCAATTTTTTTCACATGTAAGTGCATTCGTGGTTTGGATAATAAGTTAATGGGGTAAATTTATTCTGCTCACAAAAATAAACTGAATTTAATATGGTAAAGGTTGTGGATGGTGAAGATGTCCAAGAAATAACTATTCATCCACTAGAGATACAAGAGCCTTTACCACTAATAATTTATCATCTTCCTATTTGTTGTGACATTTTCTTTCTTTGGCAAAGGAAACATGGTGGTTTTAGATCCCAATTACAAGGAAGAAGCAGTAATGGGTGGAAGAATGACTATCTCTATGAATACACATGAAGATGTCTGTGCTGCTCAAAAATATGGATGATAGTTAATGCTGGGAAATATAAATGAAATTGGATAAAACCAAGAAGTAGAAGCAAAGCTTGGTTTTTAATAAAAAAATGTTTGTTTTAGTCATTTCATTCATAGAGCCTTTTCCGCCCAATGGAGAAGAATTTTCCAAAACTAAAAGAGGATTTTCCTTGGAACATGCATATCTACAATAAACTCCTTTAGTTTTTACATAGGTACTATGGTTTGAGAGAATCGAATTCATCTTCAGAGGGAAAATTTTTAGGTTTTCTAATGATTACTTTAGTCTTCAACGTCTGAGACCCGTTTCGTCAAATGAAGAAGAATTTGCAGAAACTGAGAGAGGCTTTTCTTCATAAAATTCCTATATACAATAATGTCTCTCAGTTTTCACACAGGTATTATAGTTTAATATAATTTAAACCATCTTCACAGGGTATTTTTCCATAAAATTGAAATTATTGTTTGAGTCATAAACTTCAGAAGTAAATTTAGAGGAGCTTGAGGTGAATAAGAGTAAATTAATACATGGGTTTTTTCAGGAACATGATTAATTACAAAAACCTCTCTTATATTTCACATAGTTCTCACCAGTTGATAAATGTAGAAGGGGATTTGAAGCCTATTTTTCAGCAGCCCACATCATATTTTCTGTTTTATGTAAATTGTGGCAAATGTTCCACGTTAGAGTTTGTTAGAAGTTTGTTTCTCAAGTTCTAAATAATTTCGACCCTGTTTCGAGGTTGGTCTTGGGGGTTTAAGACACTAGAAGTATACCCTCAACAAAGGAAGAAAGGGTTGAAACCCATGTGACTTTTGTGTTATGTAATCTTGAGAGTTGTTTTTAATAAAAGTTGTAGAGACGAATGTTGGGTTGTTGAATGCAGAGATTCATGTATATTTCCCAGTTAAAACTTGTTCTTTATTTTCTTTATATGCATGTCCTTCTTGTCAATCTTTCCATTATGTTTTTCTCTCATATCTGAGACAAGTGTGTGATAGTTTCAGAATTCATACTTGGTTATGCTATGTCTATCGTTTCAGATATTCACAAATTGTTTCTTCCAAATTTAATGCAGAATTCATTCTATGTAGTGCTTTGCGTTGATGGACTGTCATTATTTCTTCCTTATCACCAGACCAAAAACATATTGACCATAACCGAATTATTAACTTTCCTTTGCAGACATTTCCCATGCAAATTGCTCTGTGTTTGTTGATAATTGTGACTCCATAACCCAATCTACCATTACCTTGTTTCAACCACAACAGTATTTGAATTTCATTTCATTTTTGTATTTGTCCTTGTTATATATCTGTGAGGGATCCCTATCTGGAAACGAAGAAGCCAACTCCCTTTCCAAAAGTGGTTATGATGTTACCTCAGTGTTCACCTTCCACAACCTTGGGTGCGATTCTGAGTGCTAACACTCTTCACCTCACATCAATAAGGGAAAGAGGCATTACCAGAATAGTTCACATGTGGAATTTAAGAAGGAGAATCCTCCTACATTTGATGGTGAGGTAAATTCTGGTCAAGAAGCTGAAGCTTGGCTTCTTGGGATGAGAAATTATTTCCAAGTCCACTCTGGAAATATCAAGGCAAGGGTAGCCATATTCAACTTAAATGGAAGAGAATCTATATGGTGGGAGCACCTCAGGAAAGTGAAGAAGCTCAATGAAAGAAGAATTGTGTGGAAGCAATTCAAGAAATATTTCAAGCAGAAGTACCTCTCTGATAGGTACTATGATGATAATATTAAAGAGTTCCATGAGCTGAAATTGGGACAATTGACCATGGAAGAATATGCAAACAAATTCTTGGAACTACTGAGGTATGTTAGTTATATTCGAGATGATAAGGTGAAAATCCAGCATTTTGTAAGTGGGATACCTCGTTCATATAAAGATAGGATTGAATTTGATGAACCTTGAACTCTAGAAGAGGCTACAAGGAAGGCCAAGTATTGCTTTGATCAAAACAAAAAAAAACTTGATTTCCATGAGACATGGAAGGACAAGAGGAATGAGAAGTTTGAACAAAGGAAGAAACGTTTCAAACCCTCTAACTTCTGAAATCAACAAAGGCGTCCATCACAAGCTATGACTAAGCCAACCATAATGGTGGGAGACAAGACAAGAGAACCACTTCAATGTTGGGGATGTGGAGGAGATCACATTCCTAAGAACTGTCCGCATCAGAATGGGAATGTAAGTCAAGTTCACAACATCCAAGGAGCTGAAACTGTGAGTCAAGTGGCAAGGACCATCCCTAGAATCTATGAAGCACTAGAGGGCCGCTAGGAAGATCATCAATCAACTATGATTGAAGTTGAAGGTAAGATTGCTAAGAAATATGTTTCTGTTTTGATTGACCCTGTATCTACTCATAGTTATATCACTCCTAAAATTGTTGAAAATTGTGCTTTTAAGAAATTAAAGCATAGAAAATCATGGTTTGTTCAACTAGCCACTGGAACCAAGAGGAAAGTTAGCGAAGTGGTAGATAAATGTCCATTAGTCATGGATGGGATATCCACTTATGTAAACCTGAATATTCTGCCACTTGGTTCTTATGATATTCTCATTGGAATGGACTGGTTAGAAGCACACAGAGTTACACTTGACTGTTACAGCAAAAATTTTGAATGCATGGATGAAGAAGGAAACCCAAAGGTTGTAAGACAAATTCCAAAGGTGATTTTTGTGAGGCATATTTCAGCAATGCACTTGAAGAAGTTCTGTAGGAAAGGTTGTCGATAGTATGCAACCCATGTTTTGGAGGCAACAAAAAATGAAACTCATAAGTTGGAGGACTATCATGTATTGAAAAAATTTAGGGATGTTTTTCCTGATGAGATTCCAGGACTTCCTCCAAACAGAGACATTGATTTTAAAATTGAACTTATGCCAGGAGCTGCAAAAGTGTCCAAGACACCATACAGGATGAGCACACTAGAATTGATAGAGATGAAAATGCAATTACAAGAGTTGTTGGAAAAGAAATATATAATGCCGAGTGTATCCCCGTGGGGAGCACCAATTCTATTTGTGAAAAATAAAGATGGGACACTCAAGTTATGTATTGTCTACAAACAGTTGAACAAAGTTACTATGAAGAATAAATACCCATTACCTCAAATTGATGACCTTTTTTATCAAATGAGACGAGCAAAGGTATTTTCAAAATTTGACTGGAGGATTGGTTACCATTAGGTAAGAATCAAAGAGGAAGATATTCATAAGAAAACCTTTAGAACAAGGTATGGGCATTATGATTTTGTGGTGGTACCATTTGGTCTCACAAATGCACCATCTACATTCATGTGTCTCATGAATAGTCTTTTTAGCAAGTATCTAGACAAGTTTGTTCTTGTCTTACTAGATGACATTCTTATTTATTCTAAGAATGAAGGAGAGCATGAAGAACAATTAATAATAACATTGCAATTTCTAAGGGAGCATAAGTTGTATGCAAAGTTGAGAAAATGTGACTTTTATAAAGATAAAAATAAATATTTGGGTCACATTATCTCAGACGAAGGAATATCTGTGGACCTTGAGAAGATTGAGGTCATTATGAATTGGCCAACTCCAAGAAATGTGACAGATGTGAGATCCTTTAAGGGACTTGTTGGGTACTACATGAGGTTCATTCAAGGATTCTCTAAGGTCACACATTCAATCACTTCTTTGCAAAAGAAGGGGATACAATTTGAATGGACACCAAGATGTGAAGAAAGCTTTCAATGGTTGAAGAATCTTCTTACGAGTGCACCAATTATGAAAATCGTTGACCCGGGAAAATAATTTATGGTGTGTACCAATGCATGCAATCAAGGACTTGGAGGAGTTCTTATATTGCAATACAATCATGTGGTATGCTATGAGTCAAGAAAGTTGAAGGAGCATGAGAAGAACTATGCTACTCATGATTTAGAACTTGCAGCCATAGTACATGCTCTAAAGATGTGGAGACATTACTTAATGGGAAGGAAATTTGAGCAAAGGACATACCATTGTGGTTTGAAATACTTGTTTGATCAACCAACTTTAAATGCTAGGAAAGTTAGATGGTTGGAATATTTGTGTGAATTTGATTTTGAAATCAATCACATAAAAGGAAAAGAAAACAAGGTGGTTGATTCACTCAGTGGGAAAGTACATGAAATGCATGTGGTATCTCTCAGTATTTTCCAACCAGATTTGAGGCAGCAGATTATTAACCATATTGCTAAGGATGAAATGTATGTACAGATAAAGGACAATTTATAGCAGCAAAGTCTTGAAAGGAAGTATGAGGAATATAAATTGAAAGAAGATGAAATTCTTACTTATAAGAACATAATTTATATTCCAAATGTGGAAGACTTGAGGAGAATTTTTATGGATGAAATCCATCAAGCTCCATATTCTGGTCACTCAGGATATTAGAAGACAATTTCTACAGCCAAAAAGCAATAATTTTGGCAGGGAATGAAAAAAGACATTGCTGGGTATATTTCTAATTGCATGAAATGTCAGCAGGTTAAAGTTGAAGATCAACACCCATTAGGTTTTTTGCAACCTTTTCCAATCCCGAAATGGAAATGGGAAGTCATTTCCATGGATTTTATTACAGGATTTACAATGACTATGAGACAACATGATTCCATCATGGCTGTGGTGGAAAAATTAGTAAAGGAATCACATTTTATATCGGTTAACTCCACATATAAAGTTGATGCCATTGCAAAGATTTTCATGAAGTAAATTTTTAAATTGCATGGATTGCCTAAGGCAATAATTTCTGACAGCGATACCAAGTTTACTTCCAATTTTTGGAAGGGTCTGTTTACTTATTTGGGTACAAAACTGAACTTTAGCACCGCCTACCATCCTCAAACCGATGGGAAAATAGAGAGAATGAATCAGGTGCTTGAAGACATGCTTGACATGTATGTAATGGACAAACCATCAAAGTGGGAGGATTATTTACACTTGGTATAGTTTTCATATAATCACAAGAAACAAGCATCACTAAGAATGAGTCAATATGAGGCAATATGAGGCTTTATATGGAAGAAGGTGTAGGACACCAGTGACTTGGGATAATCTAGTGAATAGAATTCTGATTGGTCCAAAATTGCTGAAGGAAATGAAACAAGAGGTTGCAAGAATTAGGTAGAACTTGAAAGCAGCCCAAGATAGACAGAAGAGCTATGTAGATAATCATAGAGTGCATAAGGATTTCAGTGTTGGGGATGATGTTTATATTAGAGTCAATCCAAGGAAGAGTTCCTTGAAGCTTGGGAGTTATGCCAAGATGTCACCTAGATATTGTGGGCCATTTGAAGTGCTTGAAAGAATAGGGTCAGGTGCATATAGACTTGCATTTTTTGCTAGCACTAGAGCTCATAATGTTTTTCATCATTCTTTGCTTAAGAAATATGTACATGATCCTAACCATGTGATTAATTGGGATGTGAGCCAGGTGGAACCCGAGGGAGAGTTCCAAACCGAGCCATTGCGCATCCTCGAAAAGAAGGTCACAATGCTCTGGAATCAACCTGTTGGATAGGTAAAGGTGTAGTGGAAGCACTAAGGTCCTGATGAGGCTACGTGGGAGATGGAGGATTCCATGAGAGTGGCACATCCATTTTTGTTCAATTTTGAAGAACACTGAAGACAGTGCTAATCTAAGGGGGAGGGGAATGTAATACCCCGATTTTGACCCCATGGTATTAAAATTGTATATGATATATATATGGTTATTAAATAATGATGAGGAGCTCAAGGTCAAGGCCCTGCCATCAATTTGATGTTTTACGTATAGGCAATTAGAATCGATGCCTATGGCTCGCGTGCTAGTTAGGAACAATATATTTTGGAGATATCGTGTAAATATGCAATTTAATAAAATACCCACAACTAGATATGCACTGTAATGAACGAGATGGGGGCATGATTTCATAAGGAATATGGAGGGGATTTATTCAGACCCCTGAGCCATAGGGTGAGGCCAGATGTCAATGGGAGAACCTATAAACCCTCATCTACCCTTTTGATGTCATGCCTGGGAAAGCCTGCATTATCTGGAAAAGCTGTATTCTTCCTTATGGGTAAAGTAATCACCCAGGAAATGGGTGCCCGAGTCATTTTTTCCTTATCCCGCAGTCACTAGAGGATTCATAGAGGGGGGTGGATTTTTCATTTTCATGGGATTTCATGCATTGTTCATTGTTTGTGGTTGATTGTTCATGGTTGTTTTACCCTCACGTAGAGAGTTTTCATCCTGTAGACGCAACAAGAGCTAGCAAAGGCATTAGTCTCTCATTATGCAGCGTATCTCTTCATCTATCCTTGGCTGGAACCTTGGTTTTTTGTATCACAAAGTGGTATGGAACCCTGGTTATTTGTGTTACCAAGTGGAACCCTGTTTTGTTGTGTCACCTTGTGGTTTGTTGTTATGTTTACCCTGGTTTAGGTCTAAACTGTATGCAAGACTTAGGGGTGGAAGAGACGCAGAATTTGCTTGATAAACATAGTGTAGAGAGGAACCTTACAAAATTATCAGAGTGGTTGTTGAATCTTCTATGCACACCCTTAAGAGCACTGGAAGGGAAGTTATGGCCTGAGGGATTGTGTAGCAGAGAAGGGGATGCTTCCTTGTGTTGGGTGTGTAGGTATTGTGGATGTCAGGCCAGATAAATCTTGTGAAGGTGTCCCTAGCTCAGTGAATGAGCTCACCATCTTAGAAATTCTTCATGTCCGCTACTTTAGCATCCTTATAAACCCAACTGTTAGTTGTCTTGGATGAGTCTTGACATGCATTTGGTTATGTGTGAAACCCTACCTGGGTAGCCTGATAAACCCAATGGTGTGTTGGATTGGATGAAGAGACTGATAAACCCATCTGTTATTTTTCTTGGTTGGACCTTAATGTGAATTTGGCCATGTGTGAATCATTGCCTTAGCAGCCTAAAAAATGCAACGATGTGTTGGCTTGGCTGGATAACCTGATAAACCCAACTGTAGGTTGGATTGGTAGTGTTTAATGTGTTCTGGTTATGTGAGAGCCTATTGTTCCTTGTGGAAATCATTCCCAACTTGGGGGTGGTAGTTGTGTTGAGATATTGATGAACACAAATGGCATATGGTTGGGTGGAACATTGCAGCGACATAGCTAGTTGTAGGACAACTAGCCTCTGGTTATTTTTAATTCTAAAATGTATTTTATTAGAAATTATTATGAAGGTGTTGAATTCTTGCTAAATATTCAAGTACAGTTTACTGCTTTTATACTTTCCTGCATTTTACATCTGCACATGCTTCTTGGTTTCCCATGCATTTTGCTTAAGTTCATGGAGTCTAGAAGCCTAGTTATAGAGTCAAAATGCATATGAATTAAGCATTTTCGCACCCCAGAATCATCCTATGGAAGGTGGAAGGCCGGAGGAGAAAAGAGAAGTTGGAACAAGGAAAAAAGTGGTTTTCCGCACCCCGGAGTCCACCGCGGAATGTCGAAGGCAGAAGGAGGAAAGCGAAAATTCAAAGGGAAAGTGTAACATATTTTGGTATTTCCATATCCTGGAGTCCGCCCATGGAATGCGAAAGGCAGAAAGCGGAAATCGTAGATCCAAAGGTAAAGGTAAGATATTTCAGGTTTTTCGCTATCCGGAGTCCTCTACGAAAAATAGAAAGTGGGAAGCGGAAATGTGAGAAATATTAGTGGAGAATTTAAGAGTTTGGCCTGCTACAAGCGGCATTGAGGAATGTGAAAGTCAGAAGGTGGAAGGCAGAAAGATCCTACTAAGTGTAGAAAGGACTTTTCTAGTTGCGAAAAGAATCTGTTAGCAGAGAAACCACTGTTACAGGAGCAGTTAAGATTCAAAATGAATATTGTTAGAGGATTTTATATGACCCATGACTTGATGTTTTTAAGAAATTTTATTTTTATGCATGTAAGTTAGGTGTATCGGTACGTGACATCTTCCATTATTTTCTTCTTTCCCTTATCATTCACTTAAATTTCCTAACATGACATGGCCTCCTTCTTTTCTCTAACAGTTCCATGCTTTTACTAATATGGACATTGATCATCTTAGCATCACCCATGGTGACGGTTCTTTTCTCTTCCAATAGAAAACTAATCAAGCTATAAAAGTCCAAGGGTTTCTTAATCTTTTAAGTTGCTTCCCGAGATTCCAACTAGACCACCATTTTCCTTAAAGTGTCACATAATTTTATTGCACCCATTATTTCTTATGACCTCCTTCTGTTGAGACTTCCAAGCTTCAATTTTTTCTTATAACCCATCTCTACACCTCCTCATTGTTCAATTTCTCCCTAAACTCTCACATCCACCCAACCTCTTATTGGAGTTGACTTCACAAGTACCCACAAGGCTTAAATTATCCAATTAATCTCCTCCTTCAATACTTCTACTCAACCTCATATTCTACATTTTTTTCTTTTCCACCTCCTTTGTAGAAATCAATTCTTCCTACAAATTTCAACCCTCAAGAAGGTTTTCTAGATCATTCTATACAACTCTACTCAACCTCACTATTGGATAGGTACCAATCTTTCAAACCTCTACACATTTGTTTCTTTTCCTCTTAATAACTCTACCCAACTTCTTGTGTTGGAGCTATCCTCAACTCCTTTAACTTAACTCTGCCAAATTGAAAATGTATTTATCTTATTCACCTATCCACATCTCAACACCTCAATATTGGAGTTTTAATATTCCTTCATTAGGATTCCACCTATATTGTGGGATAATTTGGTATAATACCACTTTGATGCATATGAAGTCCTAAGGAAGGACCCCCTACATGTATTTCTAACTCAAACAAAACCCATCCACAAACACAAGGAGGATAAGGACATAACTGTTCAATGAATCAACATTATGCAATGGATAAAACACTACAGAAATTCGACATAAAAGCTTCAATTTAAAAACAAGCTCAATAACCATTTTCACGTTATTCAAATCAAATTTATAAAATTTACAAATAGGGCCTCGAAGGGTCTTATTAATCACTCAATTTACAATTGGGTTTTTAAAATTTTCAGTATCTCATCACGCACCCTCACAACCTATTGGTATAAGTCTCAGTTATGCCTTAGAATCACCTCACTCAATTAGTCATGAAATTAAAAAATTTACCTTTTCTTTGTTGTCCACGACCTATTTCTTCCTCAATATCTACCCTCTTCTCTTCAAGGTCTACTCTTCTCCTCTCTACATATCCTACTAATATGTTATTCTTTCATTTTTTATTTTCTTAATTCCCCTTCTATTCCTTCTTCCCTAAACCTTTGCTTGGTTTCTTCTTCTCTTTCTCCTTTATCCTTCTACAACTTATTTCTCTGTATCTCTTCTCTATGATTATTTATGTATATTCTCTTCTTCATCTCCTTGTATTCTCCTTTTTTCTTTTCTTTTCTTTATTCTTCTCCAGTACTCTTGATGGGTTCCTTTTCTCTCTACACAATTGTTCTACTATTCATTCTTCTTCTATTTCCTCTATGTCTTCTTCTCCACTAGAGCCCTCATTTCTCTACCATCTCTTTATCTAGAGGATTCCCTTCTCTATAACCTCCCTCTCCTCCTAACTTTGTGAACTGGTTCTTTGAACCCTTGGTTCGTAAAAAATACCCTATGAATTAATGAAATTATTTTTCAAATTAAATTAAGAATTCATGGCCTCCAGCAAAAATAGGTTGTTCATATATGAATAGGGACTCCTAGATCCTCCTAAGAGACACATTATACTACATCAATAAACATCTATTTATTCCAACCTTCCAGGGATATCCACATCCATTATGTTGTCATGGATATAATTGATATTGATCATAGATGTTTGTGCAAAACTATCTAATTCACACTTATTCGCACAAAATTGTCTATATCACAATCCCTTGCAGAAAACAAAAAGTAGTAGTCTAAATGTTAGACATTTTTGTTGATTTTTGTGTAAATATGTTGATCTTTTATCTTTAAGTGCTGAGATGCTGAATACTTGAATCAATAGAACATTCAACCACATAAAACATTCAACCGTAACATACAATGTAGCCTTGGGAAAACCATCAAAACAATGACAATGAAAAACCCCATCAAATATTTAGAGTATAATTATGATAGATAGCAAGAAAGTCTTTTATGATAACAAATTGCTTTCAACTCCCCAGGTGCAAGATAAGAGAGAATAGACAACCCGTGTGTAGATACAGAGCAATAGAGAAGAGAGATCAACAATATGAACTTTCCAATGAATTTGATACAATAAAAACTTATGTCAAAGTAGTGCCATGCAAGGAACTGTGAACCACTACATGGGGAATTAGCCTCACATGCAAACTATAGAGAATTTCCTTCTTGAAAACTTGTTGTATGCCTCAGTTTCTTCATCATGCGCAATCAATGCACCATGCCTTTCTTCTTTAATATTAAATCATGCTTGACTATCTTCAAAGTGAACTTGCCTCTTCCTTAACAGTGGGATCTAACTTAATTAACATGCTAACTTAAGTTTCTTCATGTAATAGGTGAAAATCAAGTGTTGTCTTTTAACTTAAGTTCCATCTTTTAGTTTAACTAAAGTGTCGTCTTTTAGTTTAACTAAAGTTCCATCATGCAAAATACTTTAGTTAACTAAGTGTTAACTAATTCCTTTTGATTAACGCTTTAGTTAACTATTCTTAACTGAAATCATGCTTATTTATTTTATTGAAGTGATCATTATGAGTTCTCCTTTAATTAATGGATGCATACATTAATAATTTAATTGAAGATTTAATTGAGCCATATAATTGTCTTTAACTGAAGATTTAACTAAATCTCCTAACAATTCGAGTTTCACTTTAATCAACTGAAGTCATCTCATGAGCAATTCGAAATATCTTATTTTCTATGCATTATATTTATCTCTTATATTTACTACATGGTAAATATGTGCTAACTTTAATTATCTATAATATCATATTATACTAATAATATTTGTTGAATTCTTTGATAATATTATATTACACTGAATCAAATGATCATATGCTTAAGTAATTCACTCTAGAGGTGGCCAGTCTCTAGAGGAGAATTAATAGATTTATCCATATTGAATGACCATGGTTAGTAATACATCACACAACATTAAGGTAAATAAATGTAACCGTGGAAGATATTCTATTTTGTATTATTATTGTTATTACCCCTTCCAGAGATGTTGTTCCTCCGATTAGGGATGTCATTAATGCATTTGGTCATGTAAAGTCTTGAGGTAAAACCTCTGGTGTAAGTCGGGTTAGTAGTACCCACAAAAGTATTATTAAAATGTATTTTTTATTCTTCCAAGGAAATTCATCCTAGTTGGGTTATTAGGCCTCTCAGTTGATTAGTATAAATAGGAGAGGCGCTTCCCTCATTTTGACAAGCAAAACACTCAAGTAGTTGCTCTAGAGAGAGAAGGAGCAATCCATCTCGAGGAGAGGAAGCATTCTAGTCTTATGCTTTGGGTCTTACATTGTACTTGGTTGAAGTCTATATCGAGGAAGTTTTGCTAGGTTTTCTTCCCCATGAGGGTTTCTCGTGATAAATCTATGTGTTCTTTTTTGTGGTTGTGCTTGTCTTTCTTTCAGTGATCCTTTTGTATATAGTTATGATGCTATGATGCTAAATGTTTTTAGATATTTCATAACCATTGAAACATTAACATGGTATCATATCCACCCTAAAAGAAGTTTTTGTGCAGCCAAAACACTGCTACAACTGCAACTACTGAAGATTAGGGTTTCATGCTTGAAAACCCTAGAAGACAAAAACTAGTCATCTTGGGAATTTTGCTATAATTCGATATTGAAGAAGGATAAATATATAAAACTTTGATAGGGAGAAGATGAAATATTTATGTACCCTGTGTAATAATTTCATCCTTATATTCTCTATACTTCAGGATATATGATTCCTCCAAATTAGGGTTACAACCTCCTCCAGAATACAGTCATAAACATGTGACCTAAGGAGAATTGATATATCTTGGGATAGGAAGGTCCAAATAAAATTTTACAAGATGTTTCAGATAGGGCACAGACTGTAGTTTATGTGTTCTAAGTTTCAGACCCCGAAGGTGAAATACTGACACATGGAAGTTCGTACAAGTTTGTTATGTTGAACAGTCTTTAAAGAAGTCACCTTGGGAAAATTTGCATAAGTCCCACTTGTAGAATCCAATTATCCTCTAACCTATGGGGTTGGAAATAAGACAGATTAGGCTATCTTAGGATGAACCTTCAGGCCCAGAGAAGTAGTAATTTCAGAGATAGAGAAGAAACAATATCAGGAAATTTTGCAGAAGAAATTGAGAAAACTAGGGATTCATGTTTTGGGCACTTCTTTCCATTGATTAGTGGAAAAAGGAGGACGATAAAACTCTCCCTAGGAGGGTGCACCTTTATATGGAATATGTTTCTCATTCTGTTTAATTTTAATTTTTGACCTAACACTACTATCGGGGAAAACTAGGGCATCAGATATTTTGCAGTTCTCTCCACAGTTTTGGGAAAATGAGTATGTTGCTCAGCTCACCTTGAGGAGGCACACATTTCTATCCAATCATATCTGAAAGATACCTAATTTGAAAATAAGTGTTTCTCTATCAAACCTTATATCCTCTAGAATAATTCTTCTAGAAAACCTTTCAAGCAAGCATCAAGTTGTAGCAACCTCATTGGTAAGTTCTATCCTCTCTATTTCCATTTGAGGTTCTCATTTTTATCATGATGAAAAACAGTTCCAATCTTGAGAAAAAACTTGAAGGAACCAAGAACCTTTGAGCATGGAAGTATAGAGTTCTTCTCACACCTAAAGAAGTGTGACCCGGAGAACTATAGCAAAGAAGAAGTTGTAGATTCAAAGAGAGATGAAGACAAATCACAAGAAGGACTTAGTCAAAGCCAAGAGGATTATTTCCATCTCCATTGGATCTCACATGTATCATCCTTGTAGAACCCCAAGGATATGTTTGATATAATGACTATCCTGTATGAAGGAAATAATATCGATTGAAAGATGACATTGAGGAATCAGTTGAAGAATGTGAAGATACAGAACTCATAGACCATGCAGTATCACTTCACAATGGTTGCTCAAATCAAGGAACAACTTGAAGTAGTTGAAGAAAATGAGGAAGAAGGAGATATTCTTATGACCTCCTTGAATGGTCTCCCAATATCATTGGACTCATTCATTCAGGGAATCTGTGCAAGAAGAAATCTGATCTCTTTCAACAAGACTATGGGAAGATTGCACACAAAAGGAAGATTGACTCATAACATGAGAGGAGAATATGGGAGAAAATAGAAATCAAGCTCTCACAATTTAATCTAAGAAGAAGTCATAGAAAGAAGGAGGATGTCACGTCCCTACCCCTCATACCGATGATGGAGAGGACATGACTAGGATGTTACTGTTGTCAAAACGGGCAATCTAGCCCCATGAACATGATAATAAAAATGCATTGAATAAAAAACATACATAGATGCATTGTACATGAAATAAATAGCGAAAGAAAAACACATTCATTCAAGAATTCAGCATGTTCATAGTAATTCATAAAACAAATACAGTTGTGGAAATTAAATATACAAAGAATACTTATCTTGAGAAGAAGCTTCCTCACAACTAGCTATGTTGCTGCAACATTCCACCCAACCATAGGCCAGTGTGCTCATCAATCTCTCAACACCACTGCCACCCTTGAGTTGGGCATGATTTCCACAAGGAACTAGGGAACAACATGCTTACACATAGCAAGACCATACACCCATAGTCAAGCCAACACACAATTGGGTTTCATAGACTATCAGAGCAACAAGACAATAACATGGGAGCCCTGGAACTACTCATCCAAGTCAACAATCACATCCAAACACATTCAACCATTTAACAAATGGGTTCCTTGGAATTACTCAGCCAAGTCAACACAAGCATGCACTTCACAACAAAGTACAATTGCTGGGTATGGACAAAAACGTCCTAGAAGCCAAAATGAAAAGGAAACAAGTGTAAAACATCCTTGTGATAGTGTAAAAACAACTACCATAAACCCCAAAATCCTAATTCTATCCCCCCAACCACTGAGCATAACCAAAAACGGATTTGCAACTAAGAACAAATTGGTAAAATTGGGGAAAAACACCCAGTGAGTGAAATATGATTTCAAAAAACGTTTATGGGCATTGTAGAGGCTAAAACGACCCCTATCTACACCCAAATCGTGGGTCTCCTTTGCCCATTCACTGCACAACTCCAAAAACAAAAATATGGGTATGGAAAAATAAATAAACAACAGAAAAACGTGGAGGTAAATGCTTAGCAAGCTCCTGTTGTGTGAGGAAGACAAAAACGCCTCTTAGAAACCCCCAAATCATTAATCTTTTCTATACATTCACTCAGAAAGACCCAAACGAATTTCTTGGCATGTAGAAATTGAGAAAAATGCAGAAAAATGGGATGAGAATGCCCCAACTTTCTCCAGGTGCGTGAGAGAGCAAACGCATGGGTGAATAATGGCTTGGGCCTCCTTTTCCAAATATTTACTTGGCCCATAAGTCAAAATTCATTTTCCCAAAAATGGGTGCTCTTCCCAATTCAAAATTGACCCCCATGCCTTGCCCATTCCCATGCAATAACTTCCTCCACCAACTTCTAGATGACTGGACACAAAAGGAAAAAATGGGTAGTTGACAACTTTATGGGTTTTCCCTTAGACATTTGGATTTTCCCCATAGGCTCAAAGGTTTGAATATTTCCCCCTCCCTATTCCTTGTGAAATCATGCCCCCGTCTCTTTAACGTTGTGGCGCATAGCTAGTTGTGGTATTTTTATTAATTTGCATTTTACATGATGTCTCAAACATATTTTTCTTGGCTAGCACATAAACCATCATCATCGATTTTAATCACCGATACATAAAATACTAAATCCATGGTGGGGCCTTTGCCTTGAGCTCCACACCATGATCAAATAAAATATTTACATCATGAGAAATTCAATACCATCGGGTCAAAACAGGGGTGTTACAGGGACCATCATCACAACATAAGATGAAAGGAATCCTTCCAACATTCAATACTACAATTGTGATGATAAGGGACACTACTTCAGAGATTGTGCCAGAAATAGAGGCCTCTTCAATAAGAAGTCAAACAAGAAAATACATCATGCTCACACCGCTGAAGATGATGAAACAACTAATTCAGAGAGAAAAAAGAAGATTCCTCAAGTGATGAGGAACATGAATTCTACTAGTGAAGAAAATGAACATAGTCTTATATGTCTCATTATTTGGATAATAAGGATTGCAGTTAGTGACACTTAGATTTAGTACATAGGTTCCTAGAATCAGATGAGGAAGTAGAAGGCTACAGTTATTCTTGCAAGGACATAAGGATCAAGAAGGAGTCCACCCACCAAACAAAGAAAGACAAGTTCCCAGAATCAAATGATGAAGTAGAAGGCTCCAGGACATAAGGATCAAGAAGGAGTCCTCCCACCAAACAAATAAAGGGAAGTATTTGAATTTCCATTTCCTATATATCTAGTTTCTTATGTGACATTGTTTAGTTGTGTACATATCTATGTTCAAGGAAATGTATTGTGCATGATAGTTTACATTAATGAACAATATACTACTAATATGCATGTGATGGGTAAGTGGCCTATGGTTCTATACAACACTCCATTGCTACTTATCTAGAATGAAACCTCTTTACTGAAATTTTGGGATTAGTGCACAATCTCAATAATGTTATGGTAGAGATGGAAGGCATCTAGAAAATTTCCATGTGTATATGGGATATGGATGAATGTTGTATTGGCTAAAATAGTTGCATAATTATATCTTTATGCATAAAAAATTTTCATTATGAATATGTCTTATGAAATGTTTCTAACCATGCTACTTATGTATTTGACTTGTAGGAAAGATTGTGTATAATCACCTACAAGAAAAGAAGGATGAGACTTGTTCCTAAGAACAAGTGATGATAGTCATTTAGAAGATTTAGTCCAATAAACATACATGAACATGAACCTGAAGCTCCTAGGGTTAGAGACATCGTAGCGAAATAAAGAGCTTCCACAAAATATAAGAATCATGATATGAACTAAAGAGAGCGGTATATCCACCTCAAGAGATAAAGACCATCTTGGGAATGAGAGATAATTCAAGATGAAGAAAAGTATGACGGGACTTCCAGTGAAAGTAAGTGGACACAAATACACTCTAGTTATGTGGCATAGTTGAGTGACATCATTGATGTAGAACCTTACAACTATGAAGAAGTGTCCAAGGAGAAATGGAAGAAGACTATGATCAAATAATACTACTTGATCACAGGGAATGATGTCTAGGATGTGGTTTTGAGACCTGAAGGGAAGTCTCTAGTGTCTTCCATGTGGATCTACAAGATCAAGTATGCAGCAGATGAAAACATCGAGGGATACAAAGCAAGGTTCATGGTTTCTCTCAGAAAGAGGGAGTTTACTATGGCATGAAATACTCCATCGACCAAACACACTTCTCTATTGAAGTATAAATGTATATCGAGCAGAGAACCACATATGCATAGAAGGCTTTGTACGAGCTCAAAAGGCACCCATGGATAAGCACATGAGAAGCTTGAAGATCACCTAGACTGATGAAGATCTTAACCTTTGCTACAAGCTTGAAGACGGAAGCCTATAGAGGACGACAAGCTCACATATGGGTGCAAGAGGAAATTTTCAACAAATTTCAATATAAAGGATCTTGGTATACAATGACCTGATATGTATACATAGAATATTAGTAGCAGGGGATACTACCTATCACTCAAGTACATAATTTTTTGATACATAGAGTACAAATGCAAAGGGAGGATGATTGTCTGCTTCAAAGGGAGTGACTATAGAAGATCCTCGAGTTTGAAATGGAATAATAGGATGGAAATTTTCCTAATGGACTAAGGATTTAACAAGAGTAAAGTGGGTTCCAACCTTTACTTCAAGGTTGAATGAGGAAGACTGGTATATGTCGATGACCTGAAAAGATTAACTTATTGTAGATGCACAGAGGAAGTGCCAAAGATAGAAAGAGCACCTCAGGATGATTGGGATCAGTTATGATCTCATGGATTAGCAAAAAGAGATTGAATACATTGCATCATGTTCATCTTGTAGAGAAGCAGTATGGATTCACAAACTATTGGAAGCACTATTGAGATAGATGCAACATATATTTATTGTGACAACCAGAGTTGCATCAAGCTAGCAGAGAACTTGGTGTTTCATAAAGTTTGAGATATGGTGCAGAGAGGAGCCGTGAAGCTCTAGTATGTTCCTACATAGGAACAAGTTGTTGATGTGATGAATAAGCCTTTGTCTTATGTAAAGTTTGAACACTTTCGAGACAATCTTGTTGTATTCCGAAAGGACCTCCCTGGAAAGAGGGAGTGATGATAAGAGAATGAGAGGGTAATGGTATTCTAGTATAGAGAAGGCTAGTCAAGTTTTTGAGTATGCTGGATGTACAATAAAATAATGATGAGGAAAAGTGGTCTAGTCATTGTATAGAGAACCCAACTCGGTCATGTCTTCGTGGGAAGATCCCAATATGGTTGGTGACATCACATAAGGTGGATCCCAATATGTATGGTTGTATCACTAAGGGTATATCCCAATATGATTGGTGGCATCCTCAGAAGGAATATCCTAGGAAGGTTGGTCGTATCTTCAAATAGGAATATCCCAATGATATGTGGTTCTGCATACAAGAAAACTCTCTTATTGAGAGTGGTCCTAGCTCTTACCAGCTGAGGATGGTCCTGCATATGATAGTACTCTATTCTAGAGAGTGATAATTCATTCACTTATAGGATGGTCCTACAGACAAGAACAATCTCTTGTTGAGAGTGGTCCTAGCTCTTACTGGTTGAGGATGGTCTTGTAGGCGATTTACTCTCTTCTAGAGAGTGATCGTGCATTCACTTGTAGGATGGTCTTGCGGACAAGAACACTCTCTTGTTGAGAGTGGCCTAAGCTCTTACTAGTTGAGGATGGTCCTATAGATTATAGTACTCTCTTCTGGAGAGTGATATTGCATTCACTTGTAGGATGGTCCTGTGGGAAAGAACACTCTCTTGTTGAGAGTGGTCCTAGCTCTTACCGAATGAGGATGGTCCTGCAGATGATAGTACTATCTTTTGGAGAGTGATACTGCATTCACTTTTAGGATAGTCTTGTGGACAAGAACACTCTCTTGTTGAGAGTGGTCCTAGCACTTATCGACTAAGGATGGTCCTACATACGATAGTACTGTCATATGTTGAGTGGTCCTGCATCTGGTTGTGGACAATATTTTCATTCAATTGCAGAATATAGTATCCTCTTTAAGGATGTCCCTATGGACAATAACACTCTCTTGTTGAGAGTGGTCCTAACACTTACTGGCTGAGGATGGTCCTACGAATGACAGTACTCTCATATGTTAAGTGGTCCTACATTTAGTTGCAAACAAGTTCTGCATTCAGTTGTAGATGACAATATCCTCTCTGAGGATGGTCCTGTGGAAAAGAACACTCTCTTGATGAGAGTGGTCCCACAACTTATTGGCCAAGGATGGTCCTACGGATGATAGTACTCTCTTATGGAGAGTGGTCATGCATTCACTTGTGGACGAGTTCATGCATTTAGTACCAGAGATGATGCTTGAATATATTGTGCTTGAGATGATGATGATGATCAAGATGATGATGCTTGAGATGATGGCATAGATGATGATGCTCTAGATGATGATAGTGATGATGCTCGAGATGATTCCAGAGATGATGATGCTCGAGGTGATGCCAAAGATGATTATGCTCGAGATGATACCATATGATAGACATGTTTGTGATGATTATGTTCCATGGATGATGATTATGTTGATGTAGTTTCGAAAACTTCCTATGACATATAGATTCACCAGTCAGTTGTACAGATGTATTTTTGTAGAATACCTTCCTTGTTAAGAGAGAGTGTTAAATAAATGTAACTATGGAATATATTCTATTTTGCATTATTATTGTTATTACCCCTTTTGGAGATGTTGATCCTCCGATTAGGGATGTTATTGATGTATTTGGTCATGTAAATTATTTAGGTAAAACCTTTGTTGTAAGTCGGGTCAGTAGTACCCACAAAATATTATTAAAATGTATTTTTGAGTCTTCCAAGGCAAGTCGGCCCTGGAAGCAAGGATAAGTCAGCCCATTTGGGTTATTAGGCCTCTCAGTTGATTAGTACAAATAGGAGAGGCGCTTCCCTCATTTTGACAAGAAGAACACTCAAGAAGTTGCGCTAGAGAGAGAATGAGTAGTCCATCTAGAGGAGAGGAAGCATTCTAGTCTTATTGTTTGGGTATTCCAATGTACTTGGTTGGAGTCTATATCGAGGAATTTTCATTGGGTTTTCTTCTCCATGAGGGTTTCCCAGGATAATTCTATGTGTTCTTTTGTGTGGTTGTGCTTGTCTTTCTTTCAATGATCCTTTTGTATATGGTTATGATTTTATGATACTAAATGTTTTTATATCTTATATAACCATTGAAATCTTAACACATTAATGCTTCAACATGAAAATAATTTACCTCTATAGTTGTAGGTCCACCCCATGGGTACCTACTGTAAATGGAGGTCTACATTAGAATCTGACTTGACACACAAGTCTCGAGTCTTGTCCAACAAGACTTTACAACATCATCACTTTGATATATCAAATCATTCACCTCAAAACATGAGAAATATCCTTTACACTAGATTCTTAGTCATTATTGAGTCCAACCTAAGAATTCTACTCCAAGTTCTTGAGTCCAACTCAGAATCCCTACCTTAACACATGAGGCCTAGTCCTGTATGCACACAAGATTGTCTTGGAGAATGAATCATGATGTTGTACTTTCAAAACTCCCTCTTAGTGAGGGAGGCATTCTCTTACATACCAATATTGTCTCAAAGTACCTAAACTTCATCATTGATATAGGGTTTGATAACACATTTGCAATATGTTCTTCAGTGCCAATGTATTGAATGTGTACCTCTCTGGACCATGCCTTTGATGACTCTGATTCTTCATATTAATGTGTTTTGACTTATCATGAAACATGAGTTTTTTTAGAGCTTAATATAACTCTTATTATTAAAGTGAATGTCCATAATATTCTTCTTGAACAACCCAACAAGTAGCTTCCTAAGGTACATTGCTTTTCAGTAGGTACTACTAGCTGCAATATAATTTTCTTATGTAATACTAGATGAAATACACTTTGCTTATGTAGTACTAGTCGTAATACACTAGCACCCCAATTGGAGTTGGCATAACCAAGAGCATTTTCTCACCATTGGAGGAATATTTGAGTCCATAATCAATAGTAACTGGAAAGTACCTAAGCACATACTTAGTTTCTATGTTTAATCTCAAACTTGACAAGACTCACATCATAACATCTAATAGGTCTACTATGTATCAAATAGATTAAGGAATGTATAAGCTAGTTATTCAAAATCTTGTAGTTTTTCTAAAGTAGAAACCATGGATTTTAAATCCATCATACCAAACCTTCTCAACACATCAAATGTGTAATTTTCTTGCAAAAATAAAATTCCAACCTTCCTTTGTCAATCTTCAACATTTTCTTTCTGCTTGTTGACTTATGGAATCTTCTACAGTCTAGATAAGTTCTCTATGATGTTCTCTAAGGATTGACCACTTTCAAAGTGGTTTATATTTTCTTTTCTATATTACAGTACCCCAATAGCCAACTATATGGTTATTTTACCTCTCAAGGATGTTTGAATTCTCCCCAACAATCCTAACCATAACTCACTCGAGTATTTGATTGTCACTTAGTCTCGAAAACCTTGACTATTATCTGATAATCATTTGAGATCTTGACTATAGCTTTTCTCATGTGGGTGCACCCCACATGGGATACATCATCCCCTGGTTGATTCATGTACCTTGAATAACCAACATCTGAGTCAGATATTGTAACACCCCAGTTTTGACCCTGTTTGCATTAAAGGTACATGATGTATATATTGTAATTAATCATGGTGAGGAGCTAAAGGAAAAAGCTCCACCATCGATTTGGTTGTGTTATGTTTCGGCAATTGGGATCGTTGCCAATGGTATATCATGCCATCCGACACATTATAGTTCTGGCATCATGTAAACATGCAAAATTAATCAAAAACCTACAACCAGCTACGACAGTGCAACGTTAAATGAAAAGGTCATGATTTCCTAAGGTTAAGGGGGGGATTGTCTAACCCATGGGAGCCATTGGGGAAAATCCATGTGTTGAACCTTAAACCCCTGTTTAGTTGAGGCAGTTAATGTTGGGTAGTGGTGGGTGGCAGGCTTTCCCCCACGCACTCTTCACTAGCTGGTTCAGTCACATGCACGAGCTAGGAGTGGCTTCCTCACGTGCTATTTGGGATGCCCAATTGGTTCTATCCACTCTCTCCATTATGGTTATTCATTCCTCATGCAACGCAGAGATAAAAGGATCCACGATTCTGTGTGTGGGGATTCGGTTCTCCTTTCTCTCACCGGCTGTTCCTTTGCCTCACGCACTGATTGGGCTCTGAGTATGATCTTCCTCCGGCCTGTACAGAGAATCGATTTCCCTTTTTCCAGTATCAAACTGGGAAATGTTTCAGTGGTTTTCATTGTGAGATCGGCTGTGTTCTTCCCTTGATCGGTGGTTGCTGTTGCTTTGGAATCGTTTTAGCCACGATAGGGCCAAGAATGATTCAAGGAATTGTCTTCCCCTGTTCGAGCTGTGAAGTGCTTGTTTTGCTACATGCATGTAGTGGTTGGTCTTCAGACTGTGTGGAGTGGGATTGAAGGTTGGGTATGCTTGAGAAACCTGAGTTTGGGGAGCCACATAGATAGAGTTAGATGGATGGCTTTCTTCTCCACAACCCCAGAAGAGCACTGGTAAGGGAAGTCAGGGTCTGAGGGACTGTGAAGTAGAGAAGGGACTGATTCCTGGTGTCGGGTGTGTGTGTCTGTGTGTATTAGAGGTCAGGCTAGCTCTGGTGTAGGCATCCTTAGCTCTTCCATGAGCTCACCAACTTAGCATTTAGCTTCTCCCAGCTCCTTGATAGCCTGATAAGCCCTACTTTGTGGGCTTGGTTGATTTGTGTACCTTGGCTATGTGTAAGCCTGCTTAGTCCCTTATTCCTTGGGGAATAATGCCCAGCTCGGGGGTGGCAGTGTTGCTGAGAGATTGATGAGCACGTTGGCATATGGTTGGGTGGAACGTTGCAGCGACGTAGCTAGTTGCAGGACAAGTTCTTTATGAGATAAGTATCCTTGTCTATCTTACTTCTGCATTTATGTTTACTGTTAATGAATTATGATGAACATGTATATGAATGAATGTTGTTTTGCTTCCACTGAATATATGTATGAGTATGCATCTTAGTACTTTGGATGTTTAAGCTTTTATTTCAGCATTATATGCCTGTTCATGTTCATGGGGCTATTTTCCCGGTCTGTTTGATGGTTTGGTAGCGTCCTCTTCGTTGGTCGGAGGGTCGAGGACGTTACAGATATTCCTACATATTTAATCTGAGCTATGTACAAGTGAGTGACTTATCTACTGCATCGCTTAACTAATACATGTACCGCTACATAACTAATCTGAGCCATATATTACTGCATGGATTTACCAATGTCTAGTCCATGTACCACTTCATGGTTTACCGATGGGGAGAACTCTTGAGTCATGTCCCACATGACTTACTGGTGTTGATTTTATCAATCTACTTCTATCGATGGAGAAACATCAATACTCCCTCTCAGCTAGAGGAGTTATTCTGTACTACACCAAGTTTTATTGGAAGTACTCAACTTTACTTTGGACAAAGTCTTAGTAGGTATATTGGAATATCCTAATCTATGGATATATACTAGATTTGCACTACTGATTTCTGCACCATGTCTCGAATATAACCTAATCAAGACATATATGAGTCCATATCTAAATGTACCATGTAGGAACCTCAACACATGCTTTAATGCACATTTCTATGTACTGACTGCAAAGAATATATTTGACGTGGTGCTAACCAGGTACATCTAGAATCTACTCAACTGACTAAGAGATCCTCCAAATCTAAAGAAGAATCCACTTCAGATTTGTCATTATATGTGTGGCCATGGAATTACAGTCCATCGTCCCAAATCTCTTCATGATCTCTAATTTGTATTTTCCTTGACCAAGGAAAATATCATCTAGTTTTTCCACACCTCTAAATATCCCAAGAATCATACAAATATTATTGAATCCTATATTTTACTTCATTTTGTATATGAGAACCATGCATATATTCTTTTAGGAGGAGATTCATCAACTAGTTCTACTGGTTCTTCATGAATTTAGCGGATCTGAGAATACTTCTAGATTTTCCCTCTGAACCTCTGAATGGGGAGAACCATAATCTGGGCCCTCCAACATGGGAGTCTCAATATCCACCATGTTTGTATGATATTAAATCTCTTTCTATCACTTGAGTGCACCCTCTCCATGGAATTTCACATCCATGCTGACTTCAATGTGCCTTTTACTTAGTACATATATTATGTAGGCTTTGAGTGATTCGCTATAACCAATAAGGTTGGCCTTCTTTCTAAATGGATCCATCTTTTATCCTCTTCTCTTTCAGGATCTTCCATCAGAATAACTCCATATTCAATACTTGTCATTCTCGTCTTGTAGGTCATAGTATATGGTCTTTCCCTACAAGCAAAATTTAGTCTAGTGATTAGCAACTTTGCATAATCATGAAATTCAAGCATTTTAATGCAATGCCAATAAGTCTCACAATCATGCAAACATTTTAACCAATATTTCAACACAACCTCCATCCATATCTCATGGAATGTTATGAAACCCCACATGATAATTAATCATAACATGTACTACATGAGTTTAACATATGTGCATCATGTTATACCATAACATACTTCCTAATTCTAGTACTATAGATTTGCATATAATTGTAATGAAAACTATTAAAAAACATTCATATCTTATTTACAAGAGAATGTCAAAATACAAATGGGTGATTCCATGAATATGGGTAGCCCTTTTTGCCAAATATGGCAATGAAAAATGGAAAATTTTCCCATGTATCAAATTGAATCCCTCAAAACTCATATTTTCCATATGAATTTTGACATACGGTTAAAAGATGAAATGTAGAATTATGTTGGATTTCCAATGATATTTTTTTCTAAATTATTCCAATGTCATTTAATGTGTCAAATTTTCATTGAATGAAATATGTGTCGTTAAAAATGTGAAGAGAAATTGACCACTGGCTTGTGTGTGTGTGCAAAATAATTTAATATTAAATTAATAATTTAAAAAAATGAAACATGTGAACATGATTTAGAAAGAATGCACTACTAAGTACATATTTTTCTTTTGATTGTGTGTGCCAAATCTTTTGATTGTTTACATAAATTGCAAAGATAAAAATACTCTTTTAAAGAGGGTGTACCGATTTAGTGCTTGTATATTTAAAAAAAAATGGATGTGTATTTTGAATGTTGTTGATTTATCTTTAACCTCATTCGAAGTTGTCAACATGGTTTTTTAGGGTAATATTTAGGAGATTTAAAAAAGAATGACAGAATAAGATAAAAAATCATAAATTATATGTCCATGGATAGAGGATTTGTTGAAGAATCCAACAGTATCAAGTATGCCCATTAATGTTCATTTAATGACATAGTTGAATCCCTTGAAAGGCAGACAAAATTTCCTTTCTAGAAAGAAAAGGGCCATGGGCCTACTTTTAAGTTCCTTGATCGAGCTATTATCTTGATCAAGGTTTTTAAATACCTCGATTAAGGTATTTTAGATCGATCGAGTAATTAAAAATACCTCAATTGAGGTTTTAAATAACTCAATCAAGGTATTTTCAAGGCCTCAATAGAGGTATTAAAATATCTATTAAGGGTTTAAAAATACATCGATTGAGGGTTTGCTACACATATTTTTGGCACTTCACTTACCAAAAATCATGAAGCACATTCATGGAATCACCCAAATACTTATCTTTTATTGTTTTCTGTGGGATCCCTCTTAATCTCTACTTCCTTGTAGAGATTACTGGAGTCTTTAGATCTTGATCTTCTTTCTTGACGAAAACTCACTGCATCATAATCTTACAAATTTGGTCACATGCAAGAGGTAGTGAATCTCTAAATGGGTAAAGGAGGACTCATGCAAAATAAAGTGAATCACTAGATGCTCTGAATCTCAAACTCATCAATTCTCTCTTCATCCTTATCATAAGAGAAATATTTTCTTCTTTGGTGTACACAGTCTTGATTTGGATTCACCCTTCCTATTGGAAACGGTCATGTTGCAATCTCTTGAATTTAGGTTGCACCTCTCAACCATTCACAGCAGCGAAGAATTTCTCCCATGAGGATGGGACACCATCAATAAAGGTTTGAAGAAGATCACCTTCATCCACCATTACTCCAATGCTATCAAGTTGATCTCTTACTTGAGTGATCTTGGTGAAGAAAGATTGCATTGTCTTTGTCCTTCTCCATCTTGAGGTTTCATAACCTGTTCCTAAATGCTCTGTTTTGACTCGGGGCCTTCTTCTTATATGGGTTTGTCATTGTATCAAAACATTGATTTATGGTATTCAAAGGAGTAATCACAGACATCAAGTTTTCCTTCACTAAATCATAGATTATCCATTAGGATTTAGCTTGGTTCTTCTTGAAGGTAATTTGCCTTGTAATATATGTGGGATCCTCCACCACATTAGATACATAACTATATAAGTCATGTTCCTCCATGATGTTTAGAATCCTAGACTTCTGGTGTTGAAATTTGAAGTTCCTACGATTCATTCTTCCGGTCGTATTGAGATCGATGCCATTTTCTTCAAGTTTTTTACTCAACTCCTAAATATCTACGTAGGCTTAAGTTTGTTTCACAAGACTTAGCTCCTTCATGCCCTGACCTTTGATACGATGTCGAATTTTGTGCAAGTATGTTGAGCTTTGATATTTAATTCTTTTAAGTGCAAATATGTTGAATAATTGAATCAATAGAACATTCAATCACATAAAACATTCAACCATAACATAGGATGTACACAGGGGAAAACCATCAAAACAATGAGGATGAAAAGCCCCAATAAATATTTCGAGTATAATTATAATAGATAGCATAGAATGTCTTTTACAATAGCATATTTCTTTTGGCACCCTAGGGGTGAGATAAGAGAGAACGAGCAACCCAGGTCTAGATACAGAGCAATAGAGAAGAGAGATCAACTAGATCAACTTTGCAATGAGTTCAATACAATAAAAAACATGTCAAACTAATTCCATGCAATGAATAGAGAACCATTGCATCGAGAATTAGCCTCCCATGCAAACTATAGCGAATTTCCTTCTTGGTAAGTGTATCGATTTCTTCATCATGCACAATCAATGTGCCATGGGTTTGTTGGTTGACATTAAATCATGCTTGGATGACTTCAGAGTGAACTCACCTCTTAACTAACTGTTGGATCACTTAGTTAACATGCTAACTTAAGTGTCTTCATGCAATAGGTGGAACTCATTTGTTGTAGCTTAAGTGTCATATTTTAGTTTAACCAAAGTGTCGTCATGCAAAATACTTTAGTTAACTAATTCCTTTTGATCAACACTTTAGTTATCTATTCTCAACTAGAATCATGCTTATTGATTTTACTGAAGTGATCACTATGAGTTCTCCTTTAATTAATGAATGCATGCATTAATATGTTAAATAAGCTTTAACTGAGGCATACTTTGTTATTTAACTAAATATTTAACTGAGGCATACATTGTTATCTAAATAAAGATTTAACTAAATCTTATAACATTTTTATTCACTTTAATTAGCTAAAGTAATGTCATGAGCTATTTGAATTCTCTTATTCTCTATGCATTATCTTTATCTCTTATCTTACTACATGGTCAATATGTGTTAACTTTAATTATCTATCATATTATATTATACTATGAATATTTCATATGTTATGATCATATTATATTACTATAGACCAAAGATCATATGCTAAAGTAATTCACTCTAGAGATGGGAAATCCCTAGAGGATATCTAATATATTAATATATCTTGAGTGACCATGGTTAGTAATACATCACACACCATTAATGCTTCAAAATGCAAAGAATTTACCTAACTAGAGGTCCACCCCATGGGTACCTACTATAACTGAAGGTCTACATGAGAATATAACTTGAAACATGTCTTAAGCCTTGTGCAACAATACTTTACAACAACATCACTTTGATACATCAAAGCATTCACCTCAACACATGAGGAATAAACATTTACTTTAAATTCTTAGTCAGTTCTTGAGTCCAACCCAAGAAGTCTAGTCCAAGTTCTTGAGTCCAACTTAGGCTCTCTACTTCAAAACATGAGGACCAATCCTAGATTGACACAAGATTGGCTTGGAGAATGACTCATAATGTTGTACTTTCAACAATTCTCAATCTTTTCCAGTTTCATTTTCTGGCTTGTTTTTCACATAATATGGTAAAAACTTTAGATTAATTACTGAAAAAGAGTATGATAGTTGTTAAAATTGCATAATATTAGTTCCGTTGGGGTACTTGAGGTTGCTAAATCAATTTTTTCATTTTTTCATATTTTGAAAAAAAATTAACCAAATTTCGATTAAAAATTCATCAAAAAGTCTAAAACGTCTAACAAATAGACTACTCCAAACAAAAAAGGTGGTAGAATACAAATTTAATCAGATTCATTTGTGCTCATTTCACTGTTTTGCATTGAATCTACACCATTCATGCTATTCCTCCCTCACACAAATGACCAAAAAGATATCTCCCCATGAATGGCAAGATCAAACCTTGGGGAAACCCCATGAATGGATATGATTTAACAAAGGAAAACCACATGAATATTCATGATTTATTTGTTCCCATCTGATAGTGACTTTGATTTTGTTATGCCTTCCTATCTCATTTGCATGTTTCATTAGTGAATTAACAATCCACCCTTTGTGTTGATCGATCAATAGTTAAGATCTAACCCCTAATTTCTCATAGATATTCACTAGTTCCTAATATGTTTATGTCATAATCCATGAACACTTGATCACTCCTGCATCAGGGTGTAAGGTTACAATGTTACATATTTATAGATCAATCTTTCCCGGAGATAGGTATGTCATTTTAACCCTACTAACAAACCGTTGTTGGAATATCTCACCAAAAATAGGAAATTAGTTGGAGAGAAACTCTCAAATCCAACTAATATATCAACCTCCTAAAACATAGCATAATGCGATTCGCAATGAGCAAAAGCAATAACAAACCATAATATTCTCATGAATAAAACATTTAGACAAGTATGACTTAATAATTCCAACACTCCCCCTTAATGAGTACTTGTCTCAATTTTTTCAAGTAAGGTCTTCAATAACTGTTGTAGTCCATTGTAGCACATGCTTCTTTAAATATTGAAGACACTTCTCATCATCAACTAGGTCTATATCTAGTATAACTTGGAATTCACATTTGCACCATATTCAAGTAGATATCACCAAATTATCAACATCCATATAAAGGAACAAACATCTACCATAATATATGGGTACATGACTACTATAAGCATGATTCTAGTAGGATTTCATTATGATACATGGTTCATTCAAATTCTTGATGAACTCCCCCTCAATGAGAAAATAATTTCGTTAGTGATTTCCAAAGTTTGAGAAGTGCAACTGATGCACCCACTTTTTTTTGACACATATCTCTGAAGTCTTTCCTTGTTCTAGCACAAATAACAACAGGTTTATGGCACACGGTCTTCACTCAGTGAAACTATGTCATAGCGCCTTCGTTCATGGGATATTACAGAATACCCCTAATTTCACTATATATTGATAATTACTTACAAAAATCCTTTTATTAAGTCCCCCTCCCAATACACATTTCCAATTAAAAACCCCTTATTTTTACAATATATTCCTTATTTTTACTAGAAACCCCTTTTTATACCCTCCCATAACCTATTCCCCCCTACCCCCCCAATACCTACAATATATTCACCTTACTTTTCACAATTAGAAACCCCCCTTTATGAATGAACGTGATAAGATATTGCTTAACAAGTTTAATCCCCCATGGTTTATGGCCCCTTAACACAACCCAGAGTCCTAAAAAAACATATGGTCCACTCATAAAGAATCCAACCAACACATGATCTACTCTTCCAAGTGTCAACAACTCCATGTACAAGTGAACAATCTCTCCCTTTAGGGAGATATAATAGGTTATCACTTTAGGGACTCGAATAAACTATGCCATATAAACATGCATCAGTTGTCCTCGTGGTCAATTAAGATTGATTCAATGGCCAATTCAACTTATGGGCCCAAGCATGAGGATGCACCTCCAATTGTCACAATTAAGCTGAACTCGCATATTCATCATAAAGACCAAACATATTATCTTCAACCTACCATAACTTGGGTCATCTAGATCTTGTCTCGAACACAACACAATATCCTTTGATGGGATCAAAGACACCAAGAAAGCTACCACCTTGAACATACCAATCAAGTTATTCATCTAAGTTTGGACACACCACACCATCTAGTACTTTGCTCAGACATGCCAAGCAAGTGATTAGCTCAAATATACGAAGGAAGCTATCCATTTTGGCTCAAACACACCAAGCAAGTTTTCTAATTTATTCGTATTTCAAAAAATTAATCTATAGCAAAATCTAATTACCATTATTTTGTTTATAATAGCATATTTGTACTCTAATACCTAAATGGTTTGGTTTGGCTCCTTTATAACCTTTGGGTATTCTATTTAGTAAGAGGAATACTAAGAAATAATACCTTAAGATATACATATTTTCTCATAAAAATGGGGATCTTCTTTTACATTAGATGTTAAAAATATTTATTGAAATATATATATATATATATATATAATGAATTGATTGACATTTTATTATTATTAAAAAATATTTATCTTAATTTAGATAAATATTGTATTTTGATTGTTTATAAATATAATGTGAGATTGTCTTTAATATAAATTTAATGTATTACTTGATAATTTTTATCCCAACAATTTAGATAGATAATAAGTATATCACAAAGAATTTTGATTTAACAAGTTGTGATTACAATGAATTAGCTCTAACAAATTAAATTTTAAATTACAAGTAAATAGTGTAGCATTTAGAATTATTTAGAACTTTATCGTTCAATATCTTAACCAAAAGAGACTTACCTTACTAAATCTACCAAGCTGGTGGTTATTTTCTACCCAATTGTATACAACATTTTTATCAATCCTCCATTCAAACACCAAAACTCCCCCTTTTTAAACCAAAAACCCCTCCTCCCCTACGCACATTCAAATTCATGCATCCACAACTTTAAAAAACTAACTAAAAAATACAATATTATAAAAGCATATATATGTCTTGGTGGAGTTGGTGCCCCACACACACATATATATATATATATACACACGTGGAGTTGGTGCCATTCACTGTGTTCACGCGATAACAACAGCCTCCTACATATGGTGCACAACTAGCGATTGAAACTCCATGCCATTCCCTATGTTCAACTAATAAGAAAAACAAGAAATAAATAAAATTCAAATGAAAAAAATTGGTTAGGAAATATTGACATAGGAATAGTACAAACAAATACATTTCAATCAACAACAAAAACAATTATATTTGAAATTTAATCATTGATAACTCATTTAATTTTTTGTAAATGTAATTGAGTCATAAAACGTGTTTTTGACTTGTTCCACGTTTGGAATCACATTTAAATGAATTGACCAACCAAATATTTACGGTGGTGTAATTGGCATTGTAAGACGATGACTCATGCGCGTTTTCATCAATCAGATTATGTAACATATCCAAAACTAAAAACTAAATAATTATTATTTATTTTACCAAAAACATTATGTTAATTTTTATTGTAAAGTTTCCGACCAAGTGGGTAAAAGATGACTGTAATTGAAGAATTATTTATTTTAATAATTAATTTAAGGAGACACCTATTGAGGGGAGACTGTTAAATGAGTGTTCATTGACCCACTAAGAGGAAGGGGCAGCTGTAGCAAGCTGGTTGAAAAGTGGCAGCACTAGCATTCATTTTCTAGCTGATGCAGAAGCATAATCCCTAAAAAAGTGGTCATGTTCCATGAGAGGGGGAACTGAGCTGGTGGCTCATTAAATTCCAAAACTGACATAAATACCTAGGCAATCTTATATAAACCATCAAATTGAGCAGGAGGCTCACCACTCATTCTGATTTCTGAAATAATGAACTTTGTGACTGCTGCAAACTGAAAATTCAGGAACACAAAGAATTTGATGAGGGGATAACTAAAGTGTTTTGTGAGTAACTCTGCTATTGAGTGCTAAGTTGCAGAAGTCTACTATGTGGCAGAGATCTTTGTCTTAGTGGTTCAATGAACAAGCTCGAGGGTCCTAAGCAAGTAATTTGGCTGCTTCAGGAAAATTTTGGGTGGAACAGTCTCCCTTGGGTGTTAGTCTCTTTTCTGCAAAACATCTAGGTTCCAACTCTATATCTTTAATATGTGATTGTTTTACTTTTGTTTCAGTAAGCTGTAATTATTTCAAATGAGGTTATAGTTAATCAATATTGATTCAATGATTAATGATGTAGTACTTGCATAGAAATTGTTTGATACATAAATGAATTTAAAATTATCTCCTGTATTTTTCCTCTCACCGAAGTGACATATTCTAGTACAGGAATATATGAAATTATGTTAGAATAGTAATACCAAAATGATCGAATAAGAATGTATCTCCATTATTACAGAAAATAGAAGTGAGATATATATATATATATATATATATATATATATATATATATATATATATATATATATATATATATATATATATATATATATATATATATATATATATATATATATATATATATATATATATATATATATATATATATATATATATATATATATATATATATATATATATATATATATATATATATATATATATATATATATATATATATATATATATATATATATATATATATATATATATATATATATATATATATATATATATATACAGTCTACTGCTAGTTAAAAGACCTGGTATTTAGTTAAAATACAAGTTACAACTATTAATCCAGAAGGATAAACAATAACCAATTATAGCTAGTAAAGCCACAACTAAAATTACAGAACAAGTATAGGTACAGGAATTAAATCCAGAGAACTACTTTTATACTTACGAACGTATTTACATTTCCCAAACACATTTAACTTCAAAGATGAATGAAAGTTGTAAAAAATATAAATGTTATAAATATTAACATTTAATACTAAGTAGGTTAATTAAGGTAATTAATTAATTACTCAAGAGCTGACTTGAAGGGTCACCCCCCTTACCACTTAGGGTGTAAAATACCTGACACTAATTCTTGTAAAGCATCTTATTATCTATCATACATTACATTTTTACTTTCTACTTAGCTATTTATGCATTTTCTACGTTACTTGTTTTGGGTATTCGATTATTGAGGAATTTTGTTCCTCCAGTGGTATCAGAGCTAATTTGTGATCCAAGCCTTTGGTCATATCATTATTTTTAATCATTATCCTAGGGAGTCCCTAAAATTATGGTCTTTGACCAAGTAAAAGAAGAAAAGAAAGTCAAAAGAAAAAATAAAAATGAAGAAGTAAAAAAAAGAGAAGAAGAAGGAAGATGACGCCATAAAAAAGGAAGGTGTAAAAAAAAAGTAAAAATAAAATAATACAACCACAAGTGGTTTCTCCACCCACAATTTTGTTTTAATAAGTGGTTTTTTAATTCTAGGTTTTAAACCATAATTCCCATGCCATTCATAACAAATATATTAATAATACTATTAGTAATAATAAAATTTATTATTGTTATATATTTTTTCAAAAAACCTTTCCACCCAATTCACAAAATATATATATGCTATATTATTATTTTTAAATAGTAATTGGTAATATATTATATTTGTTATTATTATTAAATTTTTAATAATAATAGTAATGAATAATAATATTATTATTAATAATAATTACTTAATAATTGTGTTATTTACAATTTTTACTTTATACAAAAAGGAAAAAGATTCAAAGAAGATATTAAAAGAGCAGAAATCAAGTCTTGGGAGATATTAAAAAAATTATGGATTCCATATATAAATCCAAATTTTAGACCAAGTGTCCTTATTGCGAAATGGAATTCCAATATTCGACATCTTTTAAAAATTACAATCGCTCATGTCTGATATGTAGCAAATATTTTACTATGGAAGACGATCCAGGTCACAATTGCAATCATAGTTACAAATAGTTTCGGCCTAGCTAAAAACATGTGAACTAACTAATAGTGTTCTACAACTCCAGTTCGACAATAAAAAATAAAGTAATGATTTTCAAAAAGAACAGATTACTACCTCAAAATTACGAATTCAATCATTGGAAGATAATAGAGAAAAACTCTCAAAAAATTTATCATATAAGGACGAGAAAATATCACATTTGGTAGGTACCATTCAACAACTTGAGGACCATATAAAAAAACTAAACAAAGTCAAAGAATGTTCGTATGGAAACAGTATCGACTTTAAGAGGAAATTAGTCATCTAAATAAAGTTGTCATGGACAAGGAAGATGAATTGGCGCAACTACATGAAAAGTTAGAAAATCAGGAACCGAGTTATGTCATCGTCAATAGCAAAAGAAAAACTCCAGCAACAATATGACAAGAGTAAGAAGACACATAAGTTGGAACTAACAAAAGTCAACAATGTGTTATCAAGCAGTACTAAAGATATTTTTCGATTACGAAATCATAAAAAAACATTGATTACAAAGAGTAAAAAACTGAAACATAGTAGTAAGAGGGAACACTTCGGTGAAGATCTCGAAGGAAGAACACTGAAAAAACTGGAAGAAAACTAATGTCTAAAGAATCGTAATCAGGAACTAGAGAATCAAATCAAAAAGTTAGAAATTGACAAAAAGTCACAAGATGAAAGATTCAGAAAGATTCAGAATCATAACAATCTATACGAGAACCAAGAAGCGCAAATCCAGGAAGATGCATCCAAAAATCAAATCAACGAAGTGAAGGTAGTCCTCGCCGCAGTTCAAAAGAAAGAAAAACAAACAACACATACGCCTTACAGACATCCTAATTATAATCTTTATTTTGACCAATGACACGGTCAAAACAAGCTATCATAGAATAATTATGTTGACACGCAAAAAGATCAACATGCTAAGCAACAATTGAAATGACCCGTTCCACAAAATGATCTCAGAGCTCCGATAAAAATAGATCTGGGATGGACCATGACATATATGATGCGGCAATTATCCTTGGAAATCTGTAACTCGTATCATCTCATTTCATCAAGTGTCACAATTACAAAAAGGAAAGGATCCCGAGACGACAGTTCAAGGGAATTCAAACATTATTGTCGATACAAGATTTGAGGACAAAGCTTCCCTTAAGGGGAAGGAAATGTAACAAATATAAATGTTGTAAATATTAACATTTACTACTAAGTATGTTATTTAGGGTTATTAATTAATTACTCAAGAGGTGACTTGAAAAGTCACCCCCCTTACCACTTAGGGTATAAAATACCTAACACTAATTCTTGTAAAACATCTTAATATCTATCATACATTACATTTTTACTTTCTACTTAGCCATTTATGTATTTTCTACGTTACTTGTCCTGGTTATTCGATTATTGAGGAACTTTGTTCCTTCAAAAGCACAATCTATAAATCTAAGAGTTCCTCTTTAATACTCTGCTTACAACAAATTCTTCCAGAATAAGTGTTATGTCTCTTTTAACAAAATTTAGAATTAAGTTAAATAACCAGGGTTCAAAATGAACAAGTGAAAGAAAAAAATAAGTTAGATTCGTAAGGGCACCTTAAGCCTAGCTTCATAACAACTAAATTATTTAATTAACACCAAGTCGAGGTTATTGGCAAATCATAGCATTGGTTACAGGCTTCCGATTATCTGGTGTTGTTTCTGCAGTGTTTATCTACATAACAAAAGTTAGAGGTAGCCTTAGGTCTTAACCTTTTATTGCTCCAAAACAGTATGGTTAACTAAGTAAAGTTTAGATTCTTATCAATAATGATGAGAGTTTACCTATAGTCCCATAGCCATAAAAAGTATTTAAACAACGCTGTTACTCAAAGCTTTCATTAGAGGAAATTTCAACTCAAAATGGGCCTCCTAAAAAAAATTAATAAAATAATAGTTAAAATAATAAAATAATATTTATTAATTTTGGAGGAAGAAAAGAAAAAAACTACTTTTTTGTTTGTATTTTCGACATATCTCCCCGTGTTTTTACTCAAATTTCGATCGGGAGAGCTCGTTGGATGCGGAATTAAATTCCACATCCAATGAGTACCCACTCGGCATACTTTTGAGGGACCCTGCTACCCTAAAAACAAGAAATACCTGAAAAAACAAATGGGGAACTCATTAAAATAAAACATAGCATAAATTAAAAACGCAGTTTTTATTGCTCAAGCAGGGAACCCTCACGAGTATCGTCCTATAAACACATCCATTATAAAAGTAAACCAGTAATAATTTTCAACAAAGGCTTCTTAGTCTGATCCCAAGAATCGATAGTAAGATTTACGACCTTCATGTCACTTTAAAACATAAACAATAAAATATTCAAGAAGAAAGCAGATGTTTAAACAGTCGCTGTAGAGAAACCTTAGGAACAACTTTGGCATCGTTTACTAATAACCCCGACAGATTTGTTACAGATAGGCTTCCCTTATTTTCTATCAAAGTTAGAAACTGTAAGAACATTGCTTCCAAAACCAAACAAAATCGACAATGTAAGGCTCATGGCCACAACACTGTGTAATGTAAAAACAATTTAAACTATGAAGCCCTCATGGGTCAACAAAAAGAAATTGAATATTTTACACATAGATATAACTTGAAGAAGAACTTTATAAAAATAATATATCATCTAGAAGGAGGTGACTTAGTCACAAGACGCCACTGATAAACTATTTATTTACATTCAAGAATTACACAGTCGCTTAAGCAAACCGAGTTTTTATTTATCGAACCCTCATGGATGTTAACAAGTCTTTAAAACCAACATAAATTATAGAGTGGCATAGTCTTTTAAAAAGACTCCTGCAGGCATTACAAATACCATTACAGTAAATGCATTTTTTACCAAAGCATCATTATATCACTTTCACAACGATGGGATGTGCAAGTTAAATTGGCAAACGTTTACATACTACGAGACCAAGTTTCAAACCCTTTGAGCCATGCAAGGTTAGCCATGGTTCTTACCGATTGGAAGACCCTCTTAGTCGACTTCCAAACCGAGTCTTTCACCAACCTATGAATCACCTGCATAACCAAATGATAGTTTTATTAATGGCGAAAATGTGGTAAAGGAAGGAGAACGACTGAGAGGTATAGATAAATTTACCTTCTTCAGCGTTGGCGACTTTGTGAGAAAACACATTAAGATCAAAAACCTTCTGTAACGAAGCATTGGGTGTCGAAGACCAAGGACGATGACTCCATCATCGTTATTCACCGTGGGGGTAATGCAAAGCAGAGAAGAAGAATCCAAGTAACTATTTGGGAAGAATAACCATTACATTCCAAAACTCAACGAATTGATGGACTCGTCCCTCAAGAAGCCTCAAAACCCTAGGTTTTAACTATTTTTGGTGGATGATAGCTAGAGGCCATAGAAATTTCACATGGTCTGCCTCAAAAGTGTACTCTTTTCATGTCTTTGTTTGGTATGAAGTCAACATCGAATTTAAAACTAATTGTCAGACAATCACTTCAAACCCCAAACCCAAATTCTTTGGTAGAGTCTACCACAGTGTGAAGTAGTGTAATGTAAAGCTTATGTTAATGTTTTGTTTACCTTGTATTATAAAATTGCAACGATAATTTCGACCTTTAGTATGAATAGGGTAAAATTATTGCAATGGTAAAATTAGATACTATATAATATAGAAACCAAAAAGGGTTTAGGAATAGATACTTATCCAAACCTTAGTTTTTGTCTTGTCATTGCTCTGTGTAATCATCTTAGCATAAAGATGTCATGTAACGGTAGTGACGAAGTATCTCACCCACTTGTACATAAGTAAATCTGAAAATTTATGCATTAGTCATAACAACTTAGTAAGACCATCAGTTATTCCTTGTGCATCTCAAGTTTATAAACAAACAAACGACAATGACAAACTGTATTACGACAACAAGTTAAATATAGACAGTTCTCTTACGTCATAAAGTAATGTCATATCAAAATATCACCATTTAAGCATGATAATAATAACTTAAGTACATGACGACAGTGAGTAATAACATCTATCTAAGTATTGTCTAGGATTTTTCTAGGGTGCATCCATGGAGGCGGGTTACAATTTTTGGCAAGGTGATTTCAGCAAAAACGAAAAAACGTACCTCGATAGAACTTTTATTAAACCCTCGATCGAGGTCTTAACACCTAAAACAAGGGTTTCTAACATGCTCAATCGAGGTCATGATAAACCCTCAATCGAGCTTTTGATAAACCCTTGATCGAGGGTTAAAAAAAGGCTCGATTGAGGGTTGAAAAATACCTCGATCGAGCATTTGTAATCATCTATAAATAGGCAAGAAACCCATCATTTAATTCACTTCATTTGTTATATAGAAAATGGTCAGTTATATCCATTTGTCGATATGGGTTGTAGAGTAATTGGGTTATAGATGTGATTGATCACATGTATGATTCCAATCAATCACATCTATAACACCAATTACTCTTCGACTAATAGGTGTTAATAAAATCTAGAGGAAGTGGTAGTAGTAATTTTTTTACTCGTTTTTTCTTCAAGGTATGTATTATTACCCACAAGTATCATTCTTCTAGTCGAAATTATGTTTTATTAAATTTTATTACCATATAATTCTATGTTTGATTTTATTTGAATTTGAAGACCTTGGGTGTCCATATTCAAGCTTTTGATAAACCCTCGATCGAGGGTTAAAAGAAGGCTCGATCGAGGGTTAAAAAATACCTTGATCGAGCATTTGTAATCGTCTATAAATAGGCAATAAACCCATAATTTAATTCACTTCGTTTGTTGGACAGAAAATGGTCATTTATATCCATTTGTCGATATGGGTTGTAAAGTAATTGGGTTATAGATGTGATTGATCACATGTATGATTCTAATCAATCACATCTATAACACCAATTACTCTTCGACTAATATCTATTCATAAAATCTAGAGGAAGTGGCAGTAGTAATTTTTTTACTCGCTTTTTCTTCAAGGTATGTATTATTACCCACAAGTGGCTGTGTGCACTCGACCTGGATTCTCAGGACTACAATTTACCTACGATATAGATCCTTGGGTCAGATATTTAAAGCTCAGAGCCCAGAGCAGAATAGAAAAGGCGGCTAAGATAAAAATTAGTGTAAATTCAAAGTCATATCACATAATTGTAGTTTTTTTAAATTAAAAATTATATACGAAGGAGCAAAGTATTTTTAGTATTTAAAACATTTCACTAAATTTCTGTATTACATTGTATACACATTGGATATATTTCTGCTAGGAATCAAATGATGTTGAAATTCCTTACCAACCATTGCTGACATAAACAAGCTAGATGTTGAATTCTAATGAAAACACACCACGATACTACTTGAATATAAGAATTAAAAAGAATTAAATATATGTAGTTCACAAAATCCAAAATTATTGTTAAAGCCCCAAAATGAATCCCTGGCTTCACCATCAAGGTTTCACAATTATTGGTTAAAATTTTGAGTTATCATGCTAGGATGCATTGAAGGGTTTATTGTATCTACTTCATGGTCATTTTTCTACAAACAATAGTTTGTCCACTTGGCCACTACACAAAATATTCATAATCAATGTAATCTATAGTGTTGTTTAAATCCATGTCTCTTTTCAACATAGAGTTCAATGTTTTTGTTAATATCTATGGTTTAGAAAAAACTTCATTAAATTTAGTTATAAGGAGGGTCGCAAGGTCGCATTTATGGGGCGCAACATATTATTATCACTACGAAAAAAATCCTTTTTTTAATGAGTGGAGCGAGTTGGCATGTCATGTTTATTTCATGAGTCTTATCTATTTGCTATATTCTTAATGTACTCGTGTCTAGAGGAAACATATTGGTAATAGGTTATAATTTTCAATTATGTTTATGTACAGATTTATCTATACAATGAGAGAGTTATAATTATATGTTAGGTGAACTATGGAAAGAGTTTTCTTGTTCCCTAAACTTTGATGCCTCTTTAATAGTTTCAAAAAACTAAATCTAAAAATCAAAGGACACCTTCCCTTGCCAACTAGTATATTTCATTATGGTTATGAGTATTATATTATTGCTCCTTCAATTCTTCTTCTTATGCATTTATATTATTATCATTTATTCAAATATGAAAAATAAAAAATTTAAATTATTTATACTTATTACAATGTTGAGAATAAATATCCTTCTTCTTATTCTTTTTTTTCTATATTTCATTATTTTTTCATTCTTTTACTCATTTCCCCTTTATTCTTGTGTAATTTTTCTTTTACTTTTATTCAAAATGTGTGAAAACAATTACCTAATGAACACTTATGCTTATTACTAGTTTTTTTTCCAAATTTTTCTTTTAAATTCTCTTAGATGGGTCCTTGAAACCCATTTCTAAAATGTCCTACATGGGCATAATATATATATATATATCCCGAAAAAATATGCTAGTATATACGTGGTGAGCGTGCATATAAAACCTTGGTAGTCATATACAAAGCTTTTTTTCTCGAGTGTTTAAGATTAGATCGATCGAGGGTTTATTAGAACCTTGATCGAAAGTTTAATAAACCCTCAATCGAGATCCCATTAAAACCTCTACCTAGATTCCGTTAAAACCTCGATTGAGGTATTTAAATACCTCGATTGAGGTATTTAAATACCTCGATTGGGCTTCATACCTCGATCGAGGGCCTAAAAACAGAGATTTATCCCTCTTACATGAAAATCAATGTTTCTCTATGTCTTCTAGGGGTGTAAACCCTGCCATTCATGGCACACAACTGAGCGAAGTTCATACCGATATATTCATCACCGAATCCTCTATCCATTGAGATATCATGCATGCGTTTTGGCATTCATATGGTTTTTTTATAATTAGTTCTAAAACTTACACTTAGAAAACCGGACAACAACTTCGAATCAACTCAAAGAAAAATCCACAGGGTAAAATATACACATCCAAAAAATTTCTTAAAAATGCACAACCCACACATCAACGTGTCCTCTTCAAAAGGGTATCTTTGGTTTTTCAATTTTTGAAAATAGTAAAAAAAAATCCGGGATGGACACATGTGTATAAAATGATGTTGAAATCAGATGTGGTCACTTTCGAAAAATAATAAATAATTGTATATTGCGAAATAAATTAACAAAAAAATATGCATACCACAATGCATTTTGTGTAGATCATGCTCATATATATATTTTTGTTTAATTATTAATGTAAGATTAAATTATTGGGGTTGGACACCAGCCACTTATTAACTTCTTCAAAATTTTAAGGTCACACAATTCATTAAATGCGAAATTTCACACATTAAACGACATCGAAATTTTTTTTTTTAAATATCATTGGGAAGCCAACATAATATTCTACAATTTGTTTTTTTACTGCAAGTCGAAATTCACATGGCATATATGCGTTTTGAGGGCTTCTATCTAGCACATGAGTAAAAAATCAGGTTTTCATCGCCAAATTTGGCCAAAAAGTGTTACCCACCTTCATGGAATCACCCTCTAATATTACATGCAAATATATATATATATATATATATATATTTACGAAATTAAGGGATGTTACAGAGTCAAACAATTTTTAAGTCAAAATTTGTTGGGGTGTATGTGGAGAAGACTTGGGCTTAAAAAACCAAATTCATTTACGATGGTTTTAGAAGGCCGCTCCATTGGATTGAATATGTCGTATTTCATGATTGTATTAACTTGTTATGTTTAAGATTTAAATAAGATTTATTTAAGTTGATATTAGTTTTTTATTTTTGTTGTTCTATATTATTTTTTTATCTTTATTAAATAATATTTGTTTTATGTTTGTATTAATTAGTTTAATGTTTATGTTATTTTACAATTGGATAACTATAACCATCTTGTAATTACTTTAATGTTTAATCTTTGTTTTAGAATTAATCATTTTCATAAAACTAAGTGGTTAGCCCCGCAAACTTTACTTTTGGCTATGTTAATGATATTTAGGTTAATATTATGGGAGATTTTGGATTTCTTTGAGATTAACCCAAGTATAACAAGTGTACATTCGGGATTCATTTCTTGGTGGTTGTATCTTTTTATGTTTAAATGCGTCTTGATTAAAATTTAAATAAAGTTCAGTTAAGCCATGGTTAAACAAATGAGTAACAATTAGTTTTTTTGTTTTTTATTAAATAGTATTTATTTTATATTTATACTAGCACAACCACTAGTAAAATGGTTAGTGAACTTAAATAAACACATTTATTTATGGTATAACATAAAATAAATAATGTTTAATAAAAAAAACACAAAATATAATATTAAAAAACACTGATATAAAATATAAAAATTTAGTAAATTATACTTTTAATTTAATAAATTATACATTTATAAATAATTAAATATTTTCTTAATCTTATGTGATTATCCATATAACTGAGACATGAGACATGTGTTCAAATATTCTTTATTCCTTAGAGGCATGTTTTTATTTTGGATTTATGTTATGAGAGCTTGGGCGAAAGTAATTGTCTATTTATAACATTAAATGATTGATTTTCTTTGAAGAAAAGAAGGAAAATATTTAAAATGATGAATTATTTTTCAAACAAGAGTATTTGAGAATTAGCAAATCTGAGGTTTCGACGAGGATGGAAGGTCACTTCAATCTAAAACTTTTGTTTATGTGGAGAAATAATTTTTTATTTTATTTTAAGATTTTAGATATTACAAAGAGAAAAATTATATTTATAATATTAGATATCTACTAAAAATAAAAATAAAAATAATAAAATATGTTTATAATTTTGATGTGTGTTTTGACTGTATTTTTATTCTAAAAAAAGCAAAATGTTTCACTTTTAAATAAGCTCAATGGTAGAGTAATTTATTCTAAAAGACAGTCACTATAAACAAACCTTATACTTCCTATCAAAGAGGTCAAAAAGGTATTTCAATGCATAGAGCCTTAGCCCACTTTACAAAAAGGAAATGGGTATATACTTAAAATGTGGTAAGATTCTTGGCTCTTATTGATGATTTTACTTATAATATAAATTTACGGTTTGGTGGTATTTTAGAAAATTTAAATATTACAATTTTAAATTTAACACGTTATATAAGTTATAAAAAAATTATGTAAATTTTGTATATTAAATTAAAAGTTTTATATATATGAAAAATAAACATAAATATTAATTCTAATAATTTTGGAATATGATATGTATGAAAACAAGTACTTTTAACTAATATTCATAATACATTTGAGTTTTTGTTGTTAGCCTTTGAAAGATCTAATCTAATCTAATATTAATATTATAATCAAGATTACAAAACTCAAATGCATAATACATTTGATTTTTTTGTTGTTAATCTTTGAAAGATCTAAGATTATGATCAAGATTACAAAAATTGGTTGTAAAATAATGTATATGATTTAAATTTCTAATTCAAAATAATTCATATACGTTATATTACATTATAAATCATATACATTTTTCTTTTAGTTTTCCATATATAATTACTATTTATGGAGACATGGCTTATTCATATTAAAAACACATAAAAGTATGACTTGTAGCTAATAATTCTTCCCTATAATAAGAAAGTATTAGAAGCTATATTCTCTTAACATGAACCATAGTGTCTTTTAGAGATAAAGTTAAAGAGGATATGTGTATTGCTATAGAACTTTGTTGATATCAATATATAACGTAGAACCTGAATGCATCCTCAAATTATCAATGCACATTAAAAATGCATCTATCCACCATCCATAACTTATGTAGGGGATATTTCATCTCTTCATGGGGAAATTATCATTTCCATTGAATAAATCTCCTAGAGCTCAAGCGTCATGGAGGAGGAATCAAACTAGCACACATGACCTCTATAGCTAGGGGATATTTCATCTCCCATTGAGAATATAAGCTTTGGTCAAAGGTAATGTGCACCACAAACATAATAGTGTTCGGGGAATGCAATTAAGGGTTTTATGCATTGAATGAGGCTTCATAGGCTTGATGTTCATGAACAAGGCCTCAAAACCATACATGACCGCTATAGGGGACATTTGGTCACCAAAATAGAATTACACGAGTGCTAATAGGATGTACTGCAGACCATGCATAGGTATAGATGTATTCATAATTTCAAAGGATGAAATCAAGGTCCTTGGGTCCTAAATAATGCTTCTTATGCCTAACGACCATGGAAGAAGGCTCCAACTACCACTCACAACCTATGTAGTGGATCTTTAAACTTTGACTAAGATTATGACTATGGATAAGAGGTATTACACACCATGGATTAACCTCAAAGACTTCATTATAGTTAGGGGATGATAAGAATTGAAGTAGGAACTAAATGAAATCTCCAATACTTTGATGCACATAAATAAGGCATCAAACCACAACTTGTAACATTTTTACGGAGTATTTCATCTTTGCATGGGAATATAGGTGCCATTGGGATATGTTTTGAACCATATACATCTATTAGGTCCATTCTATTGGTTGAGAGATGAAATAAAGTGCCTAAGGACCTAAACAAAATTTCTTGAGTTGGACCATGGATGAGGCACCAAACTATTAGGATATTTAGACACATAGTACTTAGTTAAGATCAACTTGGTATAATATATCTTTAGGTAAAGTGTGTTTCTCTAATATGGATTTGTACTTATTTAATCTGATGGCCACAATATGTTCTATACATAGAGTGATCCCATAGTTCATCTTCATCTCAATCTTAATGATTATTAATATTTGGCTTAACATTCAATTGGTCTATGATCTCTTTTTAAATAACAAGGAGGGTCATTTGATCGATAATAGATTGTGAGAAACTCATATGTAAATTATTTTCCTTCACATAATATATCACCCCAAGTAGTTATTTGGCTAGGGATGTGTATTGTTTCCCCCTTCAAGGTTTTTAATCACAAAAACATCGATGTGTATATGTGATATATTTGTTTTAGCGGTTGCTAAAGGTGTTTTACCTTTTGGAAATATCCTTTGTTAATCAAATATGTTATTAAATATCTTATGAAGTTTTGCTTCCATTGGTGATCAAGATCTTGAATCGATGTAGTCATGTGCATTAAAGTATTTATGGATTTTTTTATTTATAATTTCTATGAGTTTTTGGGATGAGATAGGTATTCCATTGCATCTGAAGCACTACTTTCAGTTGGAAATAAAGTTTTCATTTTCGTAAAAAAAGGGTTTTTGTTTTTCCAAGATACAAATACTTTACAAGATCCATAGGTATATTGTTTACATAGTATGGATTTTTTATAAAATATTTCTCATTTTCTTTCATATTATAGCCTAGTTAAAAATGTTTTATTCTCATTTAGGAAATTTTTTTATTGTGTTTGTGTATTCTCTTTATCGTGCACCTTGTGAGAACTTAGTAAACCAAAATAGTGAGAAAACTTACATTTTCCGCATAATCTAACTAATGTCTAACCCAAAATCATAGATATTTTGGTTTCAAAATTTCATTTTCTATTTTTGTTTTGGTTGTGTAAATTGTCTTTCATGCCAAAAATAAAGGTTTTTTGGGTAGGCATGCTCTCCCTACAACAACCCCATTCTCCCCCATAATATTAAAATCGTTTGCTTAACTCGGTTGGTTGAAAGTTACTTTAATAAGTAAGAGATATTGGGTTTAGTTCCATCTTTTGTTAATTTTTGCATAAGTTCATGTTAAACTTTAATTTATAAAGTAACTAAATTGTAAATGTGTTTCACACTTGTTTTATAAATTGAGCCACTTGTTTTTAAAAGTGATGATTATATGTGAAGTTAGTAAGGGGGGAATTCCTTACCATATTATTTTTCTTCCATCACCATGTGAATCAATCTTTATCGAACACATGAATTCTTTTCTCTTTTCTTATTCCTTTCTTCGAAAGCACATACCTTTGGCATCCAAAATATGCTTTTTAGTCTCGTTTTCTGTAAATTGCCTATTTTTTCGAGATCTTTGCATATAGATCATCAATTTATTCTTTTGAAGCCATATTAACTACATATATTACAATGTGTCCACTCCATGTGATATTCTTCTTACAAATACCAACTACTTCTAATGGAAACCCCATATGTAGGATGTCCTATAAAGTAGAGGACTTTACTAGATTGCCTTGGGAAAAGAAGATGTCCCCACTGGTGCTAATAAGAAAATAAAATGGGACAATAATGTGATAAATCTCATGGACTAATTGGGCATTCATCTCTAATGACTTACAATTCCACATTCAAGCAATTGACTAACTAGATGAGGCTGGGGAAAATTGGAAATTGTGTTTGGTATTTACATAATAACATTTGAGGTCCCGAGCTTGAAAAAGAGTTTATTTTTTAAATTCAAGTGATTTTCCTTACATTCAAGACTATCTATCAAAATTTAAACTTTTAGAACCTTAGTTGAAGAATGAAAAATAGATAATCATAAAATCAATATATTTATGCTATTGTTTCAAAGATTGGTCCTGCCTATTATGATAACTAGTTTAAGTAAGATCTCTAGATTCTTTCCCTTATAGTCCTCCACTTCCTTAAGATGTTGCTAAATTTTTTTGGGAGTTGGGTTATGTCAACATTTCCTATTCCATAACATACAATTAGATATTTTTGAGTTATCGACACTTCGATTATTTCTTCAATTGTTGTGGGATCATTCCCTTGCACACGCTCACACAAATCTTTGTGGAGCTACATGCGAACGTCAAATTTGTATCTACCTTTTAATCCATGTAATAATCTCTAGGAACAAACTATACATAATCCACTCTTAAATATTTTTTTGATTCCTTAATTAGAAAGAAAGATAAGGTCACACATCTTGGAGTAATTAGAACTACTAATACACCTAGAAAATCCTTAGTGGCACAACAAAAGAATAAAACCAAGAACCCAAGAAGCATGATCATTACAATAAGAAAAATAAGGGTGTCAAACCCTCTAATCCAATTCATCTCTCCAATGATGACAAGGGAACCAAATTGAAAGATAATAATATAAAGAGTTGTTAAAACTAAGTTTGACAATAAATATGGTCATGTGTAATTTAAGTGTTTCAAGATGTTAGCCTTGGAATAAGTGGTAAAGCCTAAAGCACGACATGAACCTTGATTCATCTTCTAACTCTACAAATTATGGACATGCACTTTTTGCTTCTATTTTTTCCTTCAACATGTCTTCTTCTTCTTCTTCTTCTTCTTCTTCTTCTTCTTCTTCTAATGAGTGGCTCATTGACTTTAGAGAATCTTATCATATGGCTAGGTATAAAGCCATTGTTTCTTCTCCAAATGAATGTAACAACAAAAAAATATTTATTGGTGATGATAGATCTCTAAATGTTGTAGGATTAGGACCAAGTTTTCTAGGTGGTGGGCATATCAGTGATATATTAAATGTGTTCCAAGCATTTCCTGCAATTTGTTTTTTGTGTATCAAATCACCCATTCTTCTTAAGGTGAGACAATATAATTTACACCTTACCAAGTTGTAATCAATGATTTCAAAGATCCTAAGCATATCCTAACTATTGGAATTGTCAATGATATTACCAAGATGTACAAATTCAATTCTTTGGGTCATCACTCTTTCCCTCATATTTTATTGCTCATAGAAATGACTTTAGCAAACTCTAGCATGAGCTATTTGGAAATTTAAACTATCGCTCATTGCAGAAACTATGTAATTAGAAAATGGGACTGGTCTTCCTCTATTCTCCTGTAGATATGGTGTTTGTCCCATGTTTCCCCTCAACAAACATCATCAAGACAATTTTGAAAAATGTGCCTCTTGGAACACTTCGACCCCCTACCATCTTGTTCATATATAGTGATTTCGGTTGTTCACTTTATTTTGCTTCTTTCTTTGGCTTTGAGTATTTCTGAACTTTAATTGAGGAATTCTCCAAACACACTTGGGTTTACTTCTTAAAACTTATTCTAGCAATGTTTTTGACAAGTTTCTCACATACAAGGCCCTTGTATAAAAACAATATGGACATAAAATACACAAGTTACGGACGGATAATGGAGGAAAATATGTAAACAACAAATTTGGTAATTAATGTAGTGCATAGTGAATTTAGATTCAGCATATTGTTTCATATAGGCCATGGAAATATGTTTTGTTGAGAGAAAGAATTTCACATTAAAAGAAATGATTAATTGTATGATCCAAGTTAAGGGAACAAGTCTTCAAATTTTGGGTTGAAGTCATGATTAATTATGCCAATTACATAGTCAATCACACTCTCACAAAGGATCTAAAATATATAACACTGGAAGAAGCATGGAGTAACATTAAACCGGATGTCATCCACTTTCATGTGTTTGGTAGTGAAACATGGGCTCATGTTCCTAATGAAAAAATGGAAAGCATTACAACCTAAGAGTGATAAGTGCATATTTATTGGATATTTTGAAGATATGAAAGGTTATATGCTTCTTCAACCAAAATCCAATTACATAAATATTAGAATTTATATTAAATTTGATGAAAATGTATTGGCCTACTTGAGCTAAATTCAGTGCATGTACTACTTATGGATTGCGAGCTATGTTTGAAACTTTTTTTGATGGTGTTCTTACTTCGGCTTCTTCTTATGATGAGAATGATGATGAAATTCCAATTCCATTTAATCATATTTCCTCTAGTTTCACTAGCACAACCATTTCCTCGTCAAGTTTATTTAAAGTGTAAAGAAATTCATGATATTTCTAGTGATCCCTAATATAAGTGTCAAACATGTTCATGGTTCTAGTGATATTCTTATCTTTTTGCTCAATTTTTAGATAATCATGATTGTAATAAATTTGGAGAAGCTTCAATCCATCCGGATTGGGATGTAGCAATGGATAAAGAATATCGTTCCTTAATGGTGAATGATACTTTGGATATTGTACCTATTTTGAATAGAATAAAACTTGTAAGATGTAAAAGGGTATATAGAACTAAGTATGCATCTGATGGAAGTACTAGAAGACTTAAGGCAATGTTAGTAGCTAAAGGATTTTCCTAAGTTTAAGAAATTGAATTTAATGAAACATTTTTACCTATTGCAAAAATGAACTCCATCCACCTTATTCTTTCCCTTGTCACTTCACATAAATGGGAGGTCCATCAAATAGATGTTATGTATGCCTTCTTACATGGAGATTTGCAAGAAGCAATTTACGTGGAGAATCCTCCTAGATATGTTCAAAATGACTATAGCCTTGTTTGTCACCTTAAGATATTTCTCTATCACCTTAAGCAAGCTCATTGATCTTGGTATGCCAAAAATGATAGCTTTCTCCTTGACAGTAGCTTTTATAGATTCCATTTTGACCCCAATGTCTATACCAAGAAAGTAGGAAACCATCCCATCATCTTTGCTCTATATGTTGATGACCTTATTCTTTTTGGTAGTGACCATAACCTTTTAACTTATTTGAAATCCATCCTTAAGAAGAAATGTGAAATCTTGGAGTTAGGACATTTGCACTATTTTCTTGGCCTCGAATTCCTTCAAACCAAAGAAATAGTTTTTTCTTTCTTAGTCGAAGTATGGTTGTGATATTCTTCAGAACTTTCACATGGATGACTGTAAACCAACCCCATCTCCCTTTCAATATAGAGTCAAGATTCCCACCACCTGTAGTACATTCGAAGTAGATGCTTCCTTGTACCATTAGTCAGTTGGAATTGTTTTTTACTTGACTTGTGCCTTTCCTAACTAGTGGAAAGAATCCAAAATGGTACTTTGGTATATATGGGGTACCATTCAATTTGGGACTCATTACAATTCAAGGGGGGTGACTACTTTGTTGGTTGGTTTCATTTATTGGGATTGATCTAGAGACCATGATGATAAGAAATCTACTATAGGTTATGTTTTTAGTCTTGGTTCTGGTACTGTCGCTTGGGATTCTAAGAAACAACAAGCTCTTACTCTTTCTTCAATAGAAGTATAGTATCAAGATGCAGTTATTGCAAGTCAAGAATCCTTATGAATTTGACATATACATTCATATCTTGGATTTGAGAACCAACATTTTTCTACCCTTTGGTATGAAATTCCAAGTGCCATCAAGATACCCAAAGATCCAGTTCAACATTAACACAACAAACAAATTGATTTTGGTAAATGCACTTCATCAAAATTTTGTACATGATCATGTTCTCAAAGTGTTGTTCTTCGCTACAAATGATCAAGTTATAGGAATATTCACAAAGTCTCTAATAGAAGCGAAGTTTACTAAACTTTGATTTATGTTTGAAGTTCATAAACTTTTCATTAAGGAGGGATAGGCTTTAATGGTTCCTTCCTTTTAATCCTATCCCAAGTTGTTCTTAAGGGGGGATCTTAGGATATTTACACACTTAAGAGCGAGTTACGATCACCTTGGCATAATGTGCATTTAGGTAAAGTGCATTTCTTTAGCATGCATTTATACTTATGTAATCTGATAGTCACAATATGTTCTACACATAGAGTGATCCATGGTTTATCTTCACCTCGATATTAACGGAAATTGATCCGTGGTTTAACACTTGATTGGTCTATGATATCTATTTAAAAAGTATGTAGGTTGATTTGGTCAATGATCGATTATGAGAAACTCATATGTAATTTTTTTTCCTTCGCATAATATATTTCCTCAAGTAGTTATTTGGTTTGGGCCATGGATGGTTTCTCTCTTCAAGGATTTTAACCACGTAAAAACACTGGTGTGTTGATCTGTGATATGTTTTTGTGAGCGGTTGTTGAAGCTGTTAGATCTTTTCGAAATATCTCGTGTTAGGGGATATCTCATCATTGCATGGGAATATGAGTTCCATTGGGAGATATTTTGCACCATAAACATTTATTAGCACCATGCCAATGGTTAAGGGATTAAATCAAGTGCCTAAGGCCCTAATCAATATTCCTTTCAAGAGTTGGATTGTGAATGAAGCACCAAACTACCACACATAATATTAGCAAAATATTTTGGTATCCCACTAAGAATATGAGTGTCCTTAATAGGAATTGTGAACCACAAGCATACATCAATGACATAATCATAATTGAGGGATGAAATCAAGGGTCATAGACCTTGAATGAAACTCCATGTGCTCAATGTCTATGAATGATGCCTTAAACCATCATATATGGCCCTTTCAGAGGATCTTTGGACTCTACCTAAAATGTTGAGCATCAAAAAGATGTATTTCACACCCAAGATGGATATTGAGCTATGGAAAGTATCAAAACCATGAAATTAGTAAAAAATAATAAAATAAAAATCCTTAAAATATATAAATGAGCCTTTGAGCATGTATTAATAAAAACTTCTATCGAAATTGTCACATTCAACTTGCTATCTTAATGATAAGCAAATTTCTTCCAAAACTATAAACATAGGCACTAAGGACCCACTGAAAAGTTCATTGATCATTCATAAACTCTTCTAACAATATTAGTTATTTCTTTCTATTTTATAGAAGCATGGTCAGCACCTAGCTTTCTTCACTATATTATTTTTGTTCATATTCTCCCTCGCAATAAAACATCGTCTTCATCTTCATAATATTCTTCCTCTTCTTGATTAAGAAATAGTTGGATTACTATTGACTTAGAAAATTGAATTACTGACTTAGTGAATTGAATGGATTACGAGGCGGACAAAAGAGACCTAAATTCTAATGAGCATGGTTGTTTCCTTCTAACCATTCAAGGATGTGACATGCTGAAAAAGAAAGGAAAAGACATAAGTAATGCTTTAACTTGGTGAGCCATATTTTATTATATTATATTTTGTCATTTATTTATCCTTGTATGATGGTGATATGATCTCATGGAATGAATGTCGATCATAAGTCAATCACAATAATGAGCATATAATTCAAACCTTTGCTACTGTAATGAAGATATAATTCATAATAATTTATTAGTCCCTGCTATATGCATAAACTATTGTTTTCAATTTTTTAAATTAATTTCGTAGAATGTGACTAAAGTTTTGATCAATTTTTTTTCTATTTATTTTAATTTACACAAAGATTTTTATAATTGATGGTATATTATAAAAATTCAAAATTCAAAAATAAAAAACCTTGTTATGAATGTGAGGAAATTTCCTTGGATGTGAGGAGGAAAGTATGTAAGAAAACTTCATTGGATATGAAAGAAAAGTTTAGGAAAATTTTCCTGCATTTTCTTGATTTTTTTTTTTTTTTTTTACTTATTGTTTGTCAATAGAAGTTGTGGTTTTTTCCTTCATTCTCTTCCAGATTGGAAACAACGAGTTTGTTTCCATTAAGAATCGACTATGGGTTTTAAGATCTAGATTTTTTTTCCTTGGAATTTGTTGGAAATGAAAATATACCTTATTGGAATTAGATTATCTACCTACCAAAAATATTAAAAAATAAATAAAAACTACAACATTCACAGTGCTGGAATTTGGTTTTTATTCTACCCGTCAAAATTTTTTTTGTTAACGTTTTGACATTTTATATTGCCTGTCACAAAGCGTTTTGTTTAAAATTTTACCCTTCAAGAATGAATGTTTGCCAAAAAATTTACCCTACCCTTGCTAAAAATTTTACCCTTCATTAATAAAAGTTTGCTAAAAAATTTACCCTTCAATAATGAAGGTTTGGTAAAAAACTTTAACCTCCAATAGTTAATTTTTATCATTTGAAACTTTAATTCAACTTCCACAAACTTAACATGGAAAATAGTGAAAATACAATCGTTTAAATATATAAATGCTTATGACTTTGTACTAGTAAATTTTTATACCTTAAGAATGTATTTTTTTATCATTTTGAACTTTAATGCCAATGCGATGTTGGTTAGTGTTTCTTGATTAAGTGCTAAGATATTATTAGCTTTCGTTTATCATAGCGATAATTTCCATGCTATTTTAGCTAACTTCTTCGATATACGAAGTTTATCTAAGTTGTTAGAGTACAGGGTTGTGATGGTATTTTTATGTGTTTTTAAAATTAAAACTAATATTAAATAATTCATCTCTATACTATTTTTGAGCTTGAAATATATGAAATATCTTATACCAAAATCGAAGTTATCTACAAGTTGAAAAGTAACGACAACCTGTAATTATAAAAGAAACTTGGAACAGATCAAAACAAATCAAGCTTCGAGCCTATGGAATCTTTACTGAAGACCATGTTCCACACACTTTCACTTTACTTCACAACGCTTTTAAAAATCTAATGAAGCATTCGATTTACTTGGTCTCTTCTGAGATGTTGGAGAGCTTCCAGCCTCTTCACAAAAAGGAGTTCGCTATTGGATACACATATGAGCATTCACCACTGAGATCCATATTGGGAAAAGACCATGGAATTCTTAGAGTGGGAAAGAGTGTTGGATGCTTGTGATGTTCTAGTCGGCACTCCGCACTCCCGGAAAGAGCGTTTTCACTTTGCACTCTGCAGTTTTTAAAGAAATTTGATTTAGAGATAATACTGTGCTAAAATTAGTCATGACACATTGAATATCTCATCGCAACCATGTGCTTTTGACTATGATTATGGAGTTTAAATCATAGTAGATTTTAAATAAATCAATAAATTTTTAAACAAATCAATAGATTTTTAAAGAAATCAATAGATTTTATACAAATCAGTAGATTTTAAACACATCTTTAAATTTAAATCAAATAATGCTTTCCAAGACTGTGTCCAGAGTCTAGACTCTAGTGTCCACTCTCCAACTCCAAGGGCTTCTAGGCTCCAGCTCCAGCTCCAGCCTTCCAAGTTCCACTTCCAACTTTCAAATCATTTAGTTAAGCATTGAGCACTGAAATTTGTACAAAGTAGATGCTAATTACAATAGTAAAAAAAATAGAAAAATCATTGTTAAATAACTTTTTTTTGCTTTCCAAAAAAGTCAAGAAAACCTACAAAATAAAAAAGCATGGATGATGGAAATAATACTAAATATTTTTCTTTTTAGTGAAACTTGAAATTGAAAGTATGGTTGGAATTTGGAAAGTATAATTTTATATAATAATAAGATAAATGTATTAATATTACTAGTAGTAATTTATAATGAATTTTTAGTAATTTTGTTGCCCTTTAAAAATAGTAGTAATATAATGACATTTTGAAAATTTTATTTCCCTTCAAAAATACGTTTAAATGATGAATTTACCCTTCAGAAAAAACGGTTTACTAAATTTTTTAATCGTATTTGACAGTCAAAATGCCCCATGACGGTCATTTTTCCCGTCAAATTCCAACACTGATTTACACTTTATATTTCAAAACCTCAAACTATTAAATAATTGAAAAAAAAAACAATCACAAACTTGAATTATCTACTTACCAAAAATATTTAAAAAAAAATAGAAACTACAACATTTAGACACTTTTTATATTTGGGAATATCAAACTACTATAATTTTAAGAAATCAATCATAAACACATTCCCAAATTTAAAAACATTTCTCCAAATTTAATATCATTTCCCTTATTGGTGAATTTTAAAATTAAAATTAATAGCAAAACCTTTGACTTCAAGTTAGTACCTTTTTCTTTTAACAACTTTACTAGACCTGATTGAAAATGAAAATGAAATGAGCGGCGGTCGTGACAATGAACCCTCACGAAATTGTATTAAGTGACATTAACTGCAATGTTTCTTTGGTATTTGGGTGGATTCTTGTAAATTAAGGCTTTAGGTTCCACTGGATCACTTCAAAAATCGTAGGCGATGGGATGGAATGACTAATAGGAATAGTTGAGGACAACATATATGAATTTGGATGGGATAATAAACATGCTGGCTTTAATGTCCTACTCTCCAAGGTAACCACTTCACAACATAGTCATCTTCATTTTTACTTGACATTATTGCTATAGATTCATCTTAATCCCTTGTATTTATCAATGATCAAGTGATCTTTATTTACAATGGTTAAATGTTAGGTTAAGATACATACACTGGTTTTATAATTTTTACAATCTTTTTGAAGAAATCATATATATAATTTTTTGTATACTCATTTTTACCAGACTTTTTGGTCAGGAATGTAAGCTTCTTACAATCATACAAGTGAAACGTGAACAATTTAATTTGCTTTCTCTTACTTGGAATGCCATCATCTTAACATGTTCAATTGACATTAGGTTCCTACACAATAAATTTTCTTTTTGGTTGGAGTTCTAGAAGGGGGGAAGCAAGTGCAATGGGGTTAAGTTTGGGTCAAATCTTGCTCCTACTAAAGGGGAATTGGGCATTAATTGTTTTACTTGTAGGTAGCCTGATATTTAAATGTATTGGAAGTAATATGAAGAGTGTGATGTCCTAATATTTTTTGTCTTTGGCTCTGTGTGTGAACATCTAGTCCAAGTATTTTCAAACCTATAGATTTAAGAATTTAATTTTTCCTTAAGTTTATCAAGAAAAAGAATAAATTTCAAATACACAGGGAGGCCACCAATATTATTTCAAATTACACGAGTGCAAAGAATGATCATTCCATATCAATATGTGCTTGGATGTATAAAAATCACTAAAAATATATACGATTTTAATTTCTCCCAATAAAATTAAATTATTTTATATACACTCGGTATGTGTATGGTTAGTCTAGACATTTATACTAAATAATCATATGCCATCATTCTAATAGTAAACACCAAATTAAAAGGACAAGTTTCACCTTGCAAAGATGAAAGTCCTTTAAACTAAGGGACAAAAGAGGGAGCCCGCACATGTGTGGCTCATTGGAGGTTCAGTTGTTATGAAGTCACTTGTTGTAAATTGGAGGTCACGAGTTCAAATCCCACCCATATTTACCTGGGTCCCATGTCTTGTGGCAGGTGTGGGGCACCTAGGGGTATAGTGGTAGCAGGAATGGATCCCTGGACCCCGTGTCACGCGAGTACCAGACCAGCTCTAGTTACCGATTCCCCTATTAAAAAAAAAGGGACAAAAGAGGGAGGAATATATCCCATAAAGCTAATATTTTGCACAACCCCCCAAAATTCATATAAATCCCAAACACTGATATAAGTATGTTATTTTTGTGCAGCTTGTCACAACTTTTTTATTTCTGTATTCAAATAAATTTTCTAAGAATTACTATACCATCTGGTTTATATTCCCTCCAAATCTCTTTGCTCAAGGCCTAAGCTTGCTGGGAGATGCGACAACTACAAAAAAAGATGAACGAATTAGCTGGTCTAGTATATCAAAGTGTCCATCAACATATTCTAGTTGTGTGAATAACATAGTTTGTTTACCTGATTTCATCTTCATTTGCCAATTTCATTTTTTGGTCAAATGATATGTGAATTGTACATTGCATATTTACATGGATCTAATTCATATTTAGTTCATTTGTATTGACTTACTAAGCATTCTAGTAGTTTAGGAGCTCTATGGTAGACAATGAACTAGTCGGTTGAGGTTCAAGTCTAGATTCTAATCTAGTTGTGCTTCTGATCTAGTTGTGGGTGATTATATAACTACTTATTAAAGTTTTTTCTCTTTTTCACTATACATTTATTATGGTTGTCTAAAAAATGTTATGCTCTATGTTAATATTTTTAAGTGTTTTAGTATTTTTATTTCAAATTTATTTCTAAAACAAGGACTTTGTTGCTTGAACCCCTTGTTGTTATTGAGATAATGAGAATACAATTCACAAGTCATAATAATGAACATATAATTTAAACCTTTACTACAATAATGTAGATTTAAGTCATAATCATTTATTGTTTATTGAGATAATGAGAATACGATTCATAGAAAAGAAAAGAACACAATTCAAAGAGAATTACTTTTCACAAGGAGAAGAGAGAAATCGCACTCGAGAGAACCACCGATGTCTTAATTAGAGGAAAAAAAATTATATCTTATAGACATTCTAAATATGATATTTAGGGGATTATGGTTGGATAAGAATTTTATTTTGGAAAAACCATTTTGGTATTTATTTTTGTTTAAGATTTTTTTCTTTAAGAATTGTAGTCTCAATAACTTGTTCATATGATTGGGCTCGAGTTGATAAGTTGTTTTCAGGTCTCATAGGTTATGGGTTTATGTCATGAACGTATAAAATCCAAAATTAAAAAACAAAACTGATAGACATAAAATTTCTTCATACTCTTAACATGTAATAGATACAGTAGCACATGTACTTTGTTGTTTTTTTTGTATAGTTACTTACAATATTTCTTTAACAGTTATTTGATAGGTTGCATAAACTGTGGATGTTACAAGGTTATATGCGAGCTGTCGTCATACCTGAAGGTGATATTTTAATAATTTTTACATTAATCTTGTTATAAGTTTTACTAAAGGCTTGGTTAGCCCTAATGCTAAGTCTTGGTCCTCATTTCCCACCTTAACTATTAAGCATGATGCTTTAGTTGCATAAGAAAATACTTGGGAGACTATGGGTATAGTCTTGATCCCATATTTAACATGTAATAAGGTTCTTAAAGGACCCAAGGTATAACTCTAGTCCTAATGCGCAAGGTTTAAATATATGGACATGGTTATCTATGTTGATTTACTTGTTTTATACAGAGTTGGGGATATGGGGTTTATACCATAGTCGAACATTGGATTAATGCAATTATTGACATGTTATAATAACATTTAGTCTTGCATTATGATGGGTTATAAAGTTTTGTACGGTGGTTGACTTGAGTTATAAAGTGTTTCCCTGGCTGCGAGTTGACAGTGTAGCCAGGCCTTTAAGGCTCACTTTACATTGAATTTTGGTCGTTCACATGTACATCATGATAGAAAGGGTTTTTGGTTTAGATTTTAACATGTCTTTGCTTTGTGTGAACACTTCATTCGCTGTTGGTTTGGTCTGTAAGATCTTGGGAGTATAGGCTCTTCCCTCATGTCGGTTTTGTAAGGTTCTTGGGTGTAAAAACTTGCCACTTGTTAATGGCATTCCTTATGTTTGATTTCCAAGGTGTAAAGGAGGTTTCCTTGACATTAATGGCTGCCAATAGCCATAGCTTACTGGTTGTTATGACTCAAACCTAAACAAACTTTTGGTTGAATTCTTAGGTTGTAAATATTGATTGACTTTTTAAAATCCTTGCAGGAAGAGGAGGGATAAGGGAATCCAGGAGGAGCCGACCCATGTCCCTCTCTGTACTCAAACTAGGAAATATTATTTAACTACATTTGTCCTATACTGTTCATTTCCTTTCACATTTATTATGGTCCTGACTGTAGGCTAGTGGTTGCAGGTTTGGGAGCTTGGGCGAGGATGGCGACAGGGTCACCTCTTCCCAGGCCTGTGTCCAAAAAACACCAAGGTGAGTACGACCTCCTCACTCTGTTTATTTACTAAATAAAACAAAATTGGTCACTAACTGTTTGTGGTTGCATGTTTTAGGTAGCTCTTGGCTGGGATCTGCATGTTTCTATGAATTAACTGGAAAACGACCACCCTTAGTCTGTACCATTGAATAATATGAGTTTGGTTATGTTTTTATTATTATTGATAGTTCCTGTTACAAAAATAACTGTGTATCATGGCTGCCATCTACGATGGTCTTACTGCCACATATTGTATTTGAATGATTCGCTATCTTTAAAGAAGATTTGTATCCTGTAGATTAGATTTGGCTTTTAAAGTCAGATTGAGTCACGGTTTAGTTGTGATCCTAAGCTAGATGATTAAACAATCGTGTAGTAGATCAAAGATTTTATTTTAATACATTCGACTCATTCGGGGACTGCTAGTTAATTAATATATGGGATATTTGTGATTTCAATACTTTGTATAATTAAATATTTATGATTTTATAAAAATTGCAACTGTAATTATTCCACTAGATCGTGGTGAGTCCCGATCTCGGTATTCACAATCTGTAATGGGGATTTTTGAAATGGGATGAATTTAATATGTTTTTTTTTATGGAAGCCTCTTGGATCTTAACTTGTTAAGAGAATAACTAGTTTTAAGTACTTTCGAATGTTAGTTTATGCAGAGGAATACTTGACTGTGTTATTGGATTTACTTTGTTTTGACGATTTCTCTGTGAGTTTGTTATAAAATCTAAAGCATATTCTGATTCTTCTTTTTAAATAGTTTATAGTAACATACTACATTGTTGACATAAGAAACTTCCTTGATTCCCTTTATAATTATTCCCATTATTTTTATAAAATTTAGTATTCTTCTTTCTTGGATCAAAGTTATCTCATCTTTTAGTTTTCCAATTAGGTACATTTTCTCTTTTATCTTTATTTTGATCATAACAAAAGTTCATTTTTCTCATTGCTTCTTCCAGCGTCTTCGGATGGTCATACTCAATCCTCTCTTTAAACATAAAGGCAAGTAGCTGAGAAAGCACTGCATTTTTGGTTTTTTATCTATTATTTATGGTACATAACGAAGCAAACTTAGGAATTTACTATAGAGTTCTTTCATGATCATAACACCTAACCTTAACTCATATAATTCCTTAGCTTTTTCTTCATAGTATTATTATGAAAGATACTTTCATTTAAAGTGCTTCTTAAAGGCTTTCCATGTTACATGACACTCTTTTATACCTTTTACCATTTTTATATATTGCCACCAACTATCTGTTTTTCCACTTAAGTTATAAATGGTCATTTTCGCCTTCAGTTCATTGGAATAGTTATAGATCTGGAAGTGTTTCTTCATTCCAGATAACCGTGCGTCTGCCTCTTCTCCTTTCTCGGTCTCACAGTTAAACATAGGAGGTTTAATTTTTTTAATTCCTGAAATCTCTTCACAGGGTTTGTACTTCTTTTTATTTTTATTACTGTCACTACTTTAACTAGAATCCTGATGTTTTTCTGTGTGGTGTATGTCTTATTCCTATGCTTGTAAGGTGTAGATTTGGCCATATTAAGTTCAGGTTATTTGTGTTTATATTTTTCATTACTGTGTATTTTAGACATCAAAATGTTATTTAGTTCCTCTTGTGCTTTCAGAATTCGTTCATTATCTTCCCTAACTCTTTTCAATTATGATCCTAGTTCTTTAACAGCTCCTTGTAACTCAGATATTTTATCATTTCGACTCTCATTAAGGTTTTCCCAAATTTCACCCTCCCTTAAATTACTCTCTTCCTTGTTCACGGGATTTCTAAGGTGAGATTCTTCTTCCGCAAACATTCCTATATCTGCCATAATTTTCTGCAAAAATAAAGTTATCCTTCTCTTCCCATTTCGTAACAGAATCAAACCAAAATAAAATAAAATTAATTTTTTTGGTTTACCAACTTCAGTGTTGGGCATGTTCAGGTCAAGTATTGTAACCATGCTCTGATACCATTCTGCCATGAACCTATAAATTCGAAAATAAAATAAAATAACTTGATAGACATATAAAAACTTATTTATACTCCTAACATGTAGTAGATATTGTAGCATATGTACTTTGTTGTTTCTTTGAATAATTACTTACAATATTTCCATAACTTCTCTTTGACAGGTTTCATGAAATGTGGAGGTTACAAGGTTATAGGCAAGTCGTCGTCATACCTGAAGGTGATGTTTTAATACTTTTTACATTAATATTGTTATAAGTTTTACTAAAGGATTGCTTAACCCTAAGGCTAAGTATTGGTCCCCATTTCCTGCCTTAACTATTAAGCAGGATGCTTTAGTTGCATAAGAAAATATTTGGGAGACTATGGGTATAGTCTTAACCCCATATTTAACATGTAATGAGGTTCTTAAAGGGCCCAAGGTATAACCCCAGTCCTAATGCACAAGATTTAAATATATTTGGACATGGTTATTTGCGTTGATTTACTTGTTTTATATAGAGATTGGGCTATGGGGTTTATACCATAGTCAAACATCAGAATAATGCAAATATTGAAATGTTATAACAACATTTGGTCATTTGTTATGACGGGTTATAAAGTTTTGTACAGTGGTTGAATTGAGTTATAAAGTGTTGCCCTAGCTGCGAGTTGACAACCCATCCAAGCCTTTAAGGCTCACCCGAGATTGAATCTTGGTCTTCCACATGTACATCATGATAGAAAGGATTTTTGGTTTACATTTTAATGTGTCTTTGCTTTGTCTGAACACTTCATTTGCCATTGGTTTGTTTTGTAATCTCTTGGGAGCAGAGGCTTTGCCCTCATGACGATTTATTAGGATCTTGGGTGTAAAAACTTGCCAGCTGTTAATGGCATTACACATGTTTGATTTCCAAGGTGTAAAGGAGGTTTCCTTGACATTAATGGCTACCAATAGCCATAGCTTGTTGGTTTCTACGACTCAAAACCAACCAAACTTCTACGACCTTACAACTGCCTTTAACGAGGTAAAAGATAAACAAAACTTCTTAACTCTGTAATTGATTTGTTACCGGGGTTTTATGAATTCTCAAGTTATAAATACTAACTGGGTGTTTAAATTCCTTGCAGGAAAAGGAGGGATAAGGGCATATAGGAGGATTCGACCCCTGTCCCTATCTCCATTCAAACCAGGAAATATTATTTAACTAAATTTGTTTTATACTATTCATTTCCTTTCACATTTATTATGGTTCTGACTATAGGCAGGTGGTTGCAGGTTTGGGAGCGCTAGTGAGGATGGTGACAGGGTCACCTCCTCCCAGGCTTGCGTCTTAAAAATGCCAAGGTGAGTACGACTTCCTCTCTCCGTTTATTTACTAAATAAAACACACTCAGTCACTAATTGTTCATGGTTTCTGGTTCAGGTAGCTCTTGGTTGGGATTTGTGGTCGTGATGGAAGTTTAGGCTTTCTCCTTCTTGCAAGATAAGTTTACTGTGTGTCTGGTTCAGCCCTTATGGTTTATAGAATACCGGCCAGAGGGCTTCACAACCTCTATGTTCTAGTGTTTGATTTTAAATCTTATTTAATGACTATCGTGGGTACCATCGTTGATGGGAATACCACCACTTCGATTAATATTGAAATGTGAGATTATTTAATTATTGGGTTTTTTTAATAGACTGGTGGATGCCATCGGTGATGGTCTTACAACCACAAGGATTTCGAATCCAAATTATTTAAAATTTGACACTAATAGAGTAATGCAACCCTTAGGGTTTGTGCCAAATTCTTATTTATGTGTTTTTTGGTATTTGTGCATCTCTGGAAATTAAGGTAATAGTTGTCATGGTTTTGTTTCTATGAATTAACTAGAAAACGACTGCCCTCGATCTGTACCATTAAATCGTATGAGTTTTTATTATTATTGATAGTTCATCTTACTAAGTTTATAAGTTTATACCATGGCTTCCATCTACGATGGTCTTACTACCACGTATTGGATTTGAATGATTCGTTATTTTTAAAGAAGATTTGTATCCTGTAGATTAGATTTGGTTTTTAAAGTCATATTGAGTCACGGTTTAGCTGTGCGATCCTAGATGCTTAAGCAATCATGTAGTAGATCAAAGATTTTATTTTAATACCTTCGACTCAGTCGGGGACTGCTAGTTAATTAATAGATGGGATATCTGTGATTTCAATACTTTGTATAATTAAATATTTATGATTTCATAAAAATTGCATTTGTAATTATTCCACTGGATCGTGGTGGGTCCTGATCTGGGCATTCTCGATCTGTAATGGGGGTTTTTGAAATAGGATGAATTTAATATGTTTTGTTTTATGGAAGCCTCTCAACTCTTGACGTGTTAAAAGAATAACCAGTTTTAAAGTACTTTCGAATGTTATTTTAAGAAGAGGAATACTTGACTGTATTAGTGGATTTACTTTGTTTTTGACGATTTCTTTGTGAGTTTGTTATAAAAGATAAAACATAATATGATTATGCTTTTTAAATAGTTTATAGTAACACACTATGTTGTTGACATAAGAAATTTATTCTATACCGTATAATTAGATCTTTCGTTCAATTTCCTAATTGTTTTAATCAAGACATAAATCTTGAAGTCTCGATTCAGGTATGGATGCCCGAACAGAGATTCATTAGGAACCCTACAAATACTAAATCAGATTATTTTAAAGACATGAATATAATAATAGGAAATAATATATATATTCGAAAACATAATAGGAAAGATTAGAATGGATGCATAATAAATCAATACTCTATTTAGATGCATAAGAGGATTCCTGTTAAAAGAAATTATTACGATCCATAGTTTAAACTAGAAATCCTACTGTAACTAGTTCTAAATAGATAAGAAACAAGATAAGGAACCTAGCACCACTAGTGGGAATACAGAACTGAAATAGTCGTTCCTCTCAACCAACTCCTAGAGTAGCCAAGTCTCACTTGCTACAGAACCCCCGAGCCTATTCGCCGAGCCACAAGAGCAAATCCACCTAATGTGCCATCTCTTGCATTATCATATTCAATTCCCCGTCTAATGCTAGCCTCCTACTTGCTAATGGAAATACTATTATATAGTATTTTTCCTAGGACTTGCTCATTTATGAGCCTCCTGCTATTTAGCACTCAACAAGGATATGTGACCTGATTTTGGGGAAAATGCCTCTTGCATCTTGAGTTCTCACTCATCAGCTTCAGCCACTTGTCTTTTCTTCTTGCGGGTCAGTAAACACTCTTTCAACAACTATTTCAATTATGTTCCATCCAGTATATTTATTAATAAAAGAATAACCCATTACATTTGTTTTGTTCTTCTTCGTCAAAAATATTTAAAAATAAAAATAAAAATCAAATATTCGAAAAAGAATTAAATAACAATTTACTGAATATTGGTGTATTACAGTTCAATTCTTGGGTCTATTAGGGTCATGACTCTTTTGATGGGGTTGTTGAGTGCTTGGAGTGTTTGGTACACCAAGGTTAACCCCTTAAAATGTTTTGTTCTAGTTTTTTGTCATTAGTATCTGCCCAACTTTTAGAGGTAATAATTTGATCTTTTTAATCATAATACTTTATTAATGAAATATGGCCAAGGGAAAAAAAAATTAGTGTAATAATTTGATAATTTTCTTTAAGCATAAGACTCTTTTTTATAGAACTTGGTAAGGGAACAAAATTTGAAATTCATGTTCCAAGGAGATGAAGCAGAAAATAATAATAATAATAAATTAAAATGAAGAATGTGTTGTCTAAATCCTATAGGGGTCCCTTAACTCCATAAGGCCTTTCACAATATTAAAACTACAAGTCTCCCAGCTGGAGAGGTTCACATCAAGTTAATGAGATTAATGCGGTCTGGTTTAATGAGTTAACAAATCGATCAATACTTCTGGTCCGACAGTTTATTTTTGTTTTTTTGCTTTTAAAAAAAGCATAAAATATATATTATGATATAATTTCATGTTCAGTGTAAGTTTCATGGGAAAATATAAAAAAACTAACATGGATTTCCAATGTCTTGATTAGGTATCCATCTCTTTGTTGTTGTAAACCAGCATAAATTTACGTAGTATTTTTTTATAAGTTAAAATTTTAAAAAAAAGTTGTATTTTAAGGAGTTAATATTGATTTGGGCAATTTTAATAATCACTTAAAAATAATATGTAACATAATATTTATCTTACACTTTCAAGGGTGTAACTCAACCGACGATTCTATTCTTGATATGAAAAACATGTTGTAAATAGAGGTCATGAATTCAAATCACCTCATTCATATATATATATACTAAAATCATTTCATCCAAAAATTTATATAAAAACATTAACCATTGTTTCAAACGTGTGTATAAAACTCTCAATCAATTTTAACCATACATAATCAAAAGTAATGAAAAATTAATAAAAGAAAGTATATCACCCTTCCCACAAATTATTTAGATACAACATTTTATTATTTAAAAATATTTTTTTGAATTCATGTAATAATGAATTATATGTCTTGAGCTACACAGTGATGGAATTTGGTTTTTATTCTATCTGTCAATTTTTTTTAACGTTTTGACATTTTATATTGCCCATTATGAAACGTTTTGTTTAAATTTTTATGAAGGTTTGCTAAAAAGTTTACCCTTGAATAGTGAAGGTTTTCTACAAAATTTACCCTTTAATAATTAATTTTTGTTAATTTCTTTTGAAAATAATATTGTTTCCACATTTTTATATTAAAATAAAAAATGGTCATTATTAAAATCTATTATGATACATTAACTTGATTCTTAAAGAAGCTCAAATGAAAAGGGACTCCAAAAGTTTAAACTTAAAAATTTCTTTTATTTGTTTTCAGTTTTCAGAGGTTTTTCCTTCCATATTGGTTGTCGCTGGGTATATTTATGGCACAATATTGCAGTAACTACTCAACAGTTAACCAATCGTTAAAAGTCCCACACTGAGATTAAAGAATCTCTTTGGCTGTGAAAAATATGGATTTTTTCCTTATGCATTGTTGCGGTGTTGATCTCTATTCAAATGAAATATATTTATATATATATATATATATATATAAAACCCAATAGACAATACAAGCTTGTCTTATTGTATGAGAATCTGAGATCATTTAGCTAGTAAATATCAACATGGTTAAGTTAATTCGGTTTCCATCGATGATAATTATCTGATCTTTATTCCCTTTAATATCATCAATTTTAGAAGGGTCGTATTTTCCAGAATAACTAAACTCTATAAACTCGTCAGTATAACAATGAAAAGCCTCCAAATTCTGGACAATATCAGGTTTAAAACCTCAATATCACTAAGCTGAAGACGGCGAACCCAGAGATATTCCAGACTAACAACGTCGCTAGAACTGAACTCCTTTACAAAGTGAAACTTCAGAATCCCATTACACCCCCATTGCAAAGATGAACCCCAATTCACATTGATAGCTACAAGATGAACTACTGATTTATCCAGGTTAATTTGAAACTAAGAGCATCTAGTAGTAATATACAGAAAATCATAGTAGATTTTTGAACAAATCAATAGATTTTTAAAAAAATCTTTAAATCTAAATAAAAAAAATTCTACAAGCAGTACCTTTGAATCTTGATAATGCTTTCCAAGACTGTGTGTCCAGAGTCCAGCCTCCATTGTCCACTCTCCAACTCCAATGGCTTCTAGGTTCGAGCTCCAACCTTCCAAGTTCCACTTCCAACTTTCAAATCATTTCGATGAGCATTGAGCACTAAAATTTGTACTATGTAGATGCTAATTACAATAGTAAAAAAATTTAAAAAAATAGAAAAATCATTGTTAAATGACTTTTTTTGCTTTCAGAAAAAATCAAGAAAACCTACAAAATAGAAAAACATGGATGATGGAAATAATACCAACTTAATATTTTTCTTTTTTAGTGAAACATGAAAGTATGGTTGGAATTTGGAAAGTATAATTTTATATAATAGTAAGATAAAAGTATTGATATTACTAATTTACTAGTAGTAATTTATGACGAAGTTTTCGTAATTTTATTGCTCTTCAAAAATAGCAATAATATAATGACGTTCTGAAAATGTTATTGCCTTTCAAAAATACGTTTAAATGATAAATTTATCTTTCAGAAAAAACAGTCTACTAAAATTTTTAACTGTATTTGACAGTCAAAATGCCTCATGACAGTCATTTTTCCTATCAACATCCAAGCATACCAAACACACACAAATTAAAAACTAGCAACAACCACATTAAATTAATTAATGTGTCTAAATATGCCAATAGGCGTAAATTTAAGCACATAGTATAGGGAAAAACATTAATATAAAAAGTATGTGCATAAATTTACGCCTATCGACGTATTCAGACACATTAATTAATTTAATGTGGTTGTTGCTAGTAACAGGTGGGCGCATGGACATATCTACAAAGTATTAACAGGAATAATATTGTTTATTTAATAATTATAATATATAATAAATGTTATTATTTATTTATTTAATATAAACATTAAATAAAATATAATATAGGTAAAACATTATTAATACAATGTTTTCCCTATAGTATATATTAGATAATTAAGTTAATTATATCCAATATTATTTATTAGATATGTTAACCATACTTTATTATTTAATACCTTTACAATTAATTATTTTAATATCCATTTGTATTTAAATAAATGATATCATTTTATACATAATATTATTTAAAATAATGTATGGTAATATTACAACAAATTAATAACCATATTAATTTTTGAATCTTAGATATAAATATGGTATATTTTAGAGATATTTATTAATATTAGGAAACAATTTATGTATTAATTATGTTTTTAACATACATTATAATATTTTAGATGATAATAAAATTGTAAGAATAATAGTTAATTAAGTGTAATTAATGTTTTATTACAAAATAATATTATTTATAATATTTTATTTTAGATGTTAATAAAATAATGTTGATAATAGTTAATTAAGTGTAATTAAATAATAATATTATTTAAGTACAATGATAATAATTTTAATAGTACTATATTATTTTATTATATTGTCAAAATATGGTTATTAGTTAAAATATTGATGTGAAAATAATATAATATAGTATTTATGGAAATAATAATAATAATATATAATTATTATATTGTATAATAATATGGTAATTAAGAAGAAGGTATTTAAGTCACATGCTACAAACAAATGCAATAACGTATATCATCACAAATTCATAATGTAACCTAGCCATAAGGTTCCTTACCATATTATTGATGTACCAAGTCAACATATGTTCATTATTATTAGAATGTAAATGATCAATGTCACAATGTGACATAAACAATGTTTTTGTATATAGTATGTATTGTGTCACAAAACATACGAAGATGTGACATCAAATCCTTGCAAATTGTGACAATGTCACATAGCCTTTGTTTAATTTCATAATGTGACAAATACATTGGGGAATGCAAGCATCCAAATAGTATGTAGGAGGTAGACAAAGGGTTATGATAATCGTCATTGGAAATGTCACACTACAACGTTAGCATTTATAATCAAAATTTAATATGTTGTTGAAAGGTTTTATTGGATGCTAATAGTGCAAAATTTCTCTAATTGTCATGTTGTATTACGGCTATGTTCCGTAATGGGTTTTGTCACATTATGTAATTCATTGTAATGTTGCACAATGATTAGGTGTAGTCATATTTTCAATTGTTTATTTTGTTTTGACATAAATGAAGGGTTATGTTGGATTGCGCTATTTCTCTAAGAATATATTGTATTATTGTTTTGTTCATTAATGTGGTTGATTGCATAACAACATAAAAAATAATTTAAATACATTGTATTATTGTTTTGTTCATTAATGTGGTTGATTGCATTACAACATTAAAAGTAATTTAATAACTTAAATATATATTTAATTTATCATGTGCTATGTTGGATTATCATAGTGAGTGAGCATTAAGTTGAATTATGACATTGCTATATGGTCATGTTGCAATATGGTAATGTTGGTTGTTGGATTTTTGTTACATTATGTGATTCATAAAATTGTTTTGTAGTAGTTGGGTTTGGTTATATTTTGATTGGTTTTTTTCCAGTGTGGCATATGTGAAGGGTTCGTTATAAGGTTTTGCAAGGGTTGGGTTTGGTTATTTTTGATACGTTCATTTTTTTTCTTTGCATTATGAAATTGTTGAAGGTTTATCTCAATATGTGCAATTTGTCCATGGGTTTGTTGTATTATGGTTAACATTTAATGAATTTTGCTGGTTGTAAGGTTTTGTAATAGTTTGGTTAACTTATGTTAGCAATTTTTTTGTTGAGTTTCAACATACATCAAGTTTTATATTTTGTTTAGAAAAGCATGAAGGTCCAATTTCCATTTTGCAATTTTTTCAGGTTGATTGGTTTTGTTGCACTTTGACATGCATTATGATTACGTTAAGTTATGAAATTTGTGAAGGCTCATTTTGGATCATGACTTTCATCGATGGTCATGTTGCATTATGGTATGTTTATAAAAGAAGGTTTTGGAGATATTGGGTTTAGTTATGTTTGCTACATTCCTTGTTTTTTTCTTTTTTTTTGCATTCTGAAATTGATGAAGGGTTATCTTGGATTATGATGTTCATTGGTGCTTATGGTGTCTTGTGACATTCGTCCGTGGTTATGTTGTACTATGTCTATGTTATTTCATGAATTATGTCGATTTATGAGGTTTGTTGCAAGGATTTGAAAGGATTGGGTTTAGTTTTTTTTAAATGGTGTTGTTTCATTTAAATATACATCAAGGGGTGTGATGGATTACAATATTCATCCATTCCTTGTTGGTTTTTGTCACATCGACACATTTATAAAAGGTTATGCTGGGATGCAATGTTCATGACTATTAATGTTGTATTGCAACATACCTGAATGGTTCCAATTCAATATGGTTGTGTTTTTTAATGTAATTTCTTGTAATTATACATAAATAATTACCGAAATAAGCATGATAACTATAATAAAATGATTTGAGCATGTGGGATTGTGGAAATTTGATAGTATTCCTTGGAAATGTGAGGTTGCAACATTACCATTATTTTAATAAATAGTCAATATGTTGCTGAGCATTGCATTCATGAATATAATGTAAATGAATGTATGGATAGTTAAAGTTTGAAATCTAGGATTTTAATTCCAACAATTACATAGATTAATTAAATTCTTATTTGAGGAAGTGCAATATTGTATTGCCAATTGAAATGTAATGTCGCAACATTACCATTTTTTTAATAAATAATTAATACTTTGCTGAAATGTTTTTATAGACTTTAATACTACAACAGTTTTTTAATTGATATGTATTTAAGGTAAAATTCAATTATTTTATAAGCAAATTGAGTTCCATATCTTTTATGATTCATGATGTTTATGAAAAAAATTCAAATAAATCGTTAAATGTAAATCATGATTCAGTATGGTTGTGTTTTTTAATGTAATTTCTTGCAATTAGACATAAATAATTTCTGAAATAAGCATGAAAATTATAATAAAATGATGTAAGCATGTGGGATTGTGGAAATTTGATAGTATTCCTTGGAAATGTGGGGTTGCAACATTACCATTTTTTTAATAAATAGTCAATATGTTGCTGAGCATTGCATTCATGAATATAATGTGAAATATACTCAATATAGTTAATATGTTGCTGAAATGTTTTCATAGACTCTAATACTGCAACAATTGTTTAATTGATATGTATTTAATGTGAAACTGAATTATTTTATAAGCAATTTCAATTCCATATCTGTTATGATTCGTGATGTTTACGAAAAAAAATCAAATAAATTGTTAAACGAATACAAAAGGTCACAATTTCAATATAATACTAAGCATTGCATTCATGAATATAATGTAAATGAATGTAAGGATTGTTAAAATTTGAAATCTGGGATTTTAATTGCAACAATTACATAGATTATTTAAATTGTTATTTGAGCAAGTGAAATATTGTATTGACAATAGAATATACAGTTGTTTAAAAACCTTATACATTTGGTCAACTTAGTATAGAAAGTCATCATAAATTACATGATTGTTAATTATGTTGTTTTCATTTGAATAAGGCATGAATGTCAATTTTGGACCAAATATGGAATATCTTTGTTATTTCAAGTGGAAAAAATTGTTCTATAATCTGCAATGTTTGTATTGATAGCGAGTTCAGATCGAATGCTTTGTTTATTCATTTGTTAATAATGCATTGTTTGTGTGATTGTATTGGAGATTCTTGGTTTAATTTGAATGTTTACATTTTAACCGCATTAATGAAAATGTGGAAAATTGAATTTACTTATAAATGTTCAATACAACATACTATCCATTATTTTTATTAATATAGCACAACATGAGAGGATATATTAGTGTAACTATCAACACAATTGCCAAAATAGTTTTATTATGTTGGGGAAAGATATGTAATATTAGTTGTACTATTTAAAAGATGTAAAATATAGTTTGCATTAAATTTCCGATATAGCCAATAAATTTTGATATTATACAGTAAAGAAATATATTTTTTTAAGATCAAAACTAATCAAAATATTGATTTGATGCAAAAACTCAAAACATAGCAACTCCAAAATTTATGTATGCCTACTGAATTCCTCTCTAAAAAGCTTCATTACATTAAGAAATGTTTTATTTAAAACCAAAACATACCAAAATTTTCACATGATGCAAAAGCTAAAACATAGTTCTGTCTACAAAGACTCTTATACCTATTGAATTACATGCCAAAATCCTGCAAGGATTGAAACAATGTCAGAGGGAATGGGATAAGATCATTGAATAAAATCGTGCTTGGAGTGATAGGAAAGAAATTCTTATACATGATGATGTTACTGCATTGATTGTTTTCTGGCATAGGTAGACGGTGATTTGCAAATGCTGATCTTTCATCAACTGCTAAATGAGTAACACTACAAGTTTCCAAATCATAGTATATGAATGGACTTTCAGCATTCTTGCACATCAATATAGAACTTCCAACTACTCAAAATGGTAGATAGTCTGAACAATGTGTATTTATATTTCTAGTCATACCTTCTAAAAGGGTCCATTTTAACCCTCTACCATCGTCGAAATGACTATCTGTTTGTTGAACTCAATGTTGACCATGTTTGAAATCCTGGATTTCATCTATGCACCATATACTTGTAAAACCATCATTCACAAGACATATCAATTGGTTGTAGCGTAAGGTAAGACACATAGATCGTTTCCTACGTCATGTGCAAATTGAATGCACACCCCATATATTCAATTCAATTTTCAGTGAGTACATTCTGTACACATATGAGGCATCTTATTCATAATTTATTTTCACATGCAACCAATAAATTTTTCCTTTATAAAAAACAACATCTTTAGGAGCAATAGGTTCACCATCAGCACCAATTGTTTCTCTCCAAACTCTTTGGATATTGTTGCAAATAAAAAATTTATGACCGTCTTCACTGCGCTTATGACGTACAAGTATCCATCCATGTTTCTGTTGACCAATGTTTCCTATCAGAGAAAAGAAACCATGGACTCCTATATCAATAATTCCTATATTTGAGAAACGTTTTATGAATGGATTTACGATGTAATAATCCTTATGCCCTGGTGGAGGACAATATTTTAAGAGAAAAATGATTGAACCAACTATACATTCAATCGTATATCTATATTCTGGATAAAGGACATGCAACAAATATGTATGCCCTATACGATTGATAAACTTATATACAAAATGGTTTTGATACTATCCCAATAGTTGAATTAAAAACCGAGTTTCAGTTATATTGTTATTTTTCTAAGCACTAAAAAAGTTGGCCTAGACAATAGCTCTTCACAATGTTTAGAGATTGATCAAAAACGAACCAATGTTGAAAATGGCACCCACATGAGAATCATCTCTAGAAACTCGAGTGGAAGTAAACTCCAAATGATGGGATCCATTTGGAAATAACTAAACAAAAAACATAAAATAATACATAGTTATTATCAACATAATCATAGGAATTTTTAAAAATAATTTCTTTGAATGAACACACAAAGCTATGTCAACTACTTACAAATAAGGTACAGGTTGACAACATATTATTTAGGAACAAATCAAAATTCAAAAAATGCATTCAAACTTATAAAATATGTTTAACACATTTACATAACTGCATGCAACGATACAATGAAATAAATACAATGATGCGAAAAGAAAGAAAAAGCAGTCTTAAACTATTTTTCCTATATAGAGGATGATGAGAGTGGCTCAACAATATTTTTTTTTCTTGGCATGACACCACAAATTTTCTTCTCTTTTATCAGTATTTTTTTGGGTATTTTTTCCAAGATCATGAATTCCGTTATTCAACAATCTATGGTTAGGTTCATATTTTATTGCATCCTCAAGCTTGTCATATACCAACCAAAAACCTGACGATCTTTGTCCATATGTACGAAAACCATAGATAAATATTTTTTGTGTATCAATAATGCCAAATTTTTTCCCTGTCTCCTTTTGAATTTCTGGCTTTGAAAGGTTTCCTCTTCCAGGATGTAGAACATTGATTTGAAATCGACGTATCAACCTTGGTTTGTCTATGAGGTGTTTGATGCATACTGTAGGACAATGATTGATTTTTTTAACATCCATTTTTTATTTTGATTTTAGGAAAAGATCTGGAAAACAAAAAACATATATCCTTTCACTAATTCAAACATCATGATCACTAAATAATCCAATAAACAACAATGGAGGAAATGTGGCATAATTACGAAAAATTCCAACAAATCAATTATAATTAAATTATACAATATAACAAAATGTAAGTTGCATAACACATAAAATGGTAACATGCATGCTCATGGTTATATATGTTCAAATCATTGTCATGTTATCAGCTACTCTATCATTCAATAATATTTATGTAGCACATTTTATCATTACATTAAAATTTAATTGATATAACTCAATTAAAAAAAACTACATTCACTTGTGATGATCTTATGGAAAAAAAAATAACTAACTAAATCTTTACTCTTTGAACACAAAAATAAATATCAGGAAGAACAAAAATCCATTTAAATTAGTAAAAAAAATAATGGTTTCCACTAAATTTTTATATTGTAAAAGAGCTTTACAAATGGTTATAAATGGCATTTTAATTGAACATATTGAAATAGTGTAGGTTAACGTATAGAAAACAAAAATATTCTTGACAAATGTGTGAAGAGACAATGAATAAATAGAGATTAAACCTATAATGTTTGTAATTTGGTTTTCTCTCTTGCAATCTATACTTCTTGCTGCCAATGAAAATGATCAGAATGAAACATGTCAATATAAATGTTTATACAATAAACAATCAAGTTACCTAATAACCTCATAGTTGTGATGTTTAAGGTGAAATGGATTCCAACCGTTGTTCTTCTTTCTTCCTAATTGTAGCATATGCACTTTTGGCCATCTTTGAATACCTTTCAAATGTAAAGGGCAGAGATATCCGTAAACCATCAATAGATTTGACCCTTGAAATTGCCGTGAAAGTTAAACCTTGCCTCTTTGCATTACCGATATCGATGGTTTCCCTTTGTAAATTCAAACCTTGTGATTTGTATATGGTAAGATCCCAAGCCATATGCAATGGGATTTGCTTGCAAATTCCTCTAGAAACAGGTGCTATTGGCACAATTTTGGGATATCTGATGTCCCATGGTAAGACAATGTAATCATCAAAAGAGACTGTAGCATACATTGGTAGTTGTGGTGGTTTAGATCCATCAGAGAAAAAAATGTTTTGAACTGTCCCAAGTGCTCCATTTACTAACCCTGCTTCCACCCACAAGTTACACATCAACATGACTCATTGACCAAGACATAAAAGCACTTCCTATTGAATTTGATCATCATCAACATCATTAAAATATTTATTCTTCGTATGTTCAGCAATGCATCTTTCTATAGGAATTCCAAGTGACTTTATCATACATCGATTATGTACATTTACCAAGGTGTTCGTTGGAAACAAATGGATTTCTAAATTGAAACTATTAATTTCAGTAGCATCCATATTTGCATATGTTCATTACATTAAAAGATTCCAATCATCCATTGTTGGGTTTTCATTTATGATGTTGGTTAGTAACCTTTCAAAATTGAATTGATTTGGATCTGTCCCTTATTGACGAAATATCATGTCCAATGTAACAACCTTTCTAAAATATTTCTATAAGACCTTGGTAGTTGTGTTTCCTGTGTACAATGGTTTATCAATGACAGGAGGCAATTGCCCAAGATCTCCAACAAGAATTAATGATCTTCCACCAAATGGAACTGACTTTTGTTTTCTGGAAATGCCTCCCGTAGACGTGAATCAATCTGTATGAACAACATTGGCCCAATGAAACTCATTTCATCAATTAAAATGTGTGTAACATATCACATTTCTTCTTGGAATATAGAAAGTGACTGACCGTGCAAATATTTGAAGTCTTTAATAAGGATTCTGAGGGTCAAGTGAATTGTTTTAGCTTGTATGTTGAACGCAGCTACTCCTGTAGGTGCTAGTAATAGTAGAGGGATTATTCCATTTATGGAATGCATTGAAAATTCATGCGCAAAACAACGTATAAGGTAAGACTTTCATGTTCCTGCAGTTCCCTTAATTATCATCTTGAGTGGGTGTGCATTCAGTCCTTCATGGAAATGTTCAATAAAAGTTTCAAAACAAATACGTTTCTTATTAGAAAATGAGGATGGAGAATCCAACCTAGAATGCGAGAGATTTGGTATGGATCCTCTTGAGCATGCATTTTTTATGAAAGCTGTTGGGTCCTCTAATTTTCTAGTTGAACCTGTAGTACTATTCCACACATGGATAAAGTCAAAGTATCTGCGGCCAAGAGTATCAATGTTTGAAACTTGAACAATATTGGGAGGAACAAGATGTGATAACATCTCCCACTCATCCATGTCATTGTCATGAATCACTTCATCTTGATTTGTATCATCATGTTCTTCAATGGTATATGGTGCCAAAGGTATCCTATTGAAATGCGATATCTAAGGCTCCTCCAATTGCAAATAATAATTTCTGTGTTGACGCCAATATCAATCTGAATGTTTCTGAACGGTTTATAGAGAAGTCATTCACTGAGGAAAAACGACTCAAAGGAATATGAATTGTTGTTAGGAACCTCACAGAACCGTAGGAATACATGAACTATCGCAGATTTATCTCTTAGCTTCCACGGTTCTTTCTTACGTCGTCCACTAAAAGACCAAGACCATCCAGTTTCAATCAAAGATAGGTGCTCCAGAAAAGGAGGTCTCTTTTGGTATTGTTATAAAAACCCAGAGCCTGTTGGGAATTTGTTGTTATCCGAGTCAAAAGAAACTCTTTTGAATATTTTTCTGCCAACATTAACTGAAATAAATCTATGGCTAGAAATAGCAAGAGGAATCTTTAACAACATATGGAACGTTTCCTATGCACATGGGAAATTCTTGTCAACATGTCTTGATAACTTTTTTATCTTCTCTCAACTTTTGAAGCACACTTTGCAATGTATTTCAAAACTGCATGACGTGAAAGAACTAGCTGGTAATCAACATTGGCATGCCATATTGAAAGAAGAGGAATGTTATGCACATTTATCCTATATGGCTATGCGAGCAGGTTCATATTTTTTCTTTCCTTTGTCATTGACAAATATTTTCGATTGGTCTTGAAGTTCCCATGGTGCATTGTATCGGCACATGTAGGAGGAACCCTTTTTTCGTAAACAAGAATGAACACTGCATCTTGTGTGTCATTGCACTCGATTCACTAGTTGCTCATAATCATCAAGGGGATTTGTATTGAATATTTCACTGGTATCCAATAAGCAAGGATATTCATGTAGAGGTCAATGAATAGATATATTCCTATGGTGATCATCACGAGGATTCCATGCTATAACATAATTTTCAAAGTATCGTCTTGCTGCATCAACTCTTATTGTGTCTTTCCAATCAAGTTGTTCCATGTCTAGTGCACCTTCTAACCACAGGAAGCCATGGATATGTGCGGATACCCTATGTTTCCATTCATACCTACGAAACTAATCATGTGTTAATAATATTAGCATGCAACAAAATTTGTACTTGAATTTTTTTAGATGATAAGTTTGATACCTACGAAACTCATCATGTATTGATAATATTAGGTTAAAGAATAGAATAAGGAAATGATGTACCTGTACCAGTATTCTTTATCATGAAGGTATTTCACAATGATTTCTTCATGGAAAATACTGAAATGTTCATGCATATACTTTCCAACAATATGTGGATAGTTTATAACATTATAAGTTCTCCAGCTATTTTTGTTTTGTGCAGATACAAGTGTAGAATTGGGCATAACTTTATGTAGGTTTGGCCACTTGGTATCGGCTGCACTCAGAGTGAAAAACAAAGTTGGGCAACCAATCTGTGATATCATGTCAGTAAGCTCACTGTGACATATGTTCCAGTAAGCCTTTGTTCCTCGAAGATGTGAATCGAAATGCATCAATCGTTTAGCTAATCTGGTGTCTGGGAATTTAGTGAGATCCTTACGTAAATATTCAATTGTTGTAGGTATGCCATCTTCAATGTTTTTTTTCACGAATATAACAGTTGTTCCTTGGCTTCAATGTCTCATTATCATGTTCAATACAAAATACCGAAACCTTGTATGTTTACCAAACCTTTGATCACAATACTTAAGTAGGTGCAAACCATATTCATGTAAGCTGACAGTCTTCAAACGTGGTTGAAACCAATCAGCAATGCCTGTGGGAAATAATGTTGAAAATGCCATGTTAAACAAACCTTTTGTGTTGTATTCATTTAATGGATACAAACCAATCTCTGGCCACTCCATCTCTAAATCTGACAAATTAGATTCTTTATTAACAAATTTTCGTATCTCTTCTATTTCTCTTTGTGCATTTGGCATTCTGGCTATAAAATATGAAGGATGACTTTCGAGTTGATGAATTCCAAACATATCAATTTCTGCATCAATTTCTTCTTATTCGACTATGTCAGAGTTGATATAACGCAATTTATAGGAGACATATGTTGGCTAGTCCAGGAGGCATACCACCTATTCTGGATCGATTTCAACATCTCAGTAATATTTTTCCATTTGTATTTTGTAATGCAATGCATCCATGATTTGCGACCTACTAACAATGCAATCATAGTGCTTAGAGGGAGGCCCTTTTCTTCTGACAATTAATATGGCTAGGTTTTCTATTCGATGAGGAAGAGTCTTAACAATTGAAATGATATCTTGTGGGAAGCTAATTGTATGGCCATTGTATTTACATTGGCCTCCATGTGCATGTGTGACCTGTAGTATTGGATTCACTCATGCTATTAACATTTATTCAACCTATGTCAAAATTGATAAAATAGGAGGTTGTTTTCCAAGATTCATGTTGTTATCTTGATAGAATCGGATGGATATCATGCTCTTGCCTACATCTCACACATATAGGTCCTTCATATCGTCTGAAAATATTCATTCCAGGGTATTATTCATGACAAACACTACACATTTTCTCAATCGACAATTTATCAATTTGGGCATGAAATGCTTGATGGAAAGAGGACATTTGTTGGAAAAACTCAACCATATTTCTTGATGTATGTATATTTAAACAATGATCTCTAGCATGGAGGTTATCATTCAACGCGGAGTGACATGAGACATTCCGTCATGAACTCTCTCCTCTATTGTTGCGACATTGTATATTCCTGACTTGTCTTTGTCGAGTACCATTTCCTGAAACGTGACACATATGGATTCCATCATGAAAATTATATTCAAAAGGTTGGTTCCCCTCATATCATTCAGGTGATTTGAGGTTTTATTTTCGTGTCCTCGACGAGCCTCGGTGCTATTATCCTGAAAAGTGAAAATGTCGTTGTTAAAGATTATGTCAAATCTTATGCTAACATCAAAAAATGAAACTTGCTTACAAATAGGCTAAGTAAGACCTTTGATGTATCAATAAAAGAAATCCTTTGTGCATCACCACTTGGGATACTGGTCATGATTCTGTTTCGAATTATTCCTTGATCATTCATTGGTGTAGAGCTGTTTTCCTGATCAAACTCCATGTTCTTCGGTTGGCTACACAAAACATGGTTTTCACCGACATTTTGTAGAGAGTCATCGTCACCAGAAGGCGGGATGGCATTGAACGATTTCTTGTTGCTTTGACAATTATGTCCAACACTGACTCGTTGTTGTCCATGGATGTTACCATCCTGAAATTTCAATACAGTTTCTCGTTTAATTATTGCTCATGAAATTGAAATAATATTGCATATAACACTCCTTTTATTGGAGTTAAGGTCAAATGCATGGTTGTTGTCTTCCATAAGTGAAACAATACCTTGGTTATTCCAACACAAACAAATCTTGTTGAATTGGAAATTTGTAAACCGGTTTCCAATGTATTTTGAAACCTTTATTCTTCATTCATTAACAATGCATTGTTTGTGTGGCTGTATGAGTCATTCCTAGTAGACTTGGAATTCGTGTCCTTTGTTGTGCCAAGAGAAATTGTTCTTATTCCACTGCTTATTTCAACTATGTTTGTGTTATCATTTTGTACTGTTTCATTTTTATTTGTATGTAGAGATTTTGCGTGGTTGTATGAGTCATTCCTCATAGACTTGGAATTCATGTCCTTTGTTGTGCCAAGATAAATTGTTCTTATTCCACTGCTTCTTTCAGCTATGTTTGTGTTATCATTTTGTATTGTTTCATTCTTATCCGTATGCATCTATCTTCCTCACGCTGATCAAATGATTGATTCAGACAATTGTTGTAAGTAGTTATCTAAACATTGAACATGTATGTAAGTATATCTATAATGTACACATAAATACTAATTCAAAAATATACAACGTCGTGTTTTCCTTATACCTCAGTGTCATGGCTATATAGCTTTTCGCCAGAAGTATGATTTATGAATGGTTCAATAAATTCATTCAACCTTTCATTACAACCGTCACTATATGTAGGAAATAACGATAGAAATTGACTTCGATGATTTGATATCTTCATTATATCAGATATGGTCTAGAATTTAGTGGGCTCTCCTTGAGAATCAACCACATTTGCAAAGGATTGACCATGACGTTCTCTTCTTCATTTGTTAATTTGGTCATTATTATCTTTGTAGATTGAACGACGTTTCTTATTAAGATCATTTTTATTATTATAGTATTTTCTCCAATACTCTTTTTCGAGTGAGACGATGTTTCCATCAAGTTCTTTTCACTACTGCAATTATTGTTTTTCTTTGAAGACATATCTACATGAACAAAAAAAAACAGCTCTTTTCAAACCATATTAATGAACAAAGACAAGTTACGGGTATAGCTGAAAGAAACTAAAACATAAAAGTTTCAAACTTTGTTCAAATATTATCTTATAATATTTGTATTGTCGCAGCTCGATAAGATATAAAATAATATTTTACTCATTTTTTTTATATCCAAGACATTCAATTAATTGGCATGTATGGTATATTCCTATTTCAAAGATAATGTAGATTGCCAAAACTATGGTAAAGTTTGTTGGAAAGAAATATTTTGAATAAGTATGATAATGAAGTATCCAAACATGTCGACTTGCATAACATACATGCAAGTAACATTCCATATATGTTTATATTATGCCATTGAAAACACGTCATCAATTGAATCCATGTTTGGGAAACTTAGAATGATGGATATGTTGTCTACAAGCTCAACAACACTTAGTTGTGTTGGATTTTCATGTTTGGATAATGCAGAATCCAACATTCTATCTTCGCTTACAACATTAGAATGTGCGTTGGTGAAGTTATAGAAGACAAAAGTAAGACGGTCATATTTGCACATGAGCATGTAATTATCAAGTGCTACAACAAGAAATTATCCACTGCATCTACCATTGATTCTCGAGGTCAAATTAGACATGAAACTCCATCGCAGTCCACCTTCTAAACATCCATTGCTTATCGAAGAATTTGTTGAATCATTTTGATTTTTTCTTTGTTCTATAGACGACACTATAGTTCTCCCATCATTGATAAAACAAAGAATTTCATTGTGATAACATGCTAGGCTAATCGATAATGTTGAATTCGAGTGTGGAATAAATTGGAACCCCCATTTGTTATTCTCAAGATCTATCCAACATAACTTGTATATACATATATGACTAGCTCTAGAAACCACATGACTATCCACCCATAACATTGTTTGATTATACAATATGGGATTTTTGGGCCACAGAACATCGCCATCTAGAGGACATGTTTGTCTCCACTGCATGTGAATATTGCTGAAAATAAAATATTTTGTTTGAAATTCTGTATAAACATGTTTCAATGCTGCCCAATGGTTTTTTTGTTGTTGAACATTTCTCAACAATGTAAAGAAACCCCAATCACCAAGACCAAGAGACCCTACAAATGTACAAGTCTTTGTGAATGGATTGATGATGTAGTAGATTCTTTTTTGATATAAGATACTGGAGGATGAACTGCAACAATTTAACCACACGTGGATTCGATTTTGTATTCGTTGTTTAAGAGTGACATAGACAAAGATGAACAATTTCCTAATTGGCTAATGTAATGGCCAACGAATCGTTGTCTACAAGAAGGGCCAAAACCAACCAAAAATCCATATTCTTTCATTCGATTGTGTTTCCATTATGAGATGAAATTTTTTTCGGACACAATACGACTCTATCCTTTGCAAACCATTTTCAAACTGATAATCATCGATAAAGGAAACCAAAGAAAAATCACTTCAAGTATGCCTATTGGCAGTGATTTCCAAATCGCAGGGACCATATCCATTTCTATAATACAAAATAAGAGAATATGTTCACAGATGGATTAATGTAAATGTCCCTTTATTTTAAAATACTGCTAAAATACAGGTTTTGTTTTGTAGGCATAAGTATAATTTAAAACTGTTAGAGTAAGTGAAACATTTTTTGCATGTTACTTTTACAATTGAAATATAATATAAAACTACGAGATGTAAATATGATCGCAATAAAATACATACACTACAAAAAAACATAACATCCACAATGGATATTTTTTGGTGCAATATAATTTACATATAGATAATGCTTACATGGACATAGATAATACAAAAAGATCATCAAAATTCACAAAATATGCAAAAAAAACATCTTTTTTCCATATTTTGTACATGCCATAACGCTCTAACGACTCGTCCCAATTTGTAGGAAGAGGGAGTAAATCATCGAATACTTTCATGCTTGGTGTTAGAGGGCAAAAATTTCTAGACATTATAATGTTGGTACATTGGCTATCTATTGGCATAGGAAATCGATGACTTCGGAGCAATGATCCTTCATTAGGTCCTACATGAGTAACCCTACAAGTGTTTAGGTCATAATATATGAACGAGATTTGACCATACCTACACATGAGAATAAAAATCCCCACAACTCGAAATGGAAGGTACCTCTGACAATGTGTATTTATATGGAATGTCATATCTTCTAAAAGGGTCCATCTCAAATCTCTTCCAAATATCCAAAATCCATGCACC
>LPNX010236905.1:112407-136608 GCA_001517045.1 Pseudotsuga menziesii
GTATTTAGTACTAAATTGAATAGTTGTGAAGATATGGAAACCTAAGTCCCAAAACAATTCGGCAAATTTGGTTGGATTTGTTGTGGTAGTGTCATGTTTCTTTCAAAATGTAAAATCTAATGTGCATGAACAACAATGTTTATTAGTTTACGTAGTGCTTCGTAGTTTAACTCTTTAGTATATTATTAATTCAAAGTTTAATACAAACACACCACTTATATACTGAGAGAGAAAGACAATAAAGATGAAAAGACTACACAACATGGATATATTTCATATAGATTTAAAAAAAATCAAGTTTGAAACTATATGTTAAAACTATAGTCATTCATCTAAAAACAATAACAATTTCCATAAAGAGGAATTCTTTGTTGCTAACACATGCATTGATGTCTTATTCATATAGATTTAAAAAAGATCAAGTTTGAAACTATATGTTAAAACTATAGTCATTCATCTAAAAACAACAACAATTTGCATAAAGAAANGACAAATGATTAAGATTCATAAAGTGCAATTTTGACGATATCGAATTGTGAAGTGTAAACCATATATATATATATATAAGGATGTAGTCACAATATTACATAGGAAAATTACGAAGAATGAATCCAAATATGATATAGTTTAGCATTTTAACATTTCTGTAATACATATCCATAAAGGAAAATTTCTACATACTATTTTGAAAAAAAATAACAGCAACAAAAAAATACTTAATATAAATAGGTAAGAGAATATATATGTATATATATATATATGTATATATATATATGTATGTATGTATGTATATATACATACATACATACATACATACATACATACATACATACATACATATGTATGTATGTATGTATGTATGTATGTATNATATAAGTAGTCACATAGGGAATGGCACAAACAAAACAATATATAATTTACAGGTTGGGTGATCAAAACTATTGGAGTTCTATTAAAAACAATAACAATTCTAAAAGCAAATTTAAATAGGACTAGAAAAAGATAATAAGGAAGAAAATAATGATATACCAATTAAAAATTAAAATACTAAATCTATTATTAATAATATTTATATTAAGATAGTGTTATATATATATTACAATGAGTTTAAATATCAAATCAATTGTTATGTTTATGATTTTTGATATTAAATGTTATATTATGTTGAAAGCAAACTAAAAATATAAGCAATTATATTAGTAATATGATTGCTTATATTAACTTAGTGTTTGTGGATTACAATAATTATATATTTAAAACAAATTATATATTTATTTATATAACACCAGAATGTTAGTTGATTACAATAATTTTATATTGAAAACAAAATAAAATAGGAAAAGTTATATTCTATTAAAATACTAAATCTAAATATATACTAATGTAGAGGAGCCATAAAATTGATAGAATTTTTTATAATCTATTAAAATACTAAATATAATTACTAAATCTTTCGTATGTAGTGACATAATACAATTTTTTCTTTATTTAAATGCAATGTATGAAACAAGGAAAAAATATTCAAAATTCATTTTATCATATTATAAGGTTTTATTTCTTAATAACGTATAATATATATAGTTTTATGGTTTTATTGTTTTATACTGTTAAAAAAAAGGTCATATACAGAAGATATATCTCATTTACTAAAGGTCATATACATTAACATGTAACAACCCCTTAATTTACTCAACTTTTGCTAACCTCTTTTCTTTTTAATTATCCAAGTGACACTAAAACTAACAATACATTAAAGATATGTTCATAGATTCTTTCATCAAATAGTTTCGTAAAAACAAATAGAACAATCAACTAGGAGATTTATGTCACTAATGATCAAATTATTGAGGGAAGAAAAATTTGCAAGACATTTATTTTTATTCGATGTAAAGGTCATGATCTTCATGTTTTCTTTCTTAATAACGTATAAGACTATATAAGACCATATATGTGTGTGTGTGTGTGTGTGTGTGTGTGTGTGGTCTTATGTTTTTTATTGTTTTATACTATTGTTTTGTTACATTAACATGTAACAACCCCTTAATTAACCCAACGTTTGCCAACCTTTTTTTCTCAACTACTCCAAGTGACACTAAAACTAACAATACTTTAAAGGTATGTGAAAGATATGTTCATAGATTATTTGTCAAATAGTTTGGTAATGAAAAATACTCACAATCAACTGCAAGATTTATGTCATTGATGATCAAACTATTCAGGGAATAAAGGTTTGTCACACTTCTATTTTTTTTCATGAAAAGGTCATGATCTTCATGTTTTCTTTCTTATTAAAACATGAAGATCATACCACGTTCTTATGAATTTATTGTTGTATGGAAAAATATTTCCTTCGCTTAACTTTTAAAGCTTAAGTTTTAAAGTGGTGTGACACTAGGTTAAGTTTTAACAATACTCGTGCCAAAGTTGCTACAATATTTGAGATCGAGGTCTAATATGATGCTTTTCCTTTTCAATAACAACCATACCGCTACACTATTAAGGCCCATGGGAACCATTAAAAAATGCACTTCAACATGTCCTTACTTAAGTTATTCTCTAACATTACCCCTACACCACTAATAGCCATGGGAACCATTAAATTATAGCATTTTTTCAATTATAGCATATCTAATGTATAGTACTATAACACTTGATTACAACTTATAACTCTTCATTTAAAACAAATGGATATCTTCACATGTACATATGACGAATTGGAATTCCTAATATTTATTTGAAAAACACATATCTTAATGCATGCAAGATTCATTGTAATAACATAGATTTATGGAAAAAATATTCTTGAATATAGTACGTTTAGGATCTAAGGTTAGCAGTGAAGTTGCACATTACAAGACTTCATGTTCTTCAACCTATGTAGATCCCAAATTATAAATATGTGAATGCCATATTGACTAATTTCCTTACATCGATCTTGGATCACATAAACCACAGATAAATGATGACCACAATGTAAACTTCACACGGTGTAAATTTAATTAAAATAACCACGAAAAAATATAATTCTTTATACTAATTCAATACAAATTAAACATGAATACATATTGTGTAATGCACATAAATATTAATTTAATTTAATTTAATTTAACTTCCTTAACATGGAAAAGCGCCACATGGAAATAACGTCACGTGGAATAGCGCCACATGGAATCACCACAACGTCCAAGTCTTGTCGCTTTAGAATGTGTGGATAGGTGTACGTAGGTAGCATTATAGTTATCGCGTCGAAGGCATGTGGAGGCATTTACTCTCCTTAATTTCATTTAATTTTACTTCCTTAACAGTAAGGAATAGCGCCACATGGAATCACCACAACGTCCAAGTCTTGTCGCTTAGGAATGTGTGGACAGGTGCACGCAGGTAGCATTAAAGTTATCACGCTGAAGCCATGTGGAGGCGAAGGAATTTCTCTGTTGACCCATCCTACCCAAAGCTCTACCACTTGGAATCAACACATCGTCCAAGTCTTGTCACTTAGAAATATGTGGACAGGTATACGTAGGTAGCATTAAAGTTCTCACGCCCAAGCCATGTGGAGGCTTTTACTCTCCTCGCTGGCAACCAAATAAAATATAATACAAAACCCTAAATACTTAATGGTCTTCCTAAAACTCAGAAATCGGTCGTGGAGGTATTCGTATCAATCTGTCAAAGCTCTGCGTGCCTTACTGTGGTTTTTCTCTGTCTGCTTTGTCGACAAGGTTAAGAATTTCATGGTCGAAGAGCTGAGTGTCGTGGCTTCCATTACCAACCTATCAAAGCTCTGCGTGGCTTACTATAATTTTTCTCTGTCTATTTTGTCGACAAGGTTAAGAATTTCATGGTCCAAGAGAGGAGTGTCGTGGCTGCCATTACCAACCTGTCAAAGCTATGAGTGGCTTACTGTGGTTTTTCTCTATCTTTTTTGCGGACAAGGTTAAGAATTTCATGGTTGAAGAGCCGAGTGTCGTGGATACCATTAGCAACCTGTCAAAGCTCTGCGTGGCTTACTATGGTTTTTCTCTGTCTATTTTGTTGACAAGGTTAATAATTTCATGGTCCAAGAGCCGAGTGTCGGGGCTTCCATTACCAACCTGTCAAAGCTCCACGTGGCTTACTGTGGTTTTTCTCTGTCTGATTTGTCGACAAGTTTAAGAATTTCATGGTCGAAGAGCCGAGTGTCGTGGCTACCATTAGAAACCTGTCAAAGCTCTGGGTGGCTTACTATGATTTTTCTCTGTTTGTTTTGGCGACAAGGTTAAGAATTTCATGGTCGAAGAGTCGAGTGTCACGGCTGCCATTACCAACCTGTCAAAGCTCTACATGGCTTACTGTGTTTTTTCTCTGTAAAGAATTTGCTACTCAAAGAGCCCAGTATCGTGGCTCTATCTCCTCATCTATGTCAACACTAAACTGACTGGTGGCTCTTCCTCTCGAATTCGCTAATACAGGTAACGATAAAGCCCTTACCTTTTATTTTTTATTTTGTTTGGTGCCTATATCTTAAGCCATTACCAACTTGGCAAAGCTCTGATTGAATCAAGAAATTCTGGGTCACTAAGTATATATATTCCTTTTGTTTTTGGGATGTTTTTGTATATATAGCCGGTGTTGATGAATGCCAACTTTTGTTAAACCCTACCCATATGCCGTACCCTGGGATTAAACCCACTCTCTATAAGAATACAGGTCTGGCTTATGGGATTTCATGGGTAGGATTTCCTAACATTGCCAAACACCTGACCAAATAAGACCGCTTTTTAAGGTGATTGTGTTTTTCCCTAAAGTGTAACAGTGTGGCTTACTGTCGTTTTCCTCTGTCTGTTTTGTAGAATTTCCTTAATTACTCGGTGAATGTGTATTGAGACTCTGTTATGTTACGAGGACCAGACAAGTTGAATTAGTATCTAAATTTGTATCGAGACTGTTATGCCACGAGAACCGAGGACCAGACAGGTTGAATTAGTTTGAATTATTTTTTGAAATTGAATATTGAATATGGTATATATACATAATTTTATAAAGTTGGGATATATATATCTTTAATTAATGTTATAAAGTTGATATATATATATAAAGGTTGTTATAGAAATTATATATAATTAAATTTAAGGAAGAGATTTTAAATCTTTAAGTTATATAAATTTATAAATTTAAACAAAATATTAATGTTATATAGATATTTAGATTAAGATATATATCATCATATCTAATTTAAAAAATGTCAGATGAATAGGGAAGTGGGGTAGTGGGTACAGAAGCTCATTGAATTAGATGACCTTTAATAAATTTATCCTTTAGCTCAAGGCTTAGAATGAGGTCTTTTTAAGCCAAGGTATCTGGGTTAAGTGGAACCACTTCTGATTTATCAGGGAAAAATAAAATCATCTAAAAGTATATGGAGTGAAGGTAAAAACCAAGGTACCATTCCTAGATATTACCTTTTTTTCTCTAGGTCATAGTGCTCACAACACTTCTGGACTAACTCAGGGAAGTGGTAGACCTATGGAACAACAACTTTGACTAGGTTGGACTAGTATAGGTTAATAAAATCCATATGCCCAGCTTCATTTGCATGCACCTAGTGCATGGCCCCATAGACATCAATAATAGGCAAGAAGGGTTAAAATATGTCTCCATCTCTATCAATCAAAGCATCTTCTGATGCTTGTTCAATCTCCATCTCCACCATAGGAGTGCCCTGAGATGTTTGACCTACTGAGGTCTCCTGTGCAATATAATCTAGTACTTTCCCTACAACTGGGGGCAGTTGTGCAGGGGACTCTGTTGTAACCTCCATAGGTACATGAACTAGGGTTTGCCATAGAGAACATGCTTGTCAATATGATTAGGGTGCAATTAAGATATACCAATATGGTATTTTGTTGTGAGGAGAGGTATAAAATAAGAAGGTAGAAAAGAGGGCTAGAAAGACATCGTTGGTGCCTTGGGGCAATGTAGGTGTTATTATAAAATCGAAACCTCCTCCATACCCAAACATGCAATGCACCCAACTTGACATGTTGTTTACTTATCAATTTTGCCAAACCAACCTTGTGGAAAACATCCAACCGACTAGGCATGCCCATGACTAAGGAATTTCCACCCACAAGTCAAGGCACTACTGCCTAACGCACCCATGAAGAAAGGAACGACATGCTCGCTATCCAAGCCAAAAAAACCCAAGCTTTCTAATTTCTTTAAATTAGAGAAAAGATTTTAAATGTAATAATATTTTTACACTTTATGTAAAATTAATTATTACATTATATTAGTAGATGTGTATTGTTTACCTGTAAAGTTTAATATATTTTCTCCTGTTTTATATATTTCAAAGAGAAAAAAATACCATACTTAAATTTGATATTCAAATTTAAATCAAAATATAATGCTTACAAAATTTAATTGCATTAAATTTTAATTTTTTCATTTCATGGAATGAACACAACGTTACATTGTCTTGTCACTTTGGTTTGTGGACATGTGTACGTAGGGTGGTAATAGAGTTCTCATGCCACCTATCAAATGTTTGCCACCTGGAATCAACACTCCATCCAAGTCTTGTCGCTTCGGAATATGTGGACAGGTGTATGTAGGTAGCATTAAATTTCTCACGCTGAAGCCATGTGGAGGATTTTACTCTCCTCGTTGGTGACCAAATAATTTTCATGGTCGAAGAGTCGAGTTTTGCGACTACCATTACCAACCTGTCAAAGCTCTGCATGTCTTACTATGGTCGAAGAGCCAAGTATAGTGGCCCTATCTCCTCATCTGTGCTGACACTAAACTCACAGGTGGCTCTTCCTATCGAATTCGCTGATACAGGTAATGATAAACAAATTCCCTTTTATTTTTTATTTTATTTTTAATTTGTTGTTATAGGTAACTCTGCGTGGCTTGTTGTCATTTTTCTCTCTCTATTTTGACCCATTTATATATTTTAATGCAAGTGCAAGAGATATTTGGGTTCGGTCGTGGCGATATTTATATCAACTTGTCAAAGCTCTGCTTGGCTGAGTGTGGTTTTTGTATGTGTGTTTTTTTGTGGCTCTCTCTCCTCATTGATACACGTAACGATAAAGTTTTGACACCCAAGCCATGTGGAGGCATTTACTCTTCTCACTGGCGACCAAAGAAAAGTTAAGACAAAACCCACAAGATTTAATGTATCTTGGTTTTTTTCCAGAGACTCGGCTCTACCATCTCATTAATTCTTTCGAGTTGCTATTATGTTACAAGAATATTTAGCCTGTTTGTTCAAAGCTGAAAAAAGTTCGAATTGATACCTGCTTGAGCCAAAAAGGCAAGGGTTTACCCTACTTCGACTCCGGACGACAGAAGATGAGCAACTAAATTTGCCTATATTTCAATTTTGTTTGCCTATTCAAGTTACAGTTGCAGGTTATAACCGATTCTCCAACTCGATTTTACAAGTGCAGGAAAATGTCTCCACTACGCTCGGTTTGGCGTTAAAATTATGGAAGCGCCTAACTGGTAAGACTAGCATCTTCTCTTGGGTGGCTCTAAGCAGGTCGTTGGGAATTCTTGCAAAGGAATGTAATTTAGTTTTAGAATCTACTAGTTTTTCCTTTTGATTTCCTTGTTAGAAAACAAATGTTTAGGCCTTATTCTATAGGGGCAAAGTATTGGATATACTTTCATGGTATACCTATTTTTTATTTTTATGACCGTGGCCAAACATTTTGCTACGGATTATAAGCTCTGCGTAGTTTTTTTTGTAAACACAAACAGTGTGATGATTTTTCATAGCACATGGCCTTTACTTATCTAAGCCCGCACTCGTAAATAGACCTGTGAATGACAGGGGTTTGAGATTGATTTCATTGTTGTGAAATTGATTTTTTTTTTACAGAGATGTGGTTCAATCTCTACTTGTTTAGTTTAGTTTTATTTCAGTTTTGGAATTAATAATAAGGGTTTCATTCTCTGTATAAATAGAACTATGAATAACTACTAGTAACCATATGTTAACCTATATTGTGTACCTCGTTAGTTGGGTTGGTATTTTTATTGTCTTCGGACAGGAGACAACTTTAAATGCTCGAAGAATAGTACTAGGACAGGTGCAAAAGATGTTTGAAGAAATTTCTATGTGACAAAGGTTCGATCGAACGTTGATTGGAAGGTATGAATTCTGGTCCTCCCTTCTGACGGCGTGAGGGAATCATCCTAATGCATTTGATTTAAGAGAGATACTATCAGATTGTTTTGTTCGGCATGGTGTTTCTTTTGAGCTTGTTAGGTATATAGTAGTTTATTTTCTAGATTACAAATAATGTTTTTTAGATTGCAAATGATAATTTATTTGAAAATTTACAGAACTAAGAAATAATTTGTTAAGAGGATATAAAATAGTTTGTAACAAATAAATGATTCTTTCATTTATTTTCACTGGAAAAAGGTGATAGTTTACCACTCACCTATAACTCAAGGTTTCTAAGATCTTATGATAATTCAAAGACCAAGATGTTATATGATAGTTTTAGAGATTTTCTTAGTACATCTATAAAATTAGAATGCGAAGATACGAAATCTAAAATGAAGTATTTTTATTTCGTTATGCAACCTTGGTATTAAATTCTTGTTAATGCTCTTTATTAGTTAGAAGGCCTTAATGCAATTTTGTTTTATGACATCTAAATGTTGTATAGGTTAATTTAAAGATTGTGTTTTAGGTCAATATTGTGTTTTATAAAGATTTATGTAAAGGTTATTTTAGGTCAATATTGTCGTTAATTTAGGGCCTTAATGCAATGCTCTATAGGTTAATTTGGGTCAATATTATGTTTTTTAATAAAGGTCATGGAGCCTCTGTCAATAATTATGTCGGCTAAGAGCCTGTAGCTTGGGTAGGATTGGTCAACAGAAAAATTCCTCCCATTCTCGATAAAAACCACAGTAATCCACGTAGAGCTTTGATAGGTTGGTAATGGCAGCCACGACACTCGACTCTTCAACCATGAAATTCTTAAACTTGTCGACAAAACAGACAGAGAAAAACCACAGTAAGGCACGTAGAGCTTTGACAGGTGGATACCAATACCTCCACGGGTGATTTCCAAGTTTTAGGAAGACCATTAAGTATTTAGGGTTTTGTATTAAATTTTATTTGGTCGCTGACGAGGAGAGTAAAAGCCTCCATGTGGCTTGGGCGTGAGAACTTTAATGCTACCTATGTACATCGGTCCACATATTCTAAAGAGACAAGACTTGGACACTGTGTTGATTCCAGGTGGCAGAGCTTTGGGTAGGATGGGTCAACAAAGAAATTCCTCCCCTTCTTGACAAAAACCATAGTAATCCACGCAAAGCTTTGACAGGTTAGTAATAGATTTACGCACAATGACACTCATTACCTGTATCATTGAATTTGAGAGGAAGACCCACCTATGAGTTTAGTGTTGGCACAGTTGAGGAGACAGAGCCATGACACTTGACTCTTCGACCACGAAATTTCTTACCTTGTCAACAAAACAGACAGAGAAAACCCACATTAAAGCAAATTCAAAAGGAAGAGCGACCTGTGAGTTTAGTGTCAGCACAGATGAGGAGAGAAAGCCACGACAGGCTTAACAGGGTTTTGAGAATTTTCTCATGGCATAAGATGACGTTGAATAATTACTTGTTTAAAATGAAAACAACAGTTTTCTTACAAACCCCTAACAGGGGTGTTTGAGGGTTTTTGGCATTAATAGACTTGTGATTGAAAATGAAATTTCTTCATGTCGAAGTCGTAACATGGCATTATTAATAAGGGTTTAATTTATTCTAAATGTTGTTTTCATTTTAAACAAGTAATTATTCTTCCTGTTGAAGACGTAACATGAAATAATGGTTCTATGTAAAGGTTTTTCTGTTTATACCAAGATTTGTGATTCTCAGGTTTAGACAGTTACTGAAGAAGTGAGAGAGCCATGACAGGCTGTGACAGGGTTTTGAGAATTTTCTCACGACATAAGATGACATTGAATAATTACTTGTTTAAAATGAAAACAACAGTTTTCTTACAAACCCCTAACAGAGGTGTTTGAGGGTTTTGGGCATTAATAGACCTGTGATTGAAAACTAAATTTCTTTATGTTGAAGCCATAACATGGCACTGTTAATAAGGGTTTAATTTATTCTAAATGTTGTTTCATTTTAAACAAGTAATTATTCTTCCTATTGAAGACGTAACATGAAATACTGGTTCTAGGTAGAGGTTTTTCTGTTTATACCAAGATTTGTCATTCTCGGGTTTAGACAATTACTGAAGAAGTGCTAGTAAAATCATATCACAAGTTTTTATGTTTATCTATAACTGATCTATTAGATATACAATACATAAACTTCATTTTTTTCTGTGCTACTACAACTTCTTGCTACTTGTTGCTAGGGAATTGTTTCATAAACAAATTCTGTAAAACTAAAACATTAGATCTTCTATAAGAGCCTACCTTTGACTCGTAGGATAATCCTGAAAGCAAATGGTGATGGAGAAACCTCTTCCTGAAAGAGTTACGAGAAACCTAAAAATAACATTGCAGTCTAATCATTAAAATAATGGCACATTGCAGTCTAATACAGTTACAGTCAACTAACATCCAAATTACAGTTACCTGATAATTTTTGTGTTGCGCTTGTTTGTTGGATGCACTGTAGTTAGGCTAGAAAATCATTGTTTTGACCTCACAGTCCATATCAACCAAGATTTTTTTTTATTTTTGTTCTAATAGTTCACAGGTAGTTACCCTAGGCACCCACGCGTCATGATTACTAGCTAGTGTATAGCATAACCTGCAGCCACGTGCCCTTCATAGTCCACCAACTCTAACTGCAACAAACGGTTGTTACATCTAAGCCACGCGCCCTCAGCTACTCCACAAAGTGTAATTGCACGAAGGGTTAACTATTGACTAACTTGTAACAACAAAACATTTAACCCTAACACATTTCTGAGATGACGATGAAATGAATCTAAGCCGTACACTTGCGAGAGACTCGTGAATCTTGATGATCCACTCAATAAAGTTTGGCTCCCAAAATATCAGATATATACACCCATCGACGTAATTAAAATATATATATTATAATAAATAAAAATGTAAAACTAAAATATTAAATAAGTCATTAAATATTAAATTTAAAAAATTATAATTACATTTATCATCAATAACCTTAACTTTATTAAAACGAAACTATATTAATAAATATAAATATCACTGGCACAAAATAACACAATAACCTTAACTTGAAGGTACATACAATGATACATGTGCTTTTATATAGAAATTTAAAGCTTTCCACTCTCTCCCACATATCATTAACATGTGAATGGATGCCATATTGTGAAGAATCTTGCCGCTGCTGTAGAAAGATATTTGAGAATTTTTTTTGATCTCATCTCGTTTGAGGGAGGAGTTTTCTTGGAGGAGTCAACGTACTTGTTGAATCTTGGATGTACAGAACGTACTCTAGGTTTCTTGTTCTGTAGGAGTTAGATACTCCTTATGTCATGGCTGATTATGGTTTTGCGATGTGGGGAGCGATACAACTATGCGAAGCGTGGCGATCTAAATTTATGTTGATGATTGAATGCCTGACTTATTTGTTTTATGGTTGTCAGTCTTTTTTGTGTTGTATCGTTCTGTGGAGAGATCCGAGCAGCGTTTTGGAGAAGAGTGCTGATTTCGGCTTCTTTCCATCTACTCAGGCTATGATGGATCATTTAAAACCTTTATTGTATGCAGACATGTGGATAGGGTATTAATTTTATGTTGTCGGATATAACTTGGTTTATGTGCTAATCGTTTATCTGGTGTCTAATTAACTATCATGTCCTTTCGAGCCATTAAGAGTTTGGCCCGAACTCCACCAAAGGGCCGACGGGCATTTACTCATTCACGGGAGTCGGTTAACAAAACCTTTGAACCGTGCTTTTCCTCATGGTTGTATGTAAGTGAAGCCGCGGGGGTAATGGTGATTTCTCCTGGGTTATCTTCACCTGTGCCAAATCCTACACTGTGTAGGTTAAATCTGCGGGTGGATGAAATGGTGGAAGATCTACCTCTGAGGAATGATCTCGGGTTTAAATTGGGGTCGGTTGATGCTAGACCAAGGAAGAACCATTTGAAACAATGTGCAGATGGATTAGCATTTTTTGATGGGGCTTCTTTACAGTTCCAAGCCGGTTTATGCCTTCCATCCGATACTATGGGAAAGATTCAACAGAATGCATTTTCCTCTGGTATTTTTGTGCTGGAAGACCATATGGTGAAAGATGGCGAAGTATCAGCTTCTCATGATTTGAATCAGCAAGAGGGTCTAGTCAGTACTATGGATTTGGTTTCGGGTTTGGGATTCATGTGTGATGATCCGGAATTGGACAATCTGGGTCTGGATATCAGCTTGGCTGAAGGTTTCATGTCTGAAGAAAGGAGTGATTGTTTGGAGTCGAAGGTGGGGTTTGAGGGTACTTCTTGCTGTGATAAGGTATGTTCGATTCCTGATCATTTGGGGGTTAGAGGCGTGAATAGTCCCACTACTAGTTTGGAATCTAAACATTTTTCAGCTGCTCATAAGAGGAATAAAAAACCTATCCGCAAAGTGGATATCCTGCTTTTGGTGGTTGGTGAGGATATCGCGCTATAGTGCTATCCAATGCACTTATGTTGGTGGGAAGGTTTGGAGGTCACATAGTTTCCTCGGATGGAGTGAAGAAATGGGTTCTTGAATCTTGGGGAAATATTACTTCTTGCCCTGATATATTTGTACTCCCGAGGGGATGGCTTGCTTTCAAATTCAAGTGTGAAGTTGATGCTGCATGTATTCTGGCTGGGATATGGAAGTGGAATAGTTCTGTTTTGTTGCTCAAACGATGGACACCTCTTTTCGATCCAAGGATTGAAAGGTATGATTTGATTCCTGTCTGGGTGAAGCTTCCTAATTTACCTTTCGAATTCTGGTCTTTAGAATTCTTTAAACTCATTGGTAATACTCTGGGGATTTTTCTGGAGGTTGATCTTTCCTATTTAGATTCAGGTATTTGTTTTCTGGGGAGGGTTTTGGTTTTACTGGATCTCTGGAATGGTCTTGCATCTAATATTGATATAAAACATGGGGATTATATTTATAGTCAATCCTTGGATTATGTTGGTATACCTTTCAAGTGTAACAGATGTCATAATTATGGTCATTTAGTTTCCCACTGTCACTTATCCTTTAATAGAAATTATCATGCTGAGGTTAAACCAAAATCTGTTTGGAGGGTTAAACAACCTGTACTACCTTCTGTTAAGCTTTATGATGCGGGCAATAATTCTATGAGCCCTAGGGTTGAGAGTTTGGATGTATTTACTTGTGGGAATCTTGTTCCTATGAAATCATGTATTCAGTCTCTTAAACCACTTAGTTTACCATATCAGAGAGTGAAGAATACTACTGGTAAATCTAAGGAGAGTTTTATGTCAAATTCTCCTTTAAGGAATTTGGGGTTCATGCCCCCATTAAAGAAAAGTATTCATGGAACTAGTTATTTCCTTAGATCCTGTACAAAGTTAACAAGGATTTATCCTACTTCATCTGGTTTGGATATGGGTAAAAGTATTTCGGGGTTATGCTCTGATGGCCTATCTATGAAGGAGAGTGATCAGTCTTATGTTTCCAAGGCACTTAGAGCAGTGTTAGCCTCTACTAAGGTTACCTTACGATTTTTATGACCCTAAACTATCGAGGTTTGGCTAGTAAACCTAAAAAACTAGTGGTGTGCAGGTTAGTTGAGGAGCAACATATTGATGTTTTATTTTTGCAAGAATCCATGGGTAATGGGTTTTTGTTGGTGGAGGAATTGGAATCCATGATGAGTGGTTGGAAATTTTTGTCTGTGGATGCTAGAGGAAAATCTGGAGGTCTTCTGTTAGGTTGGAAAACCATATTTTTTCACCTATTGAATGCCTGGGGTGTGGGATCGGGTCCTTGTGCATCCTTGTTTTCTATTGAACTTAATATGGATGTTTGTTTGGTCAACATATACGGTCCTTATAATGACAAAGTAGTTTTATGGAATAAACTATTAGACTTGGACTATCTTAAATGTGAAAAGTTAATCCTAGGAGGGGACTTGAACTTTTCCATGGGCTTAGCTGAGATTTGGGGTACTAGAGGTCGAATGGATTCGCTATCTGATTTTTTTTCAAAATCTTTGGAGACTTTTGGACTGGTGGACATTAGACCTTCTGTTATGCTTCCCACATGGACTAACAGAAGAGTTGGAGCTGAAATTATTTGTAAAGGATTGGATAGGTTTCTTGTATCAGCTGATATGTTAGACCTTGATTATTTTTATCGTCAGTGGGTGGGCAGTGGTGGGGACTCTGATCATCAACCTGTATTTCTTTAGATTTTGAATAAGGGGGTTCAGTTGAGAAGTCCTTTCAAGTTTAATGCCCATTGGCTTGAAAATGAAGATTTGGTTAAATTATTAAAAGACTCATGTTTCCCCTGCATCACATTTTGCATCTAACCTCAAGTGTATCAAGGATGTTTCTATTGCTTGGTCTGTCAAGAAAAAAGAATTGGAGTTCAAAGATTTAGTGGAAATTGAGTTTTTGCTTACTGTTTTTTCTCAAAAAAATGGTTTTGGTTTCTCATCTGATGAGGATAAGGCAGCTCTAATTGATTTTGAATCTAGAAAGAGAAAAATCCTCTTGGATAGAGAACATGAAGCTAGACAGAAGAGTAGGGCTATGTGGATGATTTGTGGGGATGATAATACACATTTTTTCCATAAATTTGCTGATCAGAGAAAGAATGTAATTCTATATGGAAGATCCAAGATGATAGGGGTAGCATGGTGGAAGGTTTTGATGCAATTGTTGGGGCTGTTGTTCAGCATTTTGAGTCACTTTTTCAGGTTGATTCTAATCTTAACCTTTCTAAACTTTTGCAAATGTCAGATAATTTTCCATAAACTATTACATTTGAGGAGAATTCTGATTTAATGACTCCTGTTACTCTGGATGAGATTAAATCTGTTCTTATTCTAAGTAAGAATGATAAGAGCCTCGGGCCGGATGGGATCCCTGTTGAGGTCTATAGGGTTCTTTTTGATGTAATGAGTATGGATCTATTAAGGGTTATTGGGGATTCAAGAAAAAATGGCAAAATACCAGTTGTTTTTAACTCAACTTTTATAGCCTTAATACCTAAATTGGACTGCCTTAGTACTTTTGATGGTTACAGACCCATTTCTTTATGTAATTTCAGTTATAAGATTATTGGTAAGATTATATCTACTAGGATTAAGAAGATATTGGGCAGATATATCTCAAATGAATAGTTTGGGTTCTTTCCTGGTAGACAAATTCATGATGCTGTGGGGACCATTCAGGAAGGCTTACACTCTATACATTGTAAGGGTATAAATTCTGTGGTACTTAAATTGATTTATCTAAAGCCTATGATAGAGTCAGTTGGATTTATCTGTTGGTTATTTTAACCAAAATGGGTTTTGATGTATCCTTCATTACTTGGGTTATGAGTAGCCTAACATCTGTTACTTTTTCTGGTCTGATTAATGGTGTGGCATCTAGTTTTTTTAGGTCTGGACAAGGACTTAGACAAGGGTGTCCACTTTCCCCTCTGCTTTTTCTCATTGTTGTTGAAGGTTTGAGTAGGGCTCTTTTATCTGCAAAATTCAATGGTGTTTTCAGTGGCGTCTCTTTTGGAAATAATGTTTCATTAACTCATGTTCTTTTTGTGGATGACATTCATATGATCATTGGTGGATCTGCACAGTCTTTATCAACTTTGTATGAAATTTTGATGGATTTTACTAAAGCCTCGGGGATGATGATTAATGAGGACAAATCATCCTTCTATTATTCTGGGCTTGATGAAACAGATTTGATCTCTTTACATAATATTTTTTCATATATTGTCCTTAAAATTGACAGTGGTATGAAATACCTTGGTTTTTATTTAAAACCTTGCATATATTTACTGAAAGATTGGGATTGGCTCATTGCAAAAGTTGAAAATCGCATTAAGAATTGGAGTTTTAGATGGTTGTCCAGGGGTGGTAAGTTGATTCTGATAAAGTCTATTCTTGAAGCGTTGCCCGTTTATTGGATGCACTTTTGGATTCCAGTAGGGGTTATTGAGAAAATCAGAAAACTTTGTTTTAAATTCTTATGGTCTGGTAATGGAGGTACATCCTTTGGAATGCCTTGGACTTCATGGAAGGTTTTGGCTAATCCAAAATCCATGGGTAGATGGGGTTTGAAAGTACCTGCTCTTTTTGCCAAAGCACTTGCTGCTAAGAATGTTTGGAACATCATCCATGGCTCAGGGCTTTGGGTTCATATTGTCACTCAAAAATACATTAGGCCACTCACATTGCTGGATTGGATTAGAGAAAAGGATAAAAAGAAATCAGGTATATCTATTTGTTGGAAATCTGTGCTCTGGTCTTTTCATCTTATTGGTGATTTTATTGTTTGGAAAAATGGGAATGGAGCTAATGTTCATATTGGATTGGATCCTTGGGCAGGTTGTAAATGGTGCCATAGATTACCCTCTCATTTGATTGATAATCTGCATTCTGTAGGATATTACTTTTTGAAATATATTGGATCATCAACCGTGTCATACATGATGGAACAAGGATGGCTAAATGCAGATGTACTTGGTCTTGTTGAGGATTAGGACATAAATGCTTGGAATGGATATCTAGCCATTCTAAAATCCAGCCATATCAGATTTAATAATAAGGATGATGTGCTTGTATGGAATCAGGCTAAATTGGGTAAGTATTCCCCAAAAGGTGGCTACATGCATTTGATACTGGAACAACATGAAATGGAAACTATTTGGTGGTGAAATGTGATTTGGCATCTTAAGTGTCCACTCAAGACAAAAAAAAAATTGCTGGTTTTTGTTCTCAGAAAAAGCACTTATCTGGGATTTACTAAATAGCAGGGGTTGGGAAGGACCTGGGAGATGCTATCTGTGTAAAGGTGATGCTGAAACAAATTATCATTTAAGGAATGATTGTCCATTTACTAAATCAGTATGGAAGGAGATTGAAACTAAGGTAAAAATCCAGAATCTATGGTCTGGGGACTCGATTTTATATTGTTTGAAGAATTGGGTTTTAAACAACAAGGTAAAATCAATTAGATCTATGCCTGTTATTGTAACCTGGTTTATATGGAAGGCTAGAAATCATAGTTGTTTTGATAATTTTACTCCATCTCTTGCACAGGTTTCAGCATTTTGTTTGAGTATGCTTTCATCTTATCCTCAGGATAATGATATTGTGAAGATTAGAATCATTACTGAGGAAATTATTGATAAATCTAAACCTTGGGGTTTTTTTGATGAATCTGCTTCTGGTAATCCACAAGTGTGTGGTGCTCAGGGTATACTATACCTCAAGGAAGATCATTATTTCATTTTAAGGCTAGTTTGGGGGTAGGGACTAACAATCTTGCTGAGTTATATGCTATGAAATTACTTCTAATTTTGGCATTGGAAAAACAGATTACTAAAATCCAGATTTTTGGTGACTCTCTGCTAGTGAGTCAAGTGGATAACAGGTAAATTCAGAATGCATAATTTGCAACTTGCACAGATATTACAAGAAGTCAACAGAGTTTCTGATTTCTTTGAGTAGACATATTTTAAACACATTTATAGAGAAAGAAATGCATTAGCTGATAAGTTGGCAAATGATGATGGAAAAATTCAGAATGGCTATTGGTACATCTCTGAGATTAAGGGATCTGAAAGACATGATATCTACCGGGTTTTTTAATTTTAGTTTACCAGAAGGACTTAGTTACTATGGACTATGAATAGTGCTGATTTTTGAATAAGACTACATATTTTAATATTTTCAAGACATGTATGCATGGATGATGATTATGTTGGAAGTGTTTTTGGTGATTTTTAGTTGGACAGTCTTGCTGATTATTGCATATGAGACTCTTTGGACAGTTTTTCACTGTTTGATGTTAGTATTGATGGCTACTGTTTTGGATAGTTTTGATGATTGTGAATATGCTTGGACACTTTGGCTACTGTTTTGAAGATGTTTGTCAACATATTTGGACAATTTGCAATTTTATGGAAAGATTTATAATATGGAGCATAACTTTTTGAAGTATTTGGGGGTAAAAGATTACGTATTGTATATACAACACTGTATTTTGTAATTTTTGAGATTGTATTTGTCTTTATGAGCAATATAAATTGATCATATAGACACTTATCTTTTTGATAGTGGATCATTTACAAAATGTAATTTGTATCTAGTATATAAAATTATGAATTTTTTTTCTGAAAAAAACAAACAATGATACATACAAGTTGCAACAACAATCATTCCATAAATTTACTTGCAAAAATCTCGTAACACAAAATAATTTATGTTAGAAAAATTAATAACTTCGTAAGCACCACCTCTAAAAAAAACTAAACATCATTCTAAGAAAACGTCCACTCTAGGAATCAAGGTAGTAGTCGACCGTAGCAATAAACACGTGTCATCCGTGTGGGGCAATGTTTTGGAAAATATCTTATTTTCCCGATTTCTTCTTGCCGTCCCATTCAAAAACTCTGTCCAACTTGAAAATATGAATATTAGGAGTTCACTTTCGAACCGACGATATGCATCGATCGGACGATCGGTCGCGCATGACCGGTCACGTCCGACGCGGCCGGTCGTCCGATCGGTGCATATCTTCGGGAAAATAGGTCCCTGCAATATAAGTGTTTACCAAAACTCCCCCGCTCACCGGAATCCGGCAGAGAAATTCATCCTGGAATAACAATTTCAAGGTTTTAAATTACAATTTAGGCAATCTGGGTCATTTTGAAATAAGTCAATTTCGAGGTTTTAGGTTTTAATTTTGAAATAAGTCAGTTTCCAGGTTTTCAAATTACAATTTGGGTAATCTGGGTTTTGAAATAAGTCGTTTTAAATTACAATTTGAGTAATCTGGGTCGTTTTGAAATAAACCATTTAATGTAGAATAACTAAATCTGATTGTATAAATTAAAAAATTGAAAAAATAAAAGTTAACGTTGACAATCTTAACCGCTTTCTATCCCAATTTCGCCGGAAACGCGGAACGGTTTAGTTGTCGTTTATCCTACCATAATAGTTTCATTTAACAGGCGTTTCAGAATATCTGGTAAAATTAAAATATATATATAACTATTTATAATACAAAATTAATATATACATGTATATTTATTTGTTATTAAGTATTTATTTAATGTTAAACTAATGACCTTATATAAAGAATGCTTTAACATATACTCATTCACTCTTCTACAAATATCAAATGTTATTTTACTTAGTTAGAGATATTTAAACAATTATGCAAGCATGAGGCAGTTTTATATTGTTAACCTTCATTAAATTATTGATGACAAAGTCTCAAGTTTTTGAAAGTGAAACTTGAACTTAATTTGATTGCTAATTTTTTCTATCTAAGGGAGTAGAGTCAACAGTTGACTCTGCTTCTTGCCAGTAGGATGGAGGAAATCTGCAATAGAGATCAGGATGACCGAAAGTGAAGCATAGACAACCATTTAAATTTAAATACTAATAGCCAAATTTTCTTGACAAGGAAAAAAAACTAAAAATAAAGTCCACAGGTTTGAATCCTTTCAGAAATCAAGTTTCTTTAAATGTAACGAGTGTTAGAACTATATTTGAATCGTTCAACATTTGGAGTCATTAACAGGCCCCAAAAGTCTACGACGGTTTTTCTTCAAAAGTGAAGTAAACAACATGAGTCGTACGAAACTAAAATAATCTCAAAGTCAATATATTTAGTTTGCTTGGATTCTACAGTCAGCGATTTGCAGCAAATTACTTTAAATATAATTTACTAAGAATTTATAAGTCTTGAGCTTAAAAAACATGTAAGTTGGGTCTATCCAACATCCAACAGATTAATAGTGAAGTTAACCATTGATTTCACTGTTGGTCCATTGAATAGACCGAACGTACATATTTGTTAAAGATGACCGTCCATTCCATTGAATACTTCTAACAAATCTCCAATGAGCCATTCAAAGTCACCTTTCAAACGCCGTGTACGCGTTTTCTCTGTTGTCAGCCGTTATCTCAGCGTAACTATTTGTTATATATATATATATTTGCATGCAGTAAGGGAGATACAATCATGTTATAATTCGTCTCCTTCTCCTTCTGATATTCATATTGATATTGGAATTAGGTTAGGTGCAATCAGTTAATTATCCCGTTACTCTCTGAAGAGAAGTATCATATCGATATGGAAATGAGAATAGCAGCGATAATATTGGTTGCTATGCTTATGGCAGTGGCAGTGACTGAGAGCTCGGCTTCCAAGCCGCTGAAATTGAAATTCATATTTCAGCAAGATGAAGAGGAAAATAATAATAATAATAATAATAATATGATGATGCAGAGTGGGTGGTTTGAATCCCTTAGAGGTCCCGTAACTCCGTCAGGCCCGTCCAAATGTAAAAACTACAGGTCTCCTCCAAGCGGTGGAGGTTCGTGTCCAGTTAACTAGATTAATGCAGCGGGGAAGGGGATTAATTCATTAACGGATCGGTCCATTGAAATTACAAAAGCTGTTGATACTTTTGATTCTACAGTTAAAGGTAGTAATTCAGAGATATAGAATTGTAGATAATGAAAATAAACTAGTATAAACAGTTTATTTGTAAATTTGTAAATCACATAGTTTTTGATTGGATTATGTAGATAATGATTAAATAGTTAAGAGATAGTGATGGAATGAAAGACAATTTGTAAATTTTTTATTTATCATATTTTTTAGTTAAACAGGTTCAACTTTGAGTTATCCATGGATAGCTACATGTTATCATCAACATTCTTACTGTTATCCATTTATCAAATATTTATTTTTTATATTCTTTTTTTATCTCACATTTTTTTATTATCTGTTATCCATTCATCAGCTATAAATTATTAAATTATCTACACATTGCTATCAGTTATTCATTACCTACCAGTTATATATAAATATATAATTGTTTATTTCAAAATTTGAACTACTAAACAATCTAAACAGTATACATCTTGTGTTATTATAAGCAGTAATTTACCCCAAATCTCAAATAAAAACATCTATTAAAATAATAACACATATAAAAAAATAACAAACAAAAAAAATTAAAAAGCATCAATAAAATTGGCCATACTAATATCAAAAGGAAAATGGTTTCAAAGCCTATGGAGCTGACCATCTAATTTGGTCGAGATGCAGGATGAGAAATCATGGGCAATAGATTGTAGTTCTTTTGGATTTATGTTTTACTTTGATCAGCCAAGCCCATTACATTTATTTAAATATTATTTATTAATCCTGGGTCTCACTTTTATAAGGGATGTTTATTTTGACAGCCTCCAAATTAAACGTATACACTAATATATGTGTCGATTGACTAAAGATAAAATAAAATAAATATGCACAGCCTTCAACTTAAACGTATACACTAATATATGTTTCGATTGACTAAAGATAAAATAAAATAAATATGCAATGAATATTTATTTATCGTTGATCCTAGAGGGTAGTTTCTAGTTTAAAAATAAGAAAAAGTTGTGTGTATATAATTTAAGTTTTTGTGATGAAAGCAAGTTTAGGAAAATAAGTGAAAATAGACTACATCAAACTTATCAAACTTTTAAATGGCTACATAAGTGAAAATAAGTTTCCTCCAAAAAGCTTTTGTACATAAAGTATTTAAATTTGAAAACATTTGGTGTTTTGGCCTCGATCCTTTGAATGCCAACGGAATATTACAAAGAAAAAAAGTCCAAAAATCCCAGCAACATAGTTATAGGGGTTTTCCAAGTTTTAGGTAACTTTAGAGAACCTTCAAACCCCTCGCATCATACATGACCTTTTTAAAGGGGTGTAAAGACAAATAAGTACACATGGAAATTGAGTCCACCATTCATATGAATCAAATCAATGTCCAGTCCAGAGACCTTAAAGTTATGTTATCACTTTCATATGAATCAAATCAATGTCCATAGAGTTATGGCATGTTGAGGATAAATGATAAATGAGTAAGGCAGGTTGCCTATCCAAGAGGGTGCAAAAATAAGTTTTAAGTAGAAATTCTGCAAAAAATTGATGTTTGGCATAGTTTTATAAGTTAAAGTTTCAAAGATAGTTTTTCATGTCCTAGAGGTTTTGAGGGTCTCTAAAACTTTCAAAAATACTAAAACAATCTAAAAGAAAAACTAAAACTGTGTCCCCTTTGGATTTTTCGCTTCACCAAACTCCAGTAAAAATGAAATTTTCTAAACTGTTTTGGATAAAGCATTAAGTCATAAGTAATGAAATGTAACAGGAGAGATGGATGATTCCACATGCAAAGTAAAGAATAAGTTGAAATATAGACAATTGTACTAAAACTTAGAATTGAACATATTTTAGAATTTGCACTTGCATCTTCAATCAAATCAAATCACAAACTTCAATGGAACGCCATTAGGCGTTTTTCTCTGAAGTTTTGTTCTAAACCACTGTAGATGTTGTCGTCCCTCTTGCCCACGGGGACTTCACTTAGTGAACCTCTCACATAGCACGTGCGATCGTGGGATATTAAAGAATACCCTTAATTTCGAGAGATAGTGACCCAAACTCTTTTTGTTGAAACCCCCTCCCAATATTTAAAACCTCCTCCCCACCCCTTTTTATACCTCAATCCTTATAAACCTCCCTACCCACCCCCACCTTAAACCCCTCATCCCCCCAATACCAGCAATATATTGGTTCGGGTGTGTGCAAGAAATTGAGGGTCTCTTTTGGCGCATTAGATGCAATACAAAACTGAAAAAACAGGCATCCATCAACTTGCATGGATATTTTGAGACACTTACACAATGAATCTTGCGATCGGTAAAAAACAAGAAATGTAGGAAATTGAATGAATTTTCCAAATATATATATTCTTTCTATTGAAAATGGTGTTAACTATCTAAAGTTCTAGATAACTTTTAACGAGCACTTTTTATTTTTGTGACAAATTATAAGGTATATGTTTTTGTGGGTGCAGCGTCTGAGTGTCTAAATGATGGAATAAACATACAAAAACCGGTATACATATAGAGAACATATAGGACTAGTGCACGACTATTTTTCCAATAATAAAAATAATATTTTTAATTTTTTTTTAATTATCTAAGAGATCAAACCTCGAAAACGGTACATCATTTGTGGGTGCAGCGTTTGAATGTCTTAATGCAATTATTTGGAAATGGGTTTTTTATATCATGTAGATATTGGTGTTCTTTAGTGCACCATACAATTTTTTTTTAAATGGTTTACAAACGAAAGAGATATGGACGAAACACTACCAGTGTGTTTTTTGATTTGAGGAGTGATGACAGAAGATAAATAAGAAAAAAATAGAAAAAATTATGTATTCTTGTTAAAATTTACATATTTAGAATCTGCAAAAAAAACCATATCTGTTTCTAAAATCTCATAAAAAATGGAGGTGTGCAGCATAATCAGACGAACCGCTAAACACGAGCATATTGAAAATTTGGATATAATGTTGAATTAGCCATGGTTGATCATACTCCAAGGCACATGCATGTTGAATCCGAAGCAAAGTACAAAGTAGACACATAGGCATAGGAATTCCACGAAAGCATGGGTGGAGGCTCGGCCTTATCATTTGGAGGGAATAAATTTTTGAATTTAAACAATACGCCAGCGCGATTTAACTAGCCAAAACGTGTGCGCGTTATAGAGAAACAGAACACGTGCGCGTTATGTGAATACAAATCGCGTGCGCATTTTGTAAAACCAAAAATAGCATTCATCATCATCTTCATCTTCATCTTCATCATCTTCAACTTCATCATCATCATCATCATTAACATGATCATCATCTTCAACTTCATGAACATCATCATCACCATCGTCATCATCAACATCATCATCATCATCACCTTCCTCATCATCTTCATCATCATCACCATTGTCATCATCATCATCATCATCACCTTCCTCATCATCTTCATCATCATCATCATCATCATCACCTTCCTCATCATCATCATCATCATCATCATCATCATCATCATCACCATCGCCATCATCATTATCATCATCCTCATCCTCATTATCATTATCATCATCCTCATCCTCA
>LPNX010236929.1:0-54455 GCA_001517045.1 Pseudotsuga menziesii
CGATCTTCAATAGGCGAGATGCTGGTAATGGAATTGAATTTTGAACCAGACGAAGGAAAGCTTGGGTATTATCCGGTTGTAATTTATAAATCCGAGAAGACAGTTCAGAGATACCCCAAAAATAGGAAGGAAGGAGCCAGGAACCTTTAGCCTTTTGGGATAGTTTGTTAGACCTTTCAAGCATACCAACCACACTGATTATATATTTGTTCCTTTAGCATTCTTTCGTAGCAAAACAGGCCCTAATAAATTGATATGTACTTATATGATTCAGAATTGGATGATAAAGTACTATAATGAGGAGGACGACAAGAGATGAAAGCTGGTTTGCTTTCTTAGTATTGGTTCGAATCCAATCGTCTTTGCCATACAGTATTTTCGGAAGCTAGTGCAAGTTGTACCAGTCCAAGTAAGAAATCTCTCCTCGTCAATCAGAGGATAGAAGCAATTAGGCATGGATAAATTGATCGATCAGGTGACTCGGCTCCATCATTCTCCCCACCCCGCCCTATTTGTTCCAACTAGGCTTTCTGTAATCAATAAATAGATTGTCTGGTGGGAATTTGAACTCACTCAATATAATATAACTATCATGGCAACTCAGAAACATATATTATATCTCTCTCGCGTATGGTGTTTCGATAGGTTTAATAATTTTACGCCGCTAACCATTCAGGGGCTCATCATTGGGTTAACCCTGGCCGCCCTAAGTTGGGCAAGTAAAAGAAAAGAAAGCAATCCATTTCCTTTTCCTTGTCTCTCTTGCTAAGCTTTTTGGGGTCTGTGTTGAAGGTTCCAAGGGTATTTAGATTTAACGGGGTCCGGTGCGATGGTGACTCATGGTGAATGGGGTATTTATTTAATGGGGACTACTTTCTCGTCTGGCGAACATCTCTTGTCATCTGTTGGAGACATGAGGGAACATATATATTCTTGGCCAATGGTGGGGGTGAGGGTATGAACTCGCTCGCTTGATAGAAAGAGGGCAAGGGCCGCCATCGGTCCTAATCTCGTTTGGTGGGAGTGATGGGGTGACTGGGTGTGTTATTGGGGATGTATAAAATGATATACATACCTGTAAATTCACGACAACCAAGTCGACATCTTAGCTCTGCATAATATTTTAGAGGAAATAGAAATTACGGAGACACTGAAGCATAGAATTGGAGAGTTGAGAGTCTGAGTCCTGACCTCCGACTGTCCTATACAGCTCGTAAACCCAAAATAGTGTTTTTTTTTCACAAGATTTCACCAATATTCTCTTTAAGTTCAGGGAAGCTCAATCCAGCCTACCCAACGTTTTACCTTTGCTTCTCTTGCTCTTACCTATGAAAAACGTGGAACCTTCGAGTTTCCCACCGCAGAAGACAATGAGGAATTAGAGTGTGCAACTGTTTCCTTCTACAGAAAGATGATTGGAAGCAACGCCATGTCAATTCCACAATATCCCGACACTCTTGAGTTGGTTTACCTTGCCCGAGGTAGGCGAATGCATGTTTATGTATTTCACATGATTACAATAAAAATAATTTTATAATTGCTTCTACATAACATAGATATATCTGTGCAGGTGAGGGAAAACTGGGTATTGTTTTCCCGAGGTTTCTAGAAACTTTCAGTGATAATTCTTCGTTACGAGGGCACTCAGGGCGTAAATCAGAGAGCCCAGAGGGTGTGAGGAGGGTGTTCATGCTTTTCCCAGGTTGAAAGCTCAAAAATGCATATGGTTATGAGCGCATAGGCTGGAGATGGTGATAATTACAAATGTAAAGTACTAGAAGCAGTAACTTCAGCAGCATTGAGACTTGTAAAAAACCATAACAATTGGTTATTGATTGGAGTGATGAACACAATCAGAGTGGTAAGAACCATACCTTTGAAGCGCTTCGGTTGGTCACTACAAGATCCTGAACCGACTTATTGTCTACAAAAATAGGGTATCAAGTGCAAAAACAGGGGAGCGGGGGTCGAACGATACCTTCAGCCTAGAAATATGAAGTTGACGTGTTTTTTTGGCCATGCATTGGATGCATTTGGTAAGTCTACGTGGAGGAGGTGCATTCAAATGGCCTGTTCTCGAGGGGATGTAGGGCTTTGATGCTTCTATCTAGGTAACGATACGGTACTATTTCTAATACCTAATTCATAATTGACATAGGAACATAATTTTCCTTTGGAACATGCTTAACCGAGTTTTGCTTCAATGATGCAGCAGGGATAAAGATGGTCAAGAGAAAATTCATGCAATTGCTTTGTTGGATCTCTGAAGATCAAGGTGCATGGCACTAATATTACTAATAGAAGGTAGACAACTTACAAAAATTACACTTCATTGCCAAATTTGCAATTTTCCATGACACAATTAAAAATGACTAACATAAATGACTAATTCATATTCTTCTAGCTAGTCATTTTTTATGCCGTGACTAAATTAGTCATTTATTTTAGTCATTTTTAACTCTGTCACTTATTATCTAGTCATATTTGTTAATTGGTGACTAAATTAGTCATTAATTTTAGTCATTTATAGTTGGGTCAATCAAAATTGCTCATATTTAGTAGTAAATCACTTGGAAAACCTGTGGTGACTAGAAATTTTAGTCACCTAGTAGCTAATTCCTCATTTTGTACTAGTGCATTGATATAGTATACAGATTTCCTCTTGAAATCGTATTTCCACACCAAGTTTATGTTTCAACGATTCCCCACCATTGATATTCATCGGTCTTCTCCATGAGTGTCGATCTTTAGATTTGCAGGATGCAAGATGTAACATTTCCCAAAATCGTATCTCGACTTTCTGCAAAATTATTTTCGCACTTCTTTTTTTGAACCGTTGATCTATTTTAGCGGAACTAACTTCAACCATCCTATCTCTCCAGATTGTGGGATGCGGGATGTAGGATGTGGTATGTAACATTTCCCAAAATAGTATCTCGACTTTCCGCAAACTTCTTTCCAAACCATTGATCTGTTTTAGCATAAATAACTTCAGTCGTCTGATCTCTCCAGATTGCGGGATGCGGAAATGTAACTTTTCCCAAAATCGTATCTCGACTTTCCGCAATCTTCTTTCTGCAACAACAATTCCGCACTGTTGATCTTTTGTGGGTGCTTTCCCAACTATTGATTTACATATTGTGGGATGTAGATTGCAGGTTCATAGAATCTTTAAACCTTATTTCCGCAATTCCCTTTCCGCATTTTTCTTCTGCACCGTCGATCTCTTTCGACGGAACTAATCTGAATCATCTGATCTTGATCTTTTGTGGAACTTCATCCTCCCACCTAGCTTTTGCGGAATTGATCCTCAGCCATTGGATGTCGTGCGGGATGCTTTTTGACCATCAATTTCAGATCGAATTCGGACCTCACCATGACTTTACGGATCTGCACGATTTCTTTGTGGAAATCCTTTGTGACAGTTCATTCAGCAACAACATTGGATTATCTATCTTAGTCGTTCAACTTTCTATATGGTTATTTATTTGTCATTCACCCTGCAACTTGCAACCTGTAACAGGGTTATTCCTTTGTTATTCTGGATACCTGCAACCTTAAGTCTGCCACCATATCTTTGACTTATGATAACTGATTTGACATCAATGACAAATATTTACTCAACAATCTCCCCCTTTTGCATTGATGGAAATATCCTTAACATTCTTCCCCTTTGACACCATTGACAAAGAGACCTCTACGTTTGACAGCTCCCCCTATCATCATATCTCCCCCTGAGATTGCACTTCCTTCTTTTAGTGCTTTTGTAAAGGAATTACTCCCATCCAGGGTATCTTTTAAGGATTCTAATATTATACTTAAGTATAGTATTATTCTAGGTGATTATTCTGGATTGAAAAAACAAGTTTATAGATAGGTAGGAGAATATTAAGTATGAAACATAAAATTAACACTAAAATGTATAAATTTTGGTGAATATTATGATAAAAAAACATATTTTATGTAAATATAAGCAATATTAGACACCGAATAGTGAATTTATTTCTTGAAAAAAAGAAAACAAAAAATAGCCAATTGGCGAAATTTCGCCACTAAAAATTACCCTGCTCCCATCTTCTGTCTAAGATGCTCAAAGGCTTCCTTAGGTAGTGGTTTGGTGAAAATGTCATCAATTTATTATTTTGTGTCAATGTATTCTAATCTGACAGCTTTTTGAGATACCTATTCTCTTAGATAGTGATACTTGATTTGTATATGTTTTGTCTTAGAATGCATGATAGGATTTTTAGACATATTCATAGCACTAGTGTTATCATAGTTGATCACTATTGGATGTTCATATTTTACAAGTAGATATTCTAGGGTTTGTCTCATCCAAATAACCTGAGTGCAACATGAGGCGACAACAATATATTATGCTTCTGCTGTAGAGAGTGAAATGGACGATTTTTTTTTACTTGACCATGATACTAAACAATTTCCCAGAAAAAATGCTGCTCCACTAGTACTTTTTTGATCGCCAACACTTCCTACCCAATATGCATTAGTAAATTCCTTCAAGGTAAATTCTTGTCCTTTCAGATACCATAAACCATACTCCATAGTACCTTTTATATATTTGAAAATCCTTTTTACTACTATTACATGTGTTAATTTGGGAGTTGACTGGAATCTAGCTACCAATCCAACAGCTTGCATCACATCTAGTATTGTGGCTTTCACATATAGTAGACTGACAATAATGGATCTAAACATGGCATGATCTACTTCCAGAGATTTATCATCCTTACTTAACTTGAAACCGGTGACCATAGGAGTACCAACAGGTTTAGAATCTTCCATTTTAAACTTTTTCAACATATCTTTGATGTACTTAGTTTGAAAGATGAAAATTCCTTTGTCTGTTTGGTAGACTTGCAATCCCAAGAAGAAATTCAATTCACCCAACATTGACATTTCAAATTCCTTCTTCATTTCAGAAGAAAAATCTATACTTAGGATTTGAATATTGCTTCCAAATATGATATCATCCACATAGCCTAACAACAATTATCATATTCTTATCTTCGATCTTTAGGTAAAGATTAATTTATGTGGATCCTCTTTTAAAACCTTGTTGTTTCAAGTAACTGTCTAATATTGAAAACCACACCCTTGGGGCTTATTTGAGACCATAGAGTGCCTTCTTCAGTTGACAGACATAATCTTTGTTTTCTGACAAGAGAAACCCTTCAGGTTGTTCAATATACACTTCTTCTAGTTTTTCATTCAGGAATGCAGACTTGACATCCATTTGATATACTTTGAATTATTTATGGCATGACAATGCTAAAAACATTCTGATTTCTTCAAGTCGTTCTACAGTAGCATAAGTTTCTTCAAAATCAATACCTTCCACTTGGGCATACCCCTTACAAACCAATCTTCCTTTCTTCCTTATTACTTGTCCATCTTGATTGAACTTGTTTTTTAAAATAAATTTGATTCCTACAATGTTCTTTTCTTTAGGTCTTGGGACAAGTTATCAAGTCTCATTTTTCTCAATCTGATCTAGTTCTTCGGTCATGGCTTTGACCCATTCATCACTTTTGCTAGCTTCTATAAAGTTCGTGGGTTCTACTATTTAGAGTAGGGCTTGTTCAACACTTGGTAGTTGTCTTCTTGTTTTGACTCCATCATTTTTATCACCCATGATTTGTGACTCTAGATGATCTGTTTGTATCCTTCTAGATGGATTTTTAGTGTCAGGTCTAGGGAAGTCTTCTTCATCTTCCTTTGTATCTTCCTCCTCTTTCTCTTTTTTCTTCGTTATGAATGCTCTCGTCCTTTTTCAATTCTTTATCTCGTCATCAAATGTATTTTCAATACTGTCAAGATTTTTCTCTTTCCTTGGTTTTACATCATCTACTTTTACATAAGCACTTTCTACAATTTTATGTATCTTTTTATTGAAACACCTATATTCCTTTTTGGTGGATGAATATCCTAGAAAGATTCCTTCATCAGTCTTAGAGTCAAACTTTCCAAGGCATCCTCATTTCTTTTGATGTAATAGTTACTACCAAACACTTTAAAATATTTGACTGAGGTTGGTCTTCCATACCACAATTCGTAGGGGATCTTATCCTTGTTCACTCTAAGTTGTCCTCTATTAACTATGTAGACAATTGTGTATACAACTTCTCTCCAAAATTAATCTGACAGTTTTGCTTCATTAAGCATTGTTTTGGCAGCTTCTTGGACTGATATGTTTTTCCTTTCAACAACCCCATTCTGTTGAGGAGTTTTAGCAGTTGAAAATTGTCTCTTAATTCCATGATCTTCACAAAATTCATTGAATTCATTGGAAGTAAATTCTCCCCCATTAACTGATCTAAGACACTTGATTTTCATACCAGACTCATTTTCAGCCATTGCCTTGAATATTTTAAAATTTTCAAAGGCTTCTGATTTTTCTTTGAGAAATGCCACCCAGGTCATCCTTGTGTAATCATCAATGAACAACATGAAATAGTGATATCCTTGTAGACTTTTAGTTTTGGTTGGTCCACAAATTTGTGTGTGTATTATTTCCATAGGGTGTGAGGTCATATGTTCTTTTATTTTAAAACAGGCTTTGGTTTGCTTCCCATGTTGACATTGTCTACACATAGAGTTTAGAGGAACTATAATTTTAGGTAGATCTCTTACAACTTCCTTCATGCTTATTTTGGCAATATTGTCAAAACTTAAATGCCCCAACCTTCTGTGCCATAACCAAATTTCATCTACCATACTTAAGTAACATTGGTTTTCATTTTCCAATATGTATACATTGTTTGTATTTCTCATAGCAATGCCAACAACCTTTCTTGATTTCTTATTCTTGATTTCACATTTTTTTGAGTCAAAGATACAAATGTGTCCTTGGTCACATGTTTGACTTACATTGAGAAGATTAGGCTTGAGGTTTTCAACTAGCAAAACATTTTCTGCTTTGATCTTGCTGTTGAAAACAATTGTTCCTTTGTCGGTTATTTTGGAGGATAGGCTGTCTCCAAAAGTGATTTTTCCCTTATTATCTTTTAGTGTTATGAATTTTCTTGGGTCAGTAGTCATATTTTTTGAACAACCACTATCCAAGTGCCATAAGTTTTGGATTTCGGTTGCACATAAAGCAATCATGGAAGTTTCCTTTTCTTCCCTTTCTCTCCAATATCTCTTTTGTTTGGTGTTCTGAGATTTGATTACAATAGTATTTCTTGTAGGGGTCTTCGGCTTACAATATCTTTCTATGTGTCCATGTTTATTACACTTATAACATTCTATGTCATATTTTTGGAGTAGTGTAAAAAGATTATTATTTCCCTTCGACTTATTACTTGATGACTTCTTCTTGTATTCAAAAACCTTTCTTTCAATTCTGCAATTTAATGACTTATTCGACTTATTACTTGATGATTTCTTCTTGTATTCAAAAACCTTTCTTTCAATTCTGCAATTTAATGCTTTATGACCAAAATTATTACAAGAATAGTAGTGACTTAAGAAAATATGTAGATATCTATTTGGTCTCTTTGGTTCTATATTATTTCTATTTTTATCTTGAGAAATTAAGCCTGCTTTCTTGCTTCCTTCCTTTTTAGCTGGAGTCTTTAGTACTTCAGCATAGTTTTTCTTACTTCCTTCTTGATTGGTGACAGGAAAACTCTCTGGCTTCTTTTCTTTAACGAACCCTAATCCAGATCTATTACTTGATGGTCTTTGGCTACTCAGAATGTCATCTAGAATCCTTGAGCTATTCTCAAACTTTGACTTGATAGATTCTTCATCAATCTTTCTCTTGAATTGCATGATTTCTTCTGCAAGATTTTCATACTCTCGTCTTCTTCTTTTGAGTTGTAGATTTATGTCCTCCTCAACCTTTTTGGCATCTAGGAGTTGATATTCCAACTAACTGATGATAATATTTGATTGTCTGTTATTTTTCCTACATTTCTCAAGTTCTTCAAGGGTGCTAACAAGTTCAGCTCTTAGATCTACTTCTCCTTCTATATCTGAGTCATTATTTGAGGCTTGAGTATCTAGACCCATAAATAAAACTTCAGTTTCTTCAACTTCACTTCCATCTGAATCTTCACTGTTTTCTATGGTGTGCACATTTTTCCTTTTCTCATAGGGTTTTTTCTTGTTTCCTAGTTTACCCCTTTTGAATTTTGAAGTTTCCTTTTCTTCATTCTCATCTTATTTAGTGTAGCTGCATTTAATGGAAACATTTCCAATCCTTCCACAATTAAAAAATTTTAAAGGTAACTTCCCCTTGTATTTTCCAGTCCCTCTCTCAAGTTTATTAATGAAAAAGGCTTCCTCATCATTTGGGTTTTCTAATTGATATTTTAAGGAGGCTTTAAAAGTTGCTTCCCCTTTTGAAGATCCATTTTGTCCTATTCTCATCTCATATGTAGTGATAATTCCATGTAGCTCATCCATTGTTACCTTTTTAATATCATCGTGTTCTTCTAAGGTGGATACCTTTGGGTTATACCTCATTGGTAATGTTCTTAGTACCTTGCTTACCACTTCCTCTTCTTTTAATTTTCCTCCAAGCCCTCTGATCGCATTAACAAATTCATCTACACGAAGAAGATATTCACCAATATTCTCTTCTTCTTTCATTTTAAGAATTTTAAATTGACCTTTATGTGTTTGAAGTTTGGATTCTTTGACCTTAGATTCTCCTTCATAGATTATTTTCAACTTGTCCCAAGATTGTTTGGCAGAAGTGCATTGCATAACTTTAGTAAATACTGAGGGTGTTAAACCATTCAAGATTGCATTTAGGGATTTGGCATTGGGCCTTCATATTGGCCTAGTTCTTCTGTGTCTGTAGGGTATTGGTTTCCTATGTTATGTTATTTTTTAGTTGTTTCCCAAACCTTCCATATCAAGGACATGAGATGAACCCTCATCCTTACACTCCAGTATGCATAGTTTTCTCCTGTAAATAGTGGAGGTCTGTTAGCGGCCAAGCCTTCTTGTTGATCCATAGTGGTTTTATAAAGGATCTAGCTTCTAGTGGTTAAACTGTGCTGAAGGAACCTGCTTTGATACAAATTGTTGCTTTATCCCACAATACCGAGAGGGGGGGGGGGGTGAATCAGTATTGTCTCTTAAATAATAAAACACACAATAATCAACAATTAAAACACAGTTTTTATCGTAGAAACCTTAAAGATAAAACCACCAACACAAACTCATTAATAAGATGAGTTTTACAAAATTGTTTATCTTCTACTACAGAAAGGATGCAAAACACACCCTGGGTTTTTCATACAACTAGAGACTAGGATGCTACAACATCCCTATTGTTTTCTTCCTACGTCAACAGAAAAGGATGCTACAATAACCTGTATGACTTGAAGGAGGCTTCGACCCCCTACAGACCTGTGGCCTTCCCTAGCACCACCCTGCCACACTGATCTGATTTTTTCAGTCTTTTGGAACAGTTGTAAACTATTCACTTTGGACTCTATCAAGATTACTAACAGAGACAATTAATTCCTTACACAATCATTCAATAAATACCTTTTACCTATTACCTACCAACGCATCTCTCCATGTCTGTGTTCTTTCGTTTTGGATCGTGACTGTTTACTTATAGAAATACCTCTTCATCATCTACCCGTTCAACCGTCACATCATTTCATCGTTAAGTTGCAGCAAATGCACTGTTTGGTTCTTCTCACAGCTCGGAATTCATTTCCACAGCCCTGTTTATCATTTTCTGGTGATTTTGTAATCTTCTTCTCCAGATACAATCTAAACCGTTGATCTTATGTCCGAATCTCTCTAGACCGTTGATCTACTCTTCAGATTTCCTCTTGAAATTGTATTTTCACACCAAGTTTATGTTTCAACGATTCCCCACCGTTGATCTTCATCAGGATTCTCCATGAGCGTCGATCTTTAGATTTGCGGGATGCGGGATGTAACATTTCTGAAAATCATATCTCTACATTTGCGGGATGCGGGATCTAACATTTCTGAACTGTTGATCTGTTTTAGCGGAACTAACTTCAGTCGTTTGATCTCTCCAAATTGTGGGATGCGGGATGTAACATTTCCCAAAATCGTGTCTCGACATTCCATAAACTTTTTTCCACACTTCTTTTTCCGAACCGTTGATCTGTTTTAGTGGAACTAACTTCAGTCGTCCATTCTCTCTAGATTGTGGGATGCGTGATGCAGAAATGTAACTTTTGCCAAAATCGTATCTCGACTTTCCATAATCTAATTACCGCAACAACAATTTCGCACCATTGATCTTTTGTGAGTGTTTTCATGACCGCCGATTTCCATATTGTGGGATGCGGATTGCGGGTTCATAGAATCTTTAAACGTTATTTCTGCAATTCCCTTTCTGCATTTTTCTTCCACACCGTCGATCTCTTTTGGCGGAACTAATCTCAGTCGTCTGATCTTGATATTTTGTGGAACTTCATCCTCCTGCCTATCTTTTGTGGAACTGATCCTCAGCTGTTTGATCTCATGCGAGATGCTTCTTAACCGTCGATTTCAGATCAAATTTGGACGTCACCATGACTTTGCAGATCTGCACGATTTCTTTGTAGAAATCCTCTGCGACAGTTCATTCAACAACAACATTGGATTATCGATCTTAGTCATTCAACTTGCTATAGGGTTATTCGTTTGTCATTCACCCTGCAACTTGCAACCTGTAACAGGGTTATTCCTTTGTTATTCTGGATACCTGCAACCTTTAGTCTGCACCATATCTTTGACTTCTAATAACTGATTTGACATCAATGACAACTAATTTACTCAACACTTAAATTTTATTTGCAACCATGTTCTCAAATAAAATTGTGATGAAAATGTATATTGCTGCAACAACTAATAAAGTTATATAAGTGGTTTAGAATTGAATTAGTGACGTATGTTTTTAACTTGTACATTAATAGAGTGTAAAAATCCTCTTATTATATATACAATAAAAACATTACTTTAATAATTTTCTACAACAATTGGAAATATTGTTTCAACAATTTTTTTAGAATTTTAAGGAGTGGTTCAAAATTATTCATCAATTATGTCAAAACCATACCAAAAAAATACATCTAAAATCGTCATGATACAAATAAAAACATTTTAATTATGATCATTTATCATTTTGCTATTAAAAAAGGGTCAAATTGACAAATAAATATTACCATGAATGTAACTAAAGAAACAACAAATGAATAATTACATATATGATCCAGTGCAGTCGTCACATTCCGGATACTGCAGTGCAGTTGTCATTCTGGATAATAACCGTAGCGCAGCCGTCATTCGGGATAATAACCATTAAAATCAGGGATTTCCATCATCACAATCCTTTAACTGAGAGGGAATGTGTATATAGAGGCCTCCAGAAAGTTGCATAAATATGATCATCACTAATTGTACATGGTGCCAAAAATTTTTAAAAACAGATTACATGTAGATAAACATAACTAATAGCTCACAGCTCATCAACATTTGGATGGAAAATTTTGTTCACAAATCCAATAGATGGAGATTTGTAAGGGTAAGCATCTGGTCACTCAACTAGGATCTTCCAATTGCCACATTCATAAGGGCTTAAAATGTTACACATAGTAGACATGTTATGTCATATCATAACTTGAAATAGACTTTCAAAACCAAATAAGAATCTAAAAATAATTTGGTTGGTAAAAAGACTATCTATTGTGAAAAAATAAAGTAATGAATTTGAGTGAGATTATGTTGAGCATGGTTCAAGTATTTGATCCAATCTACAAGCTAAGTCTGATCAGAGCATCCTTACCTCTTCAACTTCATTTTATTGTTCTATAGAAAGACATAAAAAAAGAAAATATGTTAATGTCCATGAATGACCAAAGTAGTGGAATAGAAAAGAACTAGTATAGAAAGAACATGGAACTAAAAAGTTGCTAAACACTAAGACGGTAAAACAATGTGAAAAAAGTAAGAACTGCATACATATAACAAGAGGACCCTAAACCCAAAAATCAGCAAACATAAACTATTGCAACGATGGAAAGGAATAAAAACATCTTAAAAAGAGAAAACAACTAGAAAGAAAACACAAAAAAGTTCAGTTTGATCATCTCAATCACTGGTTTTTGCTGAATTAATCAACAATCAATCATAAATCATAAATTCAAAAAGCACACAGGTAGAATGTCAAAGAGAAAAGGATCCGACAATTAGAAAGATGGGGAACATGAGTTGAGCACAGAAAACGAAGGTGTAAATTATGAGAGTTCAAGTTGGTATCTTTTCCAGAAGTGTTTACTGAGAGATGATGAGTCGTCTGAAAATAAATCCATGATTGAAAAAAATGATTCCATGCATGCAGTAGCAAAGGATGACAGTCAAAATTCTTCAACTAATAGAAAGGATAATAAATTTGTTGGAGGCAATCTAGGCTCTCTAGACAGGTCAACAAACAACCATATTTTTCTTGAGCCAGAAATGGGAACTAAAGATCAAATGACCAGAGAAGATACCGGTTTGAAAACAATATTTGAATTAGAATCCGTTAGTGGCAAACCTATCCTAGAAATTAAGAAGGCTATATCAGATGAGAAGTTGTCGCTCCCTGAGAAGGCCAATTATACCATGGTTGAAAAAGATGTTTCTTTCACTTATCTGATAGAGAAATTATCCATTCATAAGAGGACAATAATATATGACTCATTTATTTTTTCTAAACAGCATGCTAATATGGAATTATCTTGTACAGATTCAAAAAGGGGTGCAAGGGTTGATGACGAGCACAAGATTACTGAGAACGGTGATAGACTGCATAGACAACAATGTTATGGGAAATTCCTAGTGGATGATTCATTCACGGACCCAACCAAATCTACAATGCATGAGCATGCCAATAGAAAATGTACTACTGACATAAATATGGGCTCTGAGGTTACACCAATTGATAAGGTTGAACAACCTTCCTATAATGTGCCAAAAAACAAATATGAAAAGTCTATTATCTGGGATCCTACTAAATTGTATATGATTCTAGAGAGAAATTCTGAAAGAGACTCCCTAATTCTAGCATGGAATCCTATGATAGATAACAATCCCCAAGTTTTAATTAACAATGCTGATAAAATGTATCTCGATGAAGACTCCAATGGTCAGGCGAATGAACAAGCGTCTTTGCCAAGGAAACAAAATGATAAATTTGTCAAGGAACTATTAGGAATGAAAATAGGATGCTAGGATGGGAAATTGAAATCAAAGCAAGTCCCAACAAAGAAAAAAATGAAATAGCTGCAAGGAGCGAAAAATCAACAAAGTTGACTTCATTGGCTGAAGCACAGTTACGTGCCCAAAAATTACGTTCCTTTAAAGCAGGTTTACAAAATGCCAAAAAGAAGAAGGAAGAGGAGGAGAGGAAACAGATTGAAGATATGAAGGAACGGAGACAACAAAGAATTGTAGGAAGGACAGTTTCAAGTGTAAATAAATTGACAACTAACTCCCATCTGTCAAAGAAGCAACAACTGAAGGCTATATATAACCAACAAGTAAATTATCTAATGTCAAGAAGAACAACAACCACGCTCTAGTTTTGAATATGGGGAAGCAAGGTGATGGATTAAAATCCAATGGCATGGTTTCAAAGTCAACTGCAAATGACTTGGATAATTTTAATTCAAAGAAAAATAAGTCGCTTGTTGCAAAGAAGATTGCTTTACCTGCCAGTGAAAATCCTCCCTGTGTGCTTTTTGATTTTTCTACTATGGTAGAGATAATTCAACTCATCATTACTTGCAAAGGTCTAAGAGAATTTTCCATCCAGTCCCATAACCAAAAAAACAAGAAAATGAACACAATAAAAATTAGTGTTATCCAAAATTTCAAGCAAACTGCCAAGAATGCACCAGATAAAACTTGAATCCATGCCCTTTTAGGTTTGAGGGATTGGCCAAAATAGACAAGAAAATGAGGATTGAAGTCTCAACCTTGTAAAATGTTGTAACATAACCATGACATTAAAACCAATGGTTAAAGGTTTTAATATGGATTATACTTTACATCTGTTTTGAAGCGATAGTGGAGAAGGTACTTAAATGTATTAAGCATCTTTTGGTTCAAGTTCCAGGACGACTAGTTCAAATCCGATGTCGAAGGATACAGAAAAGGTGTTTTTGTGTATGGTACTTTCTATGTAGAATAATGGTCGAGATATAGTAGTCTTACTGCGTAGAAGCTAAAGGGGTTGTAGACAAAAAAAAAATCCTATGTCTCTTGTGCGTCCATTAGTGGATCAAATGGTGGGAGCATTCCTATACAAGGTCTAGAAACCTATAAGGTTACCGCCAACAAGACATGATGATAGCAGATATTATGGACAGTTGCAAACACAGGTTTGGGACCCAGGAAGATAAATACTGAAGACACATGACCAGGTACAATGCAAGAAAGAGAGATCATTTTGTGAACTCTGAGGAAAAAAATCAACCAACTTTTACAAGATAAATTATCCATACATGTCTAAGGAGGAAACATAAAGATCCCAGTTCAGTATATCCAAGGAAGTGCTCAGGGAAGTGTACTAATATCAAAACCCTCAGAGGATAAACAGTGTCATCCTCAAGACATCCAATATGATGCTAAAAGACTCAATCATCCATACTAAAAAATAAAGCAACCAAAAGGTTGAAGAGTAGGAGGTACAATATCTGCTCTAGAAGAGTTGTAGTTTATCTTCCCCAATAGCTATTTCCTTATAATATTCAGTGAAGGAAAGTAGGCCTGCAGCCATGGGGAGCGCTTCCTTGGATAAACTTTCTGCAATCTTATTGTGTTCTTTAAAGACATGATGAAATTCTAAAGTGTGAAAGAAGTCCTTCAACTCCATAATGTTGACACACCAACCATCCAGATCGAGGGTAGAGAGAGATGCCTTATCATCTAATCCCAATTAATGATTACAGAAGAGTCCCCATATACATAGAGAGAGGGAACGCCAATCTCTTTTGCAAAAAAAAGTAGAGCCCAAAGAGCCAATAATTTCGCTCTGGTGTTCCTGCTGTGCCCACATCCCATCTTGGTGCTCTGGTGTAGGTTCTCTTATATAGTCTATGTGAAGGTATTTGAGATTTGATGAATGTTATTTTTTGTAGAAGAATTTAGCTGTGCATAAACCAAAGAAAACCACCCCAATACTAGGGTTTTACCTCTATTAAAACTCTCGTATCTGTATAGTTGGGGTCCATGTTAAACCAGAAATCTGCAATCAACATCTTAAAAAAATACTCAGGATTCTCGTCATTATTTGGAACTTCCCATATGCACACAGGAACCTCAAATAAATATGTGGTGCAATCATTGGATCATTGAATGTTGCGATCTTTAGACGTTTGTTTTCTTCAGGCCACAAGTCAAAACATGAAAAGACCATTTATTTTGTGAAAAATTTCTTTACTTCTTCAAACTTATGGTGACCCATCACTAAAAATCGCCTCCTACGCATCAAGTCATGAAAAATATGTGTTGATGGTCCAACCCCAATATATGTCTGGATCAAACTATTCATATTGTGCAAAACAATCTGGAGACATTGTTGAGTACCAAAAGAGATATTTGAACAATCAAGTTCTGACTGCAATCTCGAATACTGATCCTTCATCTCTCCCACAGTTAGCATAGCCATGCTGTCTTCCCAAGAAGTCTCCTTAGGAACATCTGTAGGATGACTGTAAAGAGGATCATATATTTCATTGTGAGCATACTGATGCACTTGATGACATCTCGTTGTCTCGGGAGGTGGATTAGGATTAGGAGTAGCAAACCCTGTAAGAAGTAAAATGCATGTGGAAGTATTCAAATCTATATATATACATTTTCAATCAAATTATACACATTTAAATAAAATGTGTTCATTAAAAATACTTGATGCATCCTCTTCTACCCCATCATTATTGTTAGAATGTCTAGAAGCCCTTGTACAAAACCAAAAATTGGCAATCACATGTAAGTTAACAATAAAAATAATTTAATTTTTCACAAATAAAACGGTCATGTCAAACAAGAATTCTAGTCAAAATGTACATGTAAACAATCTCTACCTCGCGATGGCGTATACAAAGAATAAGACACTAAGTGTGTCCTATGTGTTTTTCCATTGGCCCCTGTAGACCCCTCAGAAATACATATGTCATGCTCAGAACCACCACCTATGCGTGTAACAAGATATTAGAAAGATGTGTAAAATAAGATTTATGTTTATATAGCCTTGAGCATGAATTGAATACCAATTGAATTTACCTGATGATGACCTCAGGGAGGGTGGCTACATAATAGCCAATATTGCTTCAACCTGAAGCTGTAAAGTTGTGCATGATAAGAATTTTCCACATATTAAAAAACATGCCAGACAAGAATTCTAGTTAGAATGTATGTAAACAATATCTACCTAACAATGGCATCCTATGTGTTTTTCCACTAGCCCCTATAGACTCCTCAGACAGATGTCTGTCATGTTGAGATTCACCACCTGTGCATAACAAGATCTTAGAAATATGTGTAAAATAAGATTTATGTTTATATATACTTGAGCATGAATTGAATGACAATTGAATTTACCTGACGATGACCTCAGGGAGTGTGGCTACATAGTAGCCAAGTTTGCCTCACTCTGAAGGTGTGGATGATAATAATTTTCCACACATTTAAAAACATGTCAAACAAGAATTCTAGTCAAAATGTATGTAAACAATCTCTACTTGGCGATGACATCCTATGTGTTTGTCCATCGACCCTTGTAGACCCCTCAGATAGACGTCTGTCATGCTGAGAGCCAGCACCTGTGCACAATAAGATATTAGAAATATATGTAAAATAAGATCTATGTTTATATAGACTTCAACATGAATTGAATAATGATTGAATTTACCTGATGATGACCTCAGGGAGTGTGGTTGCATAGTAGCTAAGATTGCTTCAGCCTGAAGCTGTAAAGTTGTGCATGATAATAATTTTCCACATATTAAAAAGCATGCCAAACAAGAATTCTAGTTATAATTTATGCAAACAATATCTACCTGGAAATGGCATCCTATGTGTTTGCCCACCAGCCCATGTAGACCCCTCAGATAGACATCTATCATGCTGAGAGCCACCACCTGTGCACAACAAGATCTTATAAAGATGTGTAAAAGAAGATCTATGTTTATATATACATGAGCATGAATTGAATAACAATTGAATTTACCTAACGATGACGTCAGGGAGTGTGGATGCATAGTAGCCAAGTTTGCTTCACCCTGAAGCTGTGAAGCTGTGCATGATAAGAATTTTCCACATATTAAAAAACATGTCAAACAAGAATTCTAGTCAAAATGTATGTAAACAATATCTATATGGAAATGGCGTATCTTAAGAATAAGACAGTAAGTGTTTCCTTTGTCTTTTTCCAGTGGCCCCTATAGACCCCTCAGACAGACGTCTGTCATGCTAAGAGCCACCACCTGTGCACAACAAGATCTTAGAAAGATGTGTAAAAGAAGATTTATGTTTATATAAAATTGAGCATGAATTGAATAACAATTGAATTTACCTAACGATGACCTCAAGGAGTGTGGCTGCATAGTAGCCAATTTCGCTTCACCTTCAAGATGTGAAGTTGTGCATGATAAGAATTTTCCACATATTAAAAAAGGTGTCAAACAAGAATTATAGTCAAAATGTATGTAAACAATATCTACCTGGCAATGGCGTATCTGAAGAATAAGACACTAAGCGTGTCTTCTATGCTTGTCCACCACCCCTATAGACCCCTAAACAGACATATGTCATGCTGAGAGCCACCACCCATGCATAACAAGATCTTAGAAAGATGTGTAAAAGAATATTTATGTTTATATAGACTTGAACATGAATTGAATAACAATGGAATTTACCCGATGATGACCTCTGGGTGTGTTGTTGCATAGCAGCCAAGTTTTCTTCACCCTGAAGTTGTGAATCTATGCACGATAAGAATTTTCCACATATTAAAAAACATGTCAAATTTAAATTTACCAATTTTGACATTGTGCACCTGTGCATGATGAGAAATTCTCACATTAAAATCATGTCAAAACGTGTCAAACAAGATAAATATATTTCAGATTAACAATCGAAAATACCTTACTGCATCACATGTCTTGGTCTAGAACTGATGGTACCGTCACCATAACTTGTGATTTGTTCTCGTTCTTGTTATAATATTTCTACGACTAGAATGCCCACATAATTGTTGCTATGGGTAAACCTCACTGTCATGGAATTTCACATATTCCTTAAATGCTCACAAGCACATTTCTAAGGTATTACAACTGTTAACTAAGGATAAGACTATTTATTTACATACTTGACTTTTTAACTGAGCACTTCAAATGCACATTCCGAGCATTATACGACCCACACTCCTTATTGGGGGTTAAGAAGGGTAGAAACCAACCAATACCCCAGGGTCATAAATCCAGACCTGAAATTGAAAGGAGGCTAATAAAGACACATATGAGGAGGTGGATCCATTCTAAATGTCAAATATGATCCCTTAAAGGTTGTGGCTCAAGTATTCCCAAATTCGGAACACCCCTAGTAAGAAACAAAGACATTCTCTCAACCTTCACCCCCCTATCCCTTATCTCTCAATAATTTGGTCCAATAATTCAAGGCGTGACTCCTCCATCTCAAGCCTCATCTAGCAACGAATAAGTACAATAAAATTTTCCCCTTGATTTAGAATATGGGACCTTAGTTCTTACAACCAGTAGGGAAAAGTAAACAACTGGACAACAAATATATGAAAGAGAAGAGATTTTGGTGTACATGGTTCATGAGGAGGAAGAAGCACCACTATAACAAGAACAAATAATTGATTGAATAGGAATTGTTGAATACAATGATTCATCTAGTGACATATTTAATGGGGCTGCAAGATACACATCTAATGGTAGACCTCACCAAATGAACATCATGACACAAAATTTAGTCCCTAAGGATGGTTTTTCATACCAAACTAGAGTGAAACACATCACATGGTCTTTATTTGGCAACCCTATAAAATTATGTTGTTGATTAAGAAACACATCTTACTTGGGATAAGAGAGGCTTTCTTGGACATCTCTTTTCCTTCTTTGCAAAAAAGAGCACAAAACCAGAGTGTGAAATCATTGGACATTTGTTAGATACATGCCCTATTCTTCAAAATTATAGGACAAAAGTGTTGTCTATTGAAAAAATTTATCATGTTAAAGGGAACCATGCCCTAGACATAACCAATTGGGCCCTTGATCCATTTGACAATTCCATTCTCAACAGATTGTGGAAACTCCATTTACACCTATTGGCTTGGGAAATCTGGAAAGAAAATAACAAAAGGTTTTTTTTGCGATCAAAGTCAAAAGAATCAAGTAGTCTATGCAATCATAAAGGACACATTCATTACATGCTTCAATTAACATAGTGGTATAATAAGGATTTTCAAATGAATCCCAAGATGCAGGTGACATTCACCTTTTAGATCACACCTCCCCCATTTCACATGACACTCGTGAGTAGGATAGGTGGCTAGGGGAAGGCTCCATATGCATTTCCTCTTAATGAAGAATGGGACATTAAAGCACATGCACTCACGACAAACAATTTCAGTTGCAACATATTTGGGAAGGATTTTGGGGGAATATAAACAATGTAATAACTTTTCCCTTAGAGGCCATTAGAGGCCTTAGGATCTAAAATGTTGGCCCTTGAGAAATTAATCTTAGACATTCAGGCCTATTTGAGCCTTAAGATTCGATATTTAATCCAATTTCATACTTAAGCTCTAAAATGTTCACACATTTGGACATAAATTAGATCTGAAATTTCAACCCAACTGGGCCTTATATCTCAGAAATTTTGGCCAAATTGAGCCTTATTGATCCGAAATTTCAACCTTTTTAAAACATATTTCTTCGACATTAAGATTTATCTTTTTGCGAGTAAATTTTTTTTGGGCATGAAGAGGTCGCAAAGAAAAATATTTCTAAGGAGTGACTTCTCTTGGAAAACTTCCTAACGGTTTTGGATTTTTCTTCAAGGCCACTTCAGAAATCAGGAAAAGGATAAGATAGATGGTCATGATGAAGCTTTAATACCAACACAAGTTGGGAAGTTAAAATTATCTCTTTCACTTACAACTCTATATTCCTTGGGTCTTATTAATCACTTACAAGCATGCAACAAGCTGATATAAATCGAAGGGAAAGTGATAAAACTAATTGACGAATGCATGAAAGTGATCATTGATATAAGAATTGCTCAAAGATATTCTTATAAACATACTATCCAACAATGTGCCAATATGGTTAAGATGAAATTGATGAAGGATGGTTGACGAAGAATACAATTGGGTCATTCATCCTTGATCCAAAAATTAATGTGGGTCCCCAATCTACATGAATGGGGGAGATATCAAGAGCTCAACAAAAAGTGATGCATTGGGTGAAGCTTGAATATCTGATGTTATAGTTACATGTAAAATTTTAAGCATAAATACATAATCTTACTTTTCCAGTCACCAATCCATTTAGTAAGTCAATATGGTTCCCTGCGAACTTGTCTTGCGATATGGTCAATAATAATACATGTGCATCCATTTTGAGAAACCTCATCCTTTGTACTGAATATATGTTTTAATGATTTATTTCTATGTAGTATAAATAAAAAGGATGAGTTATAGTCTAGGTCCCAGGGCTTAATAGATTTGGGATTAAAATACTTTCAGTAAGCACCATATGATGTCTCTTAGGTGTTTCTCCACCGCCTGGAAGTTTCCATAGCATCGATGGAGTCATCATGGAATCATAAGAATTTCCTCATTTCCAATGAGAATCTATATCCCTTATAGGGTTATATGTATATCCCTTTTATAAGTGAACTTATTTTCCCAACTTTTTTCACTTATTTGGTCGTTCATGGTTGCACATTGAACAGGGGAAGCAATGGATTTGCAGCACTTACTGGGATATTTTATTTCTATTGAGATTGACTTGGTATTTTTAGTACCTTCATCATTACAGGAAATTTGAGGTCTAAAATGGGCCTCCTAAGGAAAATAATAAAATAATAATTATTAATTTTGGAGGAAGAATGAAAAAAAAAAATTTGTTCGTATTTTCGACATATCTCCCTATGTTTTTACTCAAATTCTGAGCTGGAGAGCTCGTATGGTGCGGAATTTAATTCTACATCCAATGAGTACCCACACTGCATACTTTTGAAAGACCTCGCTACCCCAAAAAGAATAAATTCCTGAAAAAATGTGATGATGACATCATCATCACATTTTTTCAGGTATTTATTGTTTTTGGGGTAGCGGGGTCTATCAAAAATATGTAGTGTGGGTACTCATTGGATGCGAAATTAAATTCTGCATCTAACGAGCTCTCCCACTCAGAATTTGAGTAAAAACAAAGGGATATATGTTGAAAATACAAACAAAAAAAGTAGCTTTCTTTTATGACAAATATGTCAATTCAACCATTATGGTTGACTCATTTTATTGAAATTCTATTGGTCCTTGAATTCCAACTCACAAAATTTATTGTTGGCACGTTTTCTTATAAGGCCCATTTTAGACCCCAAATTTCCTCTAATGGATATATTTTAAATGAGAAGTGCTATGTTTAATTATCTTGGCTAAATGGTCATATGTAGGACGATTAAATAATAAATTTGTTATGCTCAATCCGCTATGCTTAGAAAATTCGCCATAACCTGACTTATTTGGTTTCAAGGGACTAGCTTATAACTCATGGTAGGAAGGTAACAATCTTAAATTGAATAATCTCTTCTATTTTTGGGGCTTTAAAGGGTACTAGTTTATAGCTCAATTTACGAAATGATTAGGCACTAGCTGATTGGGCTCAAGAATGAGCTGGTGATGGAGCGAGATGAGTTAGGCTTGGATGAAACCATCAAATAAAAAACAGATATTGGTGCATTATATAGTGGAACAGGTGGAACAGGCCAACATAGATTATTGAGTTGAGTGATGTGTGAATTGCCTTTGTATATTTAGGCAAGATTCCTGGGGGCACTTCCCAGTTTTCAGTTTTAGTATGGAACTCGAGCTATTCTATTTCAAGGTTTTACTCAAACCTTACTTGTAAATTAGAGAATGGGGATTGACCCTTTCCTTCATTGTGACTCATCGTGATGGTGGTGTGTTACTTTTATGGTCATCCATAGTAGCGGGCGTGAAGATGACTTTATTTAGCTTATAGAGGAGGGAGTGTCCAATTGGAAAACCAGAAGCATAACCTACGAAGGAAAGTGCATAGAAAGAAAGGGTGGTAGGAACAAATCACACATTCTCAGAGTTAATTCTTTTCAATTATACCCACTACAATGCAAAGAATCAAAACATGCATGCAACAGGATATAAAATTATGACCTGATAGTCCTCTTACCATGGCACTGGACTTCCCTTCATCTTGGCGTGAAGTGGAACTCCGGTTCTACAATTCCCAGTCCTAATTGAGCCCGTTATCCAGGAAAGGTTCACTCCTGCACGTTTAAACCCTTCCCCTCATGAATCCGTGCAAGGTTACAAAAGGTTACAAGCCCAACCTAAGTATTCCTCAACTAGCTCTAATGCTCGCTCTTAAACTCTATCAACAACTAATGACTCTCGAAATGCAGAGGAAATGGGTTCCCAAATAGGAAAACTCTGTTTGAAGCTTGAAAACATAATGGTTGGGTTTGTTGAATCTACTATTGAATACACATGTTGGGACTGTGGATTTAAAACCTTATTCGATGTAGTTAGAAGTGAACCAGTGTCACCTTTATATTCTGGGTTAGTGGCCCAATAGAATTAAAACCTCTTCGAGATATTCCTGCGAATATAATTTATTTTAGTATTGATGTGCGATGAATATTTAAAGCAATGGATATTCAACCGATTAAAGGTATATTTCCACAACATGTTTATGTCAATATTATTCAACTCGTAATTCCGGTTGTGCATACTGGAGATGACCGTTTGGCATTATGACGATAAGTCTATAAAATTTCCTTAACAGAAAACATATTCACCATCTGTTCCATGCCCCACAGTTCTCACATGTTCAGCTCCAGGTCACCTGGGCGCACTACAATTACCATTCGCTATCACAGCTCCTGGATAGCGATGAAATTCTCCTTGCATGCATTGTCATGGGTTCCTACCCATCCAACATAATACTGATAGCTCATTAGTGTGTTAACCTCCATCAACCATGAATTAGAATGTAAGTAAACACTCGTAGAATTGGTACTCAACCGCCAGTTTGATAGCATGTGCCATATATTGTCGGTCGACATACCTTTTTTCAATATTGGTCTATTAAATGGGTTTTAATGGGATTAGGCCATTATATATTTAAATTTGTACCCTATACTTGGATAGAAAGTTGAAATCGTTAGTGAACCAATGGATTGAAGGGAAGTGTAATTTGAGTTCCATGGAAAGAAATAGTGTGATGCTTCAAACCAAGATATAGACGGGGTACTAGCTAACTGGTTGAAAACAAATGTACAGTTCGGGCTTGTTGGTTGTTGGATTTCTATTCTTGTTTTAAATGAGTAAAGAGATACCTGTAATAAGTAGTGGCATGGATAACTTGAAACCTATTTTACTTTGTGTATTTAAGGGGTGTAAATTTTTTATAGCATGGACTTGCTACTCAGATTGATCTTTTACATAAACTACAACCAAGGTTGGATCCCAAACTATACCATTGAATGCTTATTTTTTGACTCACTACACCCCTTGATGTAAACCATACCATACACCTTCACATTGTAATATATGACTATTTTATACGATGGGAATGGTTGCAACATCTGGTTTTGGTAGGATATTATTTTCATGGAAGCAAGTTATAGAATGGGGTTTAGAGGATCTCCAATGCTACCTGTTATCCACTATTACATCTTGTCTTAGTATCTATAGGGAAATAAGTCCTCATATGTGGTGTTGTATCTGACTATAGTAACCAGAAGAATCCTTTCCAATTGAAAACTCCAGCTGAGTTAAGTATATGTATACACCAAAATAACCAAATCAATACATGAGGCCTCTAAATTATTAGTCGGATGATCTCATTAACCAACTCATGTTAAATAAATAAAATAATGAAGTGAAGGCCCCAGGACATGTTCAAGTCGAGAGAAAGTAATAACTAGGATTTCATAGTGGGAAGGGTGTAAAATATTCCACTACCAGTTGGGTGAAATAGATGTCGCTAAGACAACTGCATTGAGGGTCTTTACATGGACATGTGGGAGTATGACTATCGGGTGTATGCATTGGATGAATGGTAAAAAATGGTATAAAATTCTGATATAAAATCAATCATTTTCAATTATACCCACTACAGTGAAAAGAATCAAAACATGCATGTACCGGGATATAAAATTCTGACTTGATAGTCCTCTTATCGTGGCCTTCTCTTTGTCTTGGAATGAGTTGGAACACCGGTTCTCCAATTCCCAATACTAATTGAGCCCATTATCCAGGTAAGGTCTGCCCATGCACGTTTAACCCCTTCACCTCACAAATTCGGGCAAGGTTACAGACCCAACCTAACTATGCCTCAACTAGCTCTAATACTCTCTCTCAAACTCTATATGCAGCTAATGGCTCTTGAAATGCACATGAAATGGGTGCCCAAACAAGAAAAATCTATTTGCAAGCCCGAAAAACTATTACCAAGCCCAAAAAAACCAAAAATGATGACGATGGTCAACTAAAATGCTCATGAAATGGGTGTGCAAATAGGAAAACTCTGTTTGCAAGCCCGAAAAGCCATTACTAAGTGCGAAAAGATCTTACTAAGTCTGAAAAGACTAAAAATGATGACGATGGTCAACTAAGTGGGGAGAGGGTTTGCCTTTATATAGTTAAACATTTCTCGGCCGATATTCAAAAAGGAATCTAAGCTCTCGGCCAAGAAACATTTCCGAGAGTTTAATATGAAAAATATGGCAATACTCTCAGACGAGAAAGTTTAATAGTCTCGGTCGAAAATGTTTCTAACTATGGAAGAAATACCGGATGAGAAAATTTTAACCGTGGTTAATTTCTCGTCCGAGATATATTACAACTCTCGGCCGAAAAAATATGTTGACTTTTTTCTCGGCTGAGAAACTGGAAATTATACAAGAAAAAAGTGAATTATCATGGAATTGTTTCCCAACTTCGTGTTTTCACTCGTTACTATGGATTTCCATTTCAGTTTAGGAACCACTTAACAAACATGATTCTTCATAATATATTTGTATTCTTGTACCATGGCATATTTCCATATTTAGTGCTTACCAGTTTCTTCATAGGTGGAACGTTTTGACTCACTAGCGTGACTCATCTGTGAAAAATATCCTGAATATATTTCAGGTCTCCTTCGCTCTCTAGACGTGTCTGATGGTGCTCCATGATTTCCTTCCTCTTGTAGAATATATATGCACCATGTATATATCCTATTAGCAGGAGGTTCATCAAGTGATATTTCAACTAGTTCAACTAATTCTTCAGGAGATAGTGAATCTAATGACTCTTTTGGACTCTCCCTCTCGACATCTGAAAGAGGAGAACTAAAACCTAGATCCTACATCATGGGAGTCTTATGCTCCTCCATTTTTGAATCACACTGAAGTTATTTATAGCACTTGAATGCAGCCTCTTCATGCAATTCCACATCTCTGCTAACTTCAATGTGTATTTTCCCTGGTACATAAATTCTGTAGGCTTTGGAGGATTCGCTATAACCAACAAAAGTCTGTTTTGTTTCCAAATGGATCCATATTTGTCCTCTTCTCTTTTGGTACATGAATGTAGAAAAGACAACCAAAAATCCTCAAGTGCCCAACATTTGTTTTTTCACCATTGAAAACTTCTTCTGGAGTCTTTTCTCCCAGAATAGCATGAGGGTTTCTATTATGGATATAAAAAATAGTATTGGATGTTTTGGACTTAAGAAGGTAGGAGTATCTTGATCACACATCATGGATTTTGTAGATTCAATAATGAATTTATTTTATCTCTATCATGGAATCCAACCTGCTACCTAATATGGTCCTAGAAGCTTCCTTCTCTCCTTTGAATATTGAATAACTAGAATGGCTTTACATTCTACTTGTCATTCTTCTCTTGTAGGTCATAACATATGGTATTTCCCTCCAATCCCAATTTAGTCAAATGTTTAAAAACATTGCATGATCATGAAATTCAATCATATGAACATTTCAATGCAGTGATAATAGTTCACACAATTATGTAAGCATCAATTCATAACATAAAAATATATCTTATGCTCAGTATATTACACTATAACAAACTTCCTAATTCTTAGGAATACAAATATGTATACAAGTGTAAATATGTTCAATATATTTAGATTTGATCTATGAGAGAAAATTATAATCCAAATACTTATATTTTGTTTTTGTGTGGGATTTATCTTGATATTCGCCTCCTTGCATATATCACAAGGGCCGACTGTGTCATGGATCATGGCTCTAATGACCTTTCTAGGAACTTTGTATATACCTCCCTCTCTGACTCCAATCATAGATGAATTCAACTAAAAAGAAGTGGATCCAACTCTTTGGACTGAATAGGTAGAATTATCTCCAATCACCAACTATTAGGTGAACTTCTTTTCCTTAAGATTTGTGATAGTGCTTCTATATCTAGTCATGTGTTTGGATGCACCACTATCCACCAGGCATGTATTAGCACTAGTGGTAATACTCCTTCCTTGTCTCCTGATAATAAGAAGAATTATTTTTGTGGGTTCATCTTCTATAGCGGTAGAAGCATAAAATCTACCAGTGAAATTTCCTCTTTGATTTTCCTGACACTCTCTTGCATAGTGGCCCTTCTTATTACAGTTGAATCATTTGAAATTGGAATTATCAAAGTTCTTGCTGTATTCTTTTTCCTTTTTATTAGAAGTTTTCTTCTGAGAAAATGATTTCTTTCTTCTTTTCATCCTTGTCGTAAGAGAAATGTTCTCTTGTTTGGAGGAAGCAGTCTTGGTTTGGATTCTTCCTTCTTCTTGGAGGTAATCATGACACAATATCTCAAATATTAGTTGCACCTCTCGACCACTAACAACGACCAAGAAAGTCTCTCATGAAGATGGAAGACCATCGACAACAGTTTGTATGGGATCATCATCAACAACAATTACTCCAATGCTCATGAGTCGATCTCTTACTTAAGATATATTTGTGAATACAGAAGCCACATATTTTTTATTATGCATATTCATATTACAAAGCTTGCTCAAATGCTCTCTTCTGATTGGGAGACTTATTCTCATACATTTTGGTCAAGGTGTCAAAGCACTCTTTTGCAATATTCAATGGAGTAATCATTGGCATCAAATTGTCTTTAACCGAATCATAAATGATTATTTTATCTTTGGATTGATTCTTCTTGAAAGTAGCGTACCTTGCTTTAGTAGTAGGATATTCAACAACATTGGATATGTATCCATCTAGATCATGGTATTCGAAGATGTTAAGAATTTTGGCATTCCAATTATTGAAGTTTGAAGTTCCTTCAAGATGGTCTTCCAACCTTACTAAGATCAAGGCCATTATTCTTCAAGTACTATGCTCAACTTATACCAGTCAGGACCAAAGTAGTATCAAGATTGCTTGCAAAAATTATCTCATTCATGCCCCAAGATCTGATACCATGTTGAATTTTGTTGAACTTTGATATTTTAATCTTTAAATGTGGATTTTACTGAGTACTTGAAATCAATTAATAAATCATAAACATTAGCATTCACACATAACGTAGAATTTACCCTAGGGAAACCCTCTACAACATGAGGGAAAAAACCCCAACAAATATTCCTTAGTATAATGATATATAGAATATAATGTCTTTTACAATTTAATATTACATTCGACACCCCTAGTGCAAGATAAGAGAGAGATCCAAACACCCCCGATGATTATTACTAAGCAATAGAAAAGAGGCATAGATATAAGAACTCTGAAATGTGTCCTTACATCAAGCACCCTTGGTGCTTTTATAAGAGAGAAGTAACAAGCACCCCAGGGGCTATCTCTGAGCAAGAGAGAAGAGAGAATGATAGAAGAGTGCAACTGTATGTCATGCATACAATCAATTAACAACTCTTGCACACAATAGCCTTCAATTCACACTTTACTTTGATCTCATCAAAGTTCTGCATGACAACTATGAATTACATATCAATCATGCCTTAATATCTATTGTTAGGGAATTTATCCTATGGCTGGGGTTGATGCCACCAACATACTATGGGTTCTATAGACTGACATATAACTTTCACCAAGTATATAATAAAAACAAAAGTTCAAGATAGAGAGGATGCATACCTTATTACAAAGGTTGATCCTAGATTCATCTTCTTTCCAAGTGCTCCTTAAATTTAATATTTCGATACCTACAACAAAAAGATTACCCTTCTCAAAGCACCTTTAGCTATTATAAAATCAGAGATATGAACATATATAAATATTAAAAATTAAAACAAAAGTACAATCAAGATCTTACTCATGAATAACTAAAACATGCATTACATAGATGTGGAAAGAAATAGATTTCTTTATTAATGAAGTTCTTGGAACAAATTCATATATCTCTATCTGATATGGATTCCTTGAAACCTAAATTTTATCCCTCTTGCTTCTCTTTTCCAAAAGAAAATCCTCCAACATAACCTTGTCTCCAAAAAGTCCCCTTTTCCTCTAGCCCCTCTCCTCGTTTTATTGTCCATTGGGAGGAGGAGTTATGAGGTTAAGGTAGTTGAGGGAGTTGGGGTGGTTTCCAAATCGACCCCAACCACCTTGTGATTAGTTTGGTTTTTTATTTTTAATGATTTTTAATGGAATACACAAGTGAAAAGAGAGAAACCTGTGTATGGTACTTGAGTTTCCTTAAGGGAACTCACATATGCAATTTTTGGGGTAAATAAGCGGGTTGTATGTATGCAACTTGTGTATGATACATGTGTTTTCAATAGGCAAGTCACATATAATATTAAACTCATAACCAAAAAATGTTGATGCTAGAGTAAAGCTTATGTAATTTAGATCAAAATCCCTATAGTGATAAGGCCCTTCAATCCAACTTGTCTTTTTTTGTGACGATGCATTGAGTATCATCACTTGGACGGAGAAGTGCCAATCTAAGGCGTAACAGATTCCCCCTAATGTATGAGGTCATAGGGTAAGGACAACTGAAATACATTACAATCAGAAGCTCAGAGAACTCAGAATCTAGGCTGCAAATAAGTACCAGAAGAAAAAATAGAGGTCATTTTACAATATCATCACTGAGGATGTCATGTTCAATAATATGGAACACTAACTTCTTTACAAGATACATATACATCATATGATACATGATACAAATTCTATGCATGATTTACAAAGTGGATTGTAGCCACATGAGTATAACAAAATATCTTCAAAGCTGGAGTTGTGTCACATAGTATGGAACGTGCTTGCACAACTTAGGTTTTATAGGCTAAAAACCCAAGGTCTTCATCCAAATCCATATAAAAAAAGTATGAATCCTAACCATGTGAATGAATTAGTTGAAGTCGAACATGGATGATACTGTCGACATATCAGCTAAAGAAGTATATTGATAATCAATGCAAGGGAAACCGCCAATATGGTAAATGGATCACAAGGTACTATCCCAAAAAATTTAGGTCTTCATCATTTAGTTGGTGCTGATAGGAAGTAATTTGTGAGGAGTAAGGCATTGAAAAATACTTCAACAAATCACATGGGTAAATTGGTACATTGGGTGAGGGAAGATGTTATAGATCAATCTCAGATATGGTCAGAAAAAGGATCAAGGTAAACAAATGGAGGTTAAGGATCCTTGAACAATGAGAACGACACAGAAGTGACCCAAGGAAACTTTAGACTCAAGAGAGACAACTGGAAATATATGCAATGTAGGAGACATTAGCAGATTCCCCATATACTAGTAACAAGTGATCAATGGACGAGTTGTAACTCAGAGTATAGGTTGAAACTGGAAAGAGTAAAACTGAGACTTGGATGTCGGGAGACCCAAAACTGGTGCTTTGTTCAAGGATAATTGTGAACTTGCTGCTAAACAAATTATAATTTAGAGAGAGTATTTACTTCCTTTATTTCTTATAAAGTTTTAACGAGTCCAAGAAAGAAAACTCAAGACCCTCTTCATTATTGAGCAAGCTTGAAGAAGAGATAGAATAGTTCTTGATAAATCACTGATATGTGGATTTTACGAGCCCAAATTAGTGAGTGCTCGGTGGTGTTTTCACAATTTGAGAGTCTGAAAATGCCAAAGAAGACTCTAGGGGCACTTTTTCATAGAGTTAGCCTCCTTAGTACGAAAAATTATAAAAAAATCCATAGTAGAACTCTCTTAGCTCGGAAGAACTAAGGTATTCTTTTTTCGTAGATAACTAGCAAGGTCTGAAAAAGGGGTAAACTATCACCTTACCGATGCTGCTTCGAGAGAAAGAATAGAACCTTAGTTTAACAAGTGTGAAGGAAGGAATCGGGTTTTTCCATTTATTTGTGAGTATGGGGAAACCAACAACAAACTCGATGCTTTGTATTGAGTTTTAACGAGCATGAAAATGACATACAAAACGCTCAGAATATTTTTCATGGTTTAAATCAGAGCACAAAAAAGAACACGTAAGCTCAAACATGTTCATTTTACATAAATTTAGTCTCCCAGGCCTAAAAAAGAGAGAAAACTATAACTGGAAATACTCTTCTAGCCACAATGGACTAGATTATTCATTTTTCGTAAGTAATCCACATGGCCCAGAAAAGGGTTGAAATTATACCAATGTGGATGATCTTTCAATTCATTTAATGAGCCTGAAAGAACAATTAAACTCAACAATATAGTCATATTTAAGGAGTCGGAATAGAGCTTAAAGGTAACTCCATATTATGGGAGCCTATATAGTAGGGTAAGTGAGCAAAAAGAAAGAGTTTGAGGCTTGTCTTTTCATGTATAATGGAAACTAAGAATGCTCTCAAGACCTAGAAATTTTCACCATGGGTACCATAATGATGATAAAGGCTCTAACTAGGGTGACCTATGTTAGGTAGTCTCTAAACCATGGAAGAACAACGATGATTAAAGGTTATCAAGAGGCTACAAATCAGAGTCCATGGCGAAAATATGGATCCTACGGTTCAAAGTGGGATAAGGTATAGATGCAAAATGAAATGTAAGAGTATCCTAACCTATATGTCGAGGTATAATATTCATTTTCCCTCCATATCCTGAGAAACCATCATCCAAATATAGGAAAAAACCAAACAACATTAGTTATAGGATTAAAAATAAAAAATACTATGTAAAATGGGTAAACATTTGATTTTTTTTTACCATAAATAGTAATTTTGGTTAAAAAACTAATTCATTTGGTTTTTTACCTTGGAGTTGTGCAAAACAACCCTAGATATTCAAAATATTGGTACGATCAATCCAGTGGACCAAATCCAATTCCACAAGTTACAGGTAGGTCCTCTCTCTCCTATATTCAAATTTATACCATTTATTCCAAGTTTTACCTACAGTTTTAGGTGTTTTAATGGGTTAAAAACAATGATCGGGATACGTGGGTAAACTCTTATGAAATTGGGTATTCACAAAAAATATATGGGTGTATAAGCTACTACCCGTGTATGGTACGCGTTGTGTTAAACATTGCACACACATATTTTGCGGGTTGCATATAAAGCATGGTTTTTGACCCATAAAAAATGAATTTTTGCAATGATGGTGCTTGAATTTCATGAGAGAGAACATGAGGATATGGAAAGAGATTCTATGTGGGATCCTTTGATTTAAATGCCCTTTGGCGGTGCGATTTTCTCAAATTCTTCCGCACGGGAAATATGTGTTTCCAACCACGATTGTTGGAAACATTGGTGAGGTACTGGGACCCTGACCAAGGTGTGTTTGATTTTCAAGGTGAAACATTGGAGATCACAACAAAAGATATATACATCATCACAAGTTTTTCACATCATGGGTTGTCTATGAACCTAATTGGTTTCAGTCATGGTGGTGATCCATTTAGTGTACAAGACTATGTGAACACTTACTGTGTTCCTGGAGCACAAAACTCAGGCACTCAAGTTCCTATTGGGAAGATAGCTAGATTTCCCATGAAATTTATCGTGACTACTATTTCATGGGTTGTTGGTGTTTCCTCTTTGCATTTGGCCACTTGCAACCACATGCACTTAGGCGTGGAATGTCTGCGGAACGTGGTCTTTGATTGGTGTTCGAGCCTTTCCATAAACATGAAAAAATATCTCAATGATTGTAAACTGGGAGAAAAGAAGAACTTCATATATTCTAGTATCTTGAATACTTTCTTCTTTGAGTGTCTTCCAGGATTAATCCCCAAGGTGGCTCTTTCACATGCACATCCACGTGAACCGAGGCTTACTAGGTGGGGAGATGCCATAATGAGACAAGCTGGTGGAGCTATTAGAGGTGGATACGATGATTATTTTCACTCATGGTAGAGTCGGCAGGAGCCAACTTTCAAGCAATTTCCATACGTTGGACTAGAATTTCAAGGCGATCCAAAGCTCATGCTTCCTACCGAAGAAGCATGGGGAGAAATGGGTATGTTTTTTGTTTTTCATATATTTAGTTTTTATTAACATTTTGTGAATAAGTATATACACATATGTATTTTTACAAGTCTAAGTAAAAAATCTATGATGCAAACATTAGACTGATTCGATCGGATGGACACCCCCAGAATTATGTACAACCGATCAATGGGAGTGTAGCAGATGCCATGCTCAAGATTATTGAGGGAAATATGGCTAAACTTCCACGAAATTCCTACCCTTAGGATGGATAGGATACCCATAGACATGCGGTAACAAGTTATACGATTGCTCCGGAAGGTGTCCAGGACAATCCTATGTTATTGAGAGGCGGTAGCAGACGCAGTTGAGGATCCAGATTCTCCTTAGAGTTTTAGCATCATGAGGGATTGTGATCCCAGTTTTTGTATTTTGTGATGTATTTATCACTGGATATCTGGACCTGGAATTGATANTAATTTGCATATGCGTCAGTTAATATGATTTTATGTCTTGAAATGTGTTTGTATATAATGGAATCAAAATGTCTCTCAAGAAATCTAATTCTTAAGAAATGAAGAAGTAAAGAAGGATGTTGCACTTAATAATCACCATTAAGCTGAGAAACAACTAACTAGGATTCGAGTCTAACCTCAAGACACAAAATACTAAGTAACTTCAACATCTCAGAGCAGGTCAATGATGACACTATACTCATCCATATTGTTAGTGGCAGGGCCTAAACAAGAACCTCCAAAGGCAACTAGTTATCAGATGGGTGAATAGATGACCCAAGCAGCTGAAGGGAGGTTGTAAGTGTGACATCTTGCGCCATCAGTGAATCCTATAAAGATCTATGTAGAAATATGAAATACAACCAGATTTACATAAGAAACATTAAAATATAACCATTTACAAAGCTATACAAATATATACAACAAAAACCACGTAGCCTAGGCATAATACGTTTTCAGGTAGAGCCCGTTTTGGTGCTCTGATAGCCTATTCCCATCGTAATATGTCAATTCATACACTCCCTTCTTCAATAATTTAGATACAATATATGGTCCTAGCCACATTGAATTTAATTTTCCTACCCCAAAGGGTTCCTTGTCTTGGTCATAAACTAAAACAAGGTCTCCTTCGGAGAATATCCTAGTTTTAACAGATTTGTCATACTCTATTTTCACCCGTTGCTTGTGTGCCTTGTTTGTTATAAGTGATTCTTTGCATTGTTCATCTAGATGTTCTAAATGAAAAAAACGCTCTTCTAAAGCAGAAGTATCAGGTAGAAATTGTATCGTAATTTTCAACGATGGTATCTCACATTCAATTGGTGTGACCACTTCCACCCAGTGAATGAGTTGGAAAGGTGAAAAACCTATAGCGGTAAAGACCATTGTTCGATATGCCCAAAGTGCCGAATAAAGGATGATGTGTCAATTCGACATACTATAATTAATGGTACGATTCATAATGGTTTTTAAAGTCTTATTAGTGACTTCTATTTGTCCATTCGCCTACGGGTAAAATAAGATGAGTGACCTTGTTTGATTCCAAGCATAGCAGTCAATTCAGTCATCATCTTGTTCTGGAAATGACTGCCATGGTCCGTGACAATATGCTTTGGGATACCGAATATGGAAATAATTTGATTAAACATGAAATAAGTTGTAGTATCACCATCGTATTTGAAGGTAGACATTGCCTCCACGCACTTCGTAAAGTAGTCAACGACAACAATGATATACTTATGCACCCTATCCCAAACTGGGTTCCATGTCATGAAATCTACCATTCATTTAGTGAAGGGTCCAACCACGATGATGAGTAAAAGTGGAGCAAGATATGAACACATATTTCTGGTATAAAGGTGACAAGGATGACAACATTTAATTTCTTCCACACAATCTTTAAAGATGGTGGGACAAAAATAACCGGTACGCAATATTTTTTGGGTCATTGCTAACCTAGATAAATGACCCCCACATGCTCCGCTATGGGAATCATTTATGACTAATTCAAATTCCTCGTGAGTGAGACATCAGCGTAACATGGAGTCTACCCCTCTTCTATATAGTGTATCACCAATAATGAGGTAGCTTTTAGTGTTCATTCGTAGCTTGCATCGCTCTTCTCGCGAGTAGGTCGTGGGACACTTCATAGTTTGAAGATATATCCGAATATCTCCATACCAAGGATTAGTGGTTGAGATTAAGAGTATGTGTTCATCAGGGTGTGACACATCTTCCATCACAATGTTTTCGTCACTAGGAAAATCAGATATAAGCTCCACTCATACCAAGAACTCTTTGGATTTGGCGTATTGAAAATCCAGGTCACACTCTTAGAGTATGATGATACACTTATTGAATTTTCCCCTGATTATACGTCAAGATAAAACATATTGGAAAGGATTAACGTATGAAACCACAGTGGTTGTCTGAAGTAATATATAGCGACACAACCTTTGAACGACAGATATTGTCGCTAAAGCAAACTTATCTACATGTGAGTACCACAACTCAGGCCTTGCTAGAGATCGAATGAGATAATAGATGACATGCTCTTAAAGATGATCATTTTCCTAAACCAACACCATGCCAAATGTAGAATATGATGCATCCAGATACAATATAAAATATTTAGTGTAATTTGGTGGGCGCAACAGACGAGCTGATAGTAATGCCTTCTTAAGTGCCTCGAATGATTGTTGTGCGACTTCATCCCATATAAATGGGGGGTCCTGCTTAAGAAGGCACATGAAATGATTAGTAATATTGGCATAATAGACTATAAATCATCTAAAAAGTTGGATTTTCCTTGCAGACTCTGAAGTTGTCTAATGGTTCGAGGAGGATGCAGATTGAAAATTTCCTCAACTTTTAGTGGATCGACCCTGATGCCCTTGTTGGACACAATGAATCCTAAAAATCGTCTTGAATCGACACAAAATACACATTTATGGGGATTTAAATGAATATTATAGTGTTGACATCTTTCGAATACTAACCGTGGATGATCCATATGATCTTTTGTTTTTCAAGAATGTGTCGAAAGGTCAAATAGGGTTTGACGATATGCTTGATGTCATGGAAGGAAAAATTCATTGCCCGTGGAAAAGTGGCTCTGACATTTTTCAAGCCAAAAGATATTTTCTTGTACGTGAAAGTACCCCAAGGAAAAATGAAAGTGGTCTTATGATGGTCCTCGAGTTTGATTTGGATCTGATTATATCCCCAGAAACCATCCATAAAGGAAAAGACTTCACTACCTGCACACTTGTCAATTATTCAATTAATAAATGGTGTAGGATATCTGAAATATCTGAAATATGGTGTAGCACACGCTTTGTTAAAATATCTGAAATATGTATAGACACATATAGTTACTTGTTACTTGTCTACTGGAACTGGATTGGATACTCATTCCGTTAATGAAATGGGGTACATAAATATGACTTTCAACAACTTTTCAATTTCAACTTTTACAACTGCCGCCTTCCAAGGGTTAATGGGATGTAGTTTTTTCCAAACAGGTTTAATGTTGGGATGTGTCCTTATCTCATGTTTAACAATAAATGGCTATATTCTTGATATCTCCTCGTATGACCAGGAAAAAACATCGCATAATTTCTTGAAAAGGGTTGTGCAAATGGAAATCTCTTCATGCGAAGAGTTTGCTCCAATGTAAAAATTTTCCACAATGCCAAGTTTAGTGGAGATGATGATTGGTATTGTTTCAGAAATGTTTTCCATATTCCCTTCGATGAACAATCCTTCCTTAGGTAGAGGGTTCACAAGTTGATCAACACCTTCACTCAGTCTCACGTGGAACTCTGAATTCTTGATTCAGCTTAGTTCTGGAAGGAAATAGGACTTGTTTTGAAAATATTCAAAATTTTTGTCAAGTCCTATCATGGCCTCTAAAATGGCTTCGTCTAATGGTAAAACCATGTCTAAGAAATTGTACGAGTATGTTGAGTTCACGGCCCATGCGGGTAAATAGGATTCATCTTGCTCCTCTGAGACATAAGGAGTCGATATGGAATCGACAACATCATCATATATAGTTGGGTAAGCCACTTTCGCTACATATCCTTGCACATTAGGATCAACTTGTGAAGGGAGAACCCATGGGTAGGTCCTATTTGAAACTGAAGAAACTTATCCATATATACAAATGGTCTTCCCTACACTAGTCGTTCCAAGATAGTTTATAGGAGTGAGAAAATCAAAGGTTCCCATAAGTGAAGTGTAAATCCCAACTCCTAAACTTTTGTTTGTTGGGCGTGTTTGACCAATTAGTGGGACATTGGATTCCGATGTGTCTGTACGAATTTTTTGGGTATAAAATAGTTGATCAATAGTAACTATCTTCGCTTCATGAGGGAACATAAGAACCCAAAAAACTTATGAAGGAATTGCACACATGGTGTAGGTCCGGATTCTACCCAAAAGGAAGTGGTAATCCAAAGGAGCGTCTACCACTTCAACTAAAATTGAAACTATTTTCCCTACCAATTCTATGTCAAAAGAAGGCACGATAACATGCAGACAGAAATACCTTCCATCGAAATTGGTAAGCAAGGTGTTAAAAGGGACCAACTCTGGAGATCCCAGAGCTTTCCAACATGATATGGCCATCGCACACGTAGATGCACCTTACTCTATAATTATTCATCCAATGTATTTTTCGACATGGACTACTTCGATTTGGAAAGCGACGTGGTAAGGTAAGTGTCAAATGAGGTTTCACATTAGACTCACTCAAACTTGGACATTAAACCTATAGAATATAAACTTCCTATAGCTGCGAGAAGTGCATTCCATTGCGAAGGGAAAATTTGTAACACTTCCAAAGTGGACACAACACAAGGAGTTTGGGATAATTCCTCCACACCAAATAGTTGGGAGTATCCCAAGAATTAGGATGGTGGGATGCCCTCTTGAAGACACCTTTTGGTACATTAGGCATGGGGTCATCCGGTTTCTCAATGGAAAGTGGGGCTCACATTTCAACAGCTTGTTTGTCTTTTGGTGATGATTCATGCTCGTATTTTTTAGCTCTGGTTTGCAATGAAGCATGAGATCATACCATATTAATGTATGATTAATCAATATAGGAAGCATTTTGAGTTCCCCTAGAGGTCTTAGGATTGCTCAAAGTTGTAATTTTTCCCTGTGGGAATGGATCCTTAAGGACGACATGTTGTTTCTTCAACAAATTTTGAGCTTGCTCCATGAGGGGGAACTGATAAGTTAAGTGATCTTCCTCACCAAGATTGCAAGGAAATTTCACTTTCTTCTTCTCTCCCCCCGCCCCCAGCATATTTCATGGGTTTATATTTGTTTTTATTTCCCTCTCCCTTCTTTCCTTTGTTTTTCTTCCCACCGGGTTGTTGAGTACCCTTTTGATTGGATTGTGCATTGTAAACATTCACATTTTGAGGGGAGGGAGTGGCAGCATTGGCTGCCTCTATTACGGATTGCTTCACCTATAGCTCATGTATTTTTTTTGCTAAGGATTCCACAGTTGGTGATTCAACTAGACCCACAATTCCATCATCATGTGGTCCAGGTTTGGGTTTCGCAAAGTCAGTGTTAGAAATTAGTGCATTAGGTATGATTTCATAAAGGATCCCAAATTGAGCATAAATTAAATCCAACTGTTGGGCCCTTAAAATGGCTTCCTCTTCAGTTTTTACCCCCGAAGTAGAAACATCTTTTGAAATATATGACAATAAAGATTTCAAAAACCATTCTAATAAAAACTAAGGAGGAATGTTGTATTTAATCATCCTCTTTCGTCTTCTCCACTTTTGAATATGGTCAGAAATGTGCGTGGGCTTATTTTCCCTAAAGGTTGACAAAAGGTCTTTACTGACATCATACTAGCCAGGAATTATGAAGTGGTTGAGAAAAATCATTGCTAAATCAAGGAAACTATCGTAAGGAGAAGATGGAAGTTCAATGTACAATTTGGTCTCTACGCTAGTCAAATTTATTTGAAAAATCCTTATCTGAATCGAATCATTATTCAACAAATTGGAGGAGCACCATAAATAAAGGGTAGTAACATGGTCACTAGGATCCTCTCCAGTTTTTTTTTGAACTTTGTGATGTATGAAGGTAATTTAATCAGAATTAGTGGTTATGACAGATCATATCACACAGGGTCATTCATTATTTTTTAAGGATCTGGCAAGTTTAAAGTTGTTAGAAACAGAAGGAAAGGCCTAGTTGGAGCTTGATTTTGAGGATCTTGGCAAGAGGAAGTTCTTGCACCAATGTTCCTATAAGGTTGGTTGGGATTGCCCCTAGCCACCGGTTGTGAAGTGACAATGTTTTGGAACGGGTTCCACTCGAAATCCAAATGGTTACTAACCTGAGGTGCACTATACTAGGTCTGGCTATTTTCGACCGAAATAGGTGGCGTGGACACAGGAGCAATGATTCTTCCACCAAATAGTGAAAAAGAAGAGCTTCCGACTGGTGCAGCTGAAACTTGGCCTATATTTTGAAATTCAAATCCCAAAAAGAGATTCTAACTTCCTGAAGATACACCTAATTAAGTAGGTACATGGCCTACAAATGGAGAGGGTGGAGGAATATTCCCTCCATACCAAGGATGCCTTTAAACAAAAGAGGTAGAACTACTAGGGTTAGTCTAAAAATTTTGAAATAATGGGGAGGATGTATAAGGTACACTGGGTATTCCAGTGACCATCACATTTGATAGATCAATATCACCATTAGCGGATATTGGGGGACTAATAACTCTAGTACTCAACGAAAAATGGGTTTAAGAAGTAAATTTTAATGAGACTACTGGTGTAGCGCGTGAGTTCGATATCAGTGTACTACATGTGGAGTATAAACTCCACCAACTAACAGAGCTGAAGTAGGGGTATAAATATCTCATGATCCTTGTCCCATATCTTCCATTATAAAACCTAGAGGGAATCCAATCCCAAGTCTACTGAATAATAGTATTTGTAAAGGGATTGAATCTTCTAAATCAGTCAGGCGTGGCTTAAAGTTTCTCGCAAACTCTTTAGCTTGCAAGTCTTTGAATTCGACTAAAATAAGATCAAGTTGGGTATATCTAAGTTCAATTTCTCCTGGACTTTCACTTATACCAGGCGGTTCAAAGGAACCACTCATGTTAATTCTTCAACTTCAAGGTGGCGGTGGGGGATCCACTGTAAGTGGTGGAAGGTTATGAAACTTCCTTGACCTATAGAGAGATTGATCCTCCATAGATGAATATTTTAATCACACACAACTAAAGGCCAAACTAGACCACAATCAATCCAAACAACACACTACTAGAAAATTCCTAAGTATACAAACCAGGAAAATAGAGATACCTTCCAAAGGAAATTTTGGGATGATGAGGGACCAAAACAAACCAGCGAAGGGATGAAGAATAGTTACTTGGGGTCTCGATACAATTTTTTGGGGAAATATTTTAAATCACCAACCGCTTTTCCAAATAGATGCACGAGGTTTCCTCCCATGTTTATCCTAGGTGCAGTAGAAATATCCTTCTATCGTGAATTGTGTAAGAATCCTAGTGGTAAATATACTAAGGTTACCAATCCTACAAATAAGGTCCGATGGAACAGTTGTCAATCCAACTAATGTGTGTTGGGATTCGATCCACTAATGCAGATCAAACCTTGAATTTATGTCAATCCGGGTTGGTAGACTTAGAGGCATATCCAAGTATAAGGACTCAAAGCTAGACCTAACTGGAAATCTAGTTTATCTATGAAATAACCCTATTAACAAATTAAGTTACTGTGATTTGAAAACACAAAAATTCCCGTACAGGAACAACTTCATCTGATATTTCATTTACACAGCAATTTATATGTGAAAGCTTCTAAGATAATAAAAACAATTACAAATTAAACTTAACCCTGAAACATGAATCACAAAACTCTACCCATTATCTCAAGGTTGAATAAACAATCAATCATTAATTCCCTTTACAGGAAAGCATTCGTAATGTGTAACTGTTCTTAAAACTCCATCGTTGAATAAACAATGCACAGTAATGTGAAATAGTCTGAATCATTTCTACAGCATATATCTAATGAAATAACAAAGTTTATAAAACTGACTCAAAACAATTTAACTCATTCTACATGAACTGAGACATACCACCGGCGACAATCCAAATCGTGGAAACAATTCAAATCGTTTACTGGCAATTGAAATGTGTGCAGACTCGACAATGGGGGCCCTCCAATGCCTCATTCACACACGCAGATAGAGAATCACATAGCTTAAACTTTAGTTGTATTCACCATAAGAAATCGATCATACACAGTAAAAGAACAACGCAGTCCAGAACAGTATGCGTTTTTCTCCCCAAATCATGATGGATTTCTCCTCTGTTTTATGAAGTACTTATACAAATTCTTGAAAACTAGAAATGCTATTAATCTGGAAACTAATTAATAAAACATAGTCCTCGAGATCCTCCATCAGATCCACAAAATCAGAACTGCCCTGCTTTTGTGCTGAGTGGTGGCATAGGTGGTCGTCTTTGACCGACTTTGACTTGACACCTATGAGAGCCACATCATCTATTCGTTGGAAGTTTATCCATCCTTGGACACTCAGGATCTTTTCTCCATCTTTCAGTTCACGCCTAGCTGGCCTGCAAGTGTTCAACCTTGGAGACATTACGGGAAGTTAGCACATCCTGTAATCCTGAATAAAAACCTTAGTTTAAATGCTTTAAAAATCTCAAAATTCAATCTGTTAAAAAGCAATGACATTTATACCTTTTAACCAAAGTTTGGGTGAATTTCAGGCTTTATAAATTAGTATGAAGGTTTTATGGAGGAAAATGGAAGATATTTAGGTGACAAAAGGGGTCAAAATGGTGCCCAATATCTCCCCCAAGAGGAAGCTGTTGCATGTCCTCACGCCCAAAAATATTTGACCTTGTTTATATCAAAAACCAAAATTTTGCTGCTGACCCTCTTGCTTTTAATCTCCTGTCTGAGATGATGCATCTGTTGAAGCCCGAGATGCATAAAGGACTTTCAGTCTCTCATATTTAGTTTTATAAATCTTCTTTTGCTTGTACCATCTGTATGCATGTTTGGAAATGCGTGTCCTTTGAACCTTCAGCTTCCAGTTGACTTCTCTTAACTTCTCATTCCTGAGCTCTAATTCCTTTATTTCAAGTTTCAACCTCTTAATCTCTTTATTATTCTTGGAAGTTTTCTTCTTTTTCATTTTCACTAGAAGTTGTACAGAATTGGTGTCCATCCCCAACTCTTCATTCTTTTCTACTGAATCTTCTTTCTTTTCTTCTTCCACAGTTTGTTGCTTTGAGAAAAGAGAAGTTGAATCCTTTATTATTTCCTGTCTTGATGGCTTTTTCTTTTCTTTCTCTTGCTGATCCAAGAAGAGATTGATTCTTTTTGTCTGTTTGATCACTTCATCAGTGTCTTGGATATCCTGCCCTATTTCATCTACTGGATCTTCTTCTTGACTCCCCAAGGCTGACTTACTTCGAGTTTGCTTATACTTCCTTGGCTTTCTCTGGTAAGTGGTGAAAATCTGCTCTTGTTTTTGAAACTGTTTCTCTTCTCTCATCACACTCCTAGTTCGTATCCTTCTCTGAGGCTGTTTTGAACTTGCTGCCTCAGAGTTGTCTTCATCATCAGTAATCAGCAACACCTCTTTCTTTTTCTTTTTCCCCTTTGGCGGTTTTGAGCTTGTTGCCTCAGGGTATGTTATCATCAACAATTCATCTTCTTTTAAACCTTCTTCAAGCAATTCTTCCTGCTCTTCAAACTGATTGTGAATTAAAAATCCTGACCATGTCAAATTTTGCTTTTGTAACTCATGCTGGATGATGATTTTGATGATTCCATGGTGAAAAAGGCTTATCATTTTGTCTTTTTCATGCCTTTGGACAGCTTTAACCATCTTAGTTAAACTCTGTAACATGAAATAGGGCATATTATTCTCACATTCACCTTTTAAATGCTGCAACAACTTGATATGGTAAAGATAAACAATACTGAATCGGCCTTCACAAGTAATGAATTCTTGGATAACATAAACTATTTCATCCCAGGGATGAACCAGCCAGCTCCTTGGTATTCCTTTCTTCCAGTTTACTGACCCTGCTCTTGATCTGCACAAAAAGGGTATCCATGCCTTCCCGTTGAATTGCTTAGTTTTGAAAAATCTTTCTCCTTGCTGTGGCATGCCAATAATTTGTGCTAAGATGTCTTCAGACAGTCTGAAGTTCAAGTTTCCCACTATAACCCTTTCTCCATCAAATGTTTCAGCAAAATCTAGACTAACATGATTATTATGCCCATCAAACTTTTCAAAAAAATTTACCCACTATTTCTTTTCAAAAATCTCCATGCAATTCTCATGAATATCAGTGGGGTTGAACTTTTCTGGTTCTAGTCTAGATGACATTTTGGACATGAATAGGAAAGAGATATGTAACAGGAAACTTCAACCTTACAATTTTTTAACTTTGCATTTGTTTTCTTATCCCAAAACGACACTCTAAAAATGTAGAATTGCTGCTGGTCTTAGCAGAGTCTTTGGCAAAGAAAGGGTGTAATTTTTACCTCCTTTCTGATGTAACCGCCTTCAGTTCTACCTGCGCGATTAATTCCACAACAATTGGTGCATGCGTCCTTCCTTTAATCCACGGCTTCTTCTTACTGCAAACTATTACCCACAGCAATCGGGCTTTTGCAGAGACAATGAGTTGGATTTGGTCCAAAAAGAAATGACCAAATCGTAATCCTCGACTTCACCAGTTCATAATACAAATTTCAGGCACATTTCTATACTGTCATGGAGCATATAACCACGTTTCTTCTCATCATTACATGAACATGCCACTTTTCATTTAATTACTCATTCAGGAAAGAAATGAAAGGTAAGGTTTTAATTCATCTGCACATAACACGTTTTGATTTCTTTGCATGCCCTAATGTTTAATGAACAAATTGTAATAAAGGGATTTCTTCTCTTAAAGTAGACTCCTTTTCCTTTTGAAAATACACATGACCATCGATTTTCCTTAAATTCTATGTTTACTTAATGCATGATGCACTAATGTATATATAGAAAAACATTTGAAATTCTATTTTCCAGTTTATTGTTTTATTTTTCTTAAAACATTTCACTTTCTGCTGAGAAGGAGACCCTGTCTGACTTTCTGCTAAGAAGGAAACCCTGCCTGTAGAATGCAGTATATGTTTTTGGCCATTATAATTTTTCTTCTGGGTTTGATTTTGACCACCATCTTGACCCCTAGGGTAGGATAATGGAAAGTAAATGGAATCCTGGTAGATAATGTGAGGATAATGAAAATAGGCAGTCAAGCTTACGAGGGTTGGTAAATATGTCATCACTTAGAAACAAAGAATCATGCAACTTTTAAAACACAAAAAATAAAATTCTTACAGACTTTGCTTGATATCCCTGTATGATGAGCTTGCTTCCTGATGTAACTGGTTTGCATTTATTTCTGGTTCATATTTGTCCTTCTGATGTCTTCTTTATGAAAAATGTCTGCCATCTTAGATTCCTTCTTCTTTACCGGAAGTCAGGTCCCTCTGTGTTATTGGAAATCAGGTCCCTCTGCATATGAATTATGCATATGAAAAAGACTTGGAGGGTGGCAAGAAAGCATAAAAATGCTTATCCCCCTCACAGGCCTATTTATTGACTTGTCCTCAAGTCAAACAAAAACTTGATTTATTGAAAACAAAGCTATGTAAAAGGCATGAAATTTGAAAAGAATATTTTTATGAATTTTCAATGGCCAAGCGAACCTGGTTTTCCATGGAAAATTCAAGTTTATATTGTGCCAGTGACCTGGTTTTCACAACTAAACTTCCTTTTTTTCTTGGTTTTATATAATTTTTTTTATATTTTGTTTTTTTTTCTTCTATTTTTGTTTTTATTTTATTTTATTTTATTTTATTTGCTATATCAGACCAACTAAGAACCAGGTGAAGGAGAAACACCAATGTGTCTATCCAGCACTTCCATTTCCCTTTGCTGTGAAATTTGTTGTATGAAATCTTCTTTGCTGATAGGCTTGGTATAAAGTTTGAGCCGATGGCCATTGACCACAAATGTGTGTGCTTCAGCATCGATTGTTTGAAGTTGGACTGAGCCATTGTCATATACCTCTGTAATCTCATATGGACCAAGCCAATGAGTTGTGAATTTGGATTTGAAGTCTTTGAACTTTGAGTCAAACAATAGTGCCCAGTCACCGATGTGAAATTGTTTCTTTTTAATAAACTTGTCATGCCATTGAGCTCTTTGCTGTTGGATCAAGATATTGTGTTCTATGGCAGCCTGTCTCATCTCATCTAGTTGATTTAATTGAAGTATTCTTTCTTGCTGTGCCTTAGAAAGATCCATACCCAAATCTGCTGCTAACTTGAAGGTATGAATTTGAAACTCTATAGGTAGGAGGACTTGCTTACCATAAACAAACTGATAAGGAGAAAAACCAGTAATGTTTTTCCAAGTGATCCGGTATGCCCATAAATATTCAGTAAGCTTAGCTGACCAATCCTTCCTATGCATCTGAACAGTTTTGGTGATGATTCCTTCCAAAGTCTTGTTTGTAGATTCCACTTGGCCATTAGCCTGTGGATGGTAAGGGGTAGACTTTCTGTGCTTAATCTTGTACTTCTCTGCTATCTCCTGCACTAATTTGGAAGTAAAATGGGCACCTTGATTAGTTACAATCTCTCTAGGAACCCCAAATATGACAAATATCTCCTAAAAAAAAAGTTTACCACGGTCTGTTCTGTGGCTCTTGGTAATGGTTTGGCTTCTACCCACTTGGTGACGTAGTCTGTACATACCAAAATGTACTTCTTCCCTTGTGATGGTGGATGAATTGGACCAATGAAGTCAAGGGCCCACTTTTCAAACGGTTCAATGAGGATTTGTGGTTGGAGTGGCATTTCATCAGACTGGACCGGCCGTCCCATCCGTTGACAAGTATCACAACTTCTAACATACCTCTTAGCATTTTTGAAAATAGAAGGCCAATAATACCCCAAATTGAGTATCTTGTATGCTGTTCTTTATCTGCAAAATGGCCACCACACGGTTCATCATGACATGCCTTTAAAATGTCTAAGACTTCATCCTGTCGTACACATCTTCTTATAATTAGATCATATCCTATGTAAAAGAGATCACCATTAACCCATATATGCCTAGCACTTTGTTTAATAGTCTTTTTATTTTCTTTAGATGACATAGATGGTGGTAGTTGGCCTGATGATAAGTAGTTGGCAATATCATCATACCAAGGAGTGATAACAGAAATTGCAAACAGGTGTTCATCAAGAAAACTATCTAAAATAGGAACAACCTCACCAGTATTGTGTAAGCGAGACATGAAATCTGCCACTTGATTTTCTCGTCACTACTACATTTCGACCAAAAATCCGACGGCAGAATTGTCGTATTTTCGACACTTCCCTGTCGCATGTACGACACTTGGATTTTTTTTAAAGCGTCGGAAACTTGTCATCGGTTATCCGACACCTAAGTAACCGTCGGTTAAGCGACACCTAAGTAACCGTCGGTTTAATTTAAAGCGTCGGTTAACCGACAACATATTTTCGACGGTTGTAATTTTTTTTTGAAAAAATAGCTTTCATGTCGTCGGTAAAGCGACAGAATATATGTCGGATAAGCGATGGAGATAGCGGTTAAGAGTTGGATAAGCGATAGGAATAACCGTCGCTTAAACAATGACTATCAAGAAAAAGCGTCGGATAAGCGACAACTAGAGCCGTTGCTTAAGCGACGGATATCAAGATAAAGCGTCGGATAGGCGACAGATAGAGCCGTCGCTTAAGCGACGGAAGTGAATTTTTTTTATAAAAAAAATACCTTAAAAATTGTCTGGCTTGGTTTTGATAGCTATAAAAATAAAAGCAACAATTACATTTGACAAATTATGAAAATGTTGCTCCCAAAAATGTGAAATTCAGTTTGTAAATGCAGTGGGTTTATATGAATCAAAAGATTGGATTGTAGTTCTACATAGCCATGAATCTTAAATCTGTATACAAGCTATAACTCTTTAACCAGAGGTAATCCTAAGATATCAAATAAAGAATAGTAGATAACTAGATATTAAGTTTTAACTAAACTAAATAAAAAAATATTAAATGTAATTAAGATATTCTCTTTATCTATGACTAGAAAGTGGATGAAGACATTTCACTAAAAGTTTTTGTTCTCCATATGCCATATCCCAAAACATGACAAAATATTCTGTTACTTAGTGTTGCAAGTGTGTGGAGTGAAGTAGGGAGCATGAGCAGAGTGATCCTTACCAGAAAAATCTTGGGAGCGAGATGGTCAAGAAGCATTTTGACAAACATACATGCATATATACTAAGAAAAGGGTTAGAATGCCAAGTTAATCGCAAAAATCATTATTTCAGTGCTGCTAGAAGTGAAATACTACATTATTAAAAAGTTAGAACTTAGAACTATGATTTATATTATATTAGAGCATGATCCTTTAGTACAATCCTCATGTCCAAATACTGTTGACCTTTCAGTACTTACAAAGTTAAAACTCAGATTGCATGAATTAGAAAAAAATCCTAGAAAATGAAGCTGAACCAAACAATATCAACCTTGTAGCAGTTACAAAGTTATAAATCAAATAGCAGGAAGTAGAATATGAAATGAAATAGTCCATCATGACCAAAGAGTTATAATATGCATAGACTAATGTTTACATTGTACAAAATAGTACAATGGCCTAATTTACAAAATAGAAACTAAAACACTGAACTGAAGTGAAGTGAAATTGCAAGGAGAGGTGATCGATAGACATACCAATGGATTAGAGTGGAGAGGCCTCAAAGAGTCATCTCCTTTGAGGCTCGAAGGGCTAACTAACTACATCTCTTCTATCCTGTTGCTGAATCCTCTCTCTGAAAACTGTCACCATATTCGTCCTGGTAGGTCCATGGAGGTGATTTCCTCTGAGGACGAAAGGGACAAATAAGGGTATCTCTCCTATCCCGTTCCTGAGTTCCCCAAAGTGCATATCTTGTTAAGAAAGGACACATGAATGAATATGCTCTCAAGGTGCAAGGTATGGGTACCAAACTCTGCTTGGATGATGGCTCGAGGAACGGTTAATTCACAATGGATCATATGCTGAAATATGATAAATTGGACCCTCTCCAATTTTCCCAATCCACATGGAGCAAAATGGTGCCCCAAGTATTAGGATCATAAAGCACAGTTGGTTTGAATCTAGCACCTATAAATAGGACTCCCAAGTAAGTGTATGCTGTAGTGATCTCTACCTCCCCTTCTTTAAAGAAGTGAAAATTTGAAAAAGTAGGAAGGTGTTAAAGACAACAACCTTATTTTTACTAAGGTTCTCCACCAGCTAAGGTCACAAAAACAGTAAAACTGGTAAGGGCATTGAGTTGTATTTGTAGACCCTTGAGGGATGATACTAAGAGGACCGCATTGTCTACAAACCAGGGTAATGTGATCAAGGCATAGTGGAAAAAGGAACATTCGTCAATATGCTTATTCTCAGTAAGGTAGTCCAACTCATCAATATAGATTCCAAATTAATTTGGGGAGAGGGCACATCCCTGCGTTAATTCAATGGTTCTCCTGATATAGTCTGGACTCTGAATGTCCTTAAACTGTGTGAAGCCAATCTATATTTATCTCATTAAACCTCATTATAGCAACAATGAAAGGCTCAGATATGTCAGTATTTCACAATCTCTAAAATAAAAAAAATGTCTTAAAAGTACAGTTGAAGGGCCTTACAAATGCCCACACGCAACACAAAACTTTTGAGGATTGCTGCCTAACTTCTTCATTAACAGCCTAAAGTGTAAAGATGGGATTGATTTTCTAGTAGTCTCTTCTCAATATGGGAGGTTTGCTTATACTGATGATGCTCTTGTTCTTGTAGCTCGCATTCTTATTATAAGGACATCCACAAGGTCCAGTTTGGGAGATGACTATCATCGACCAAGGAGATGAAATCGCATTCTTATTATAAGTTGTCCCCCAGTGGAACTTAACAGCACACAATTGGTTTGCTGGTCTTTGCTAACAGCACACAATTGGTTTGCTGGTTTGCTGGTCTTTGCTAACATCTTTGAATCCCATTTCAGTCTTTTTTTAAAGTTCCATAGCTCTCTGGTAATCTCCTACTTCAAGAGACTCGTAGCGGGCACTCTGTTTTACAAGTTCTACTACAGAAACTGCTCTTTCAGCCATCTCTGTCTTCCATTTGATATAGAATGCCCGCAATCCCTGCATTGTCACCAAAAGAATGGGTACAAGCAACAGATCAGAATAAAAAATTACGGACAAAGATATTGAAACAAAAGCTTAAAATAATGTTTGAAAGATGTTAAATATATTGACAACATATGCTCACAAGTCACAACTCCCTCATGTTCTGCTGCTAATCTCTTAAAATTGAAAGTGCGTTTAAAACATTTAAAACACACAACTAGAACAATGCTGCTAATCATCCTATGCTGCCTATACTCATTCAAGGGGAAGCATCCTCGTTCATGTTGATTCAGAAGGAAAATGTCAAATGGAAAGAGAGCAGAGAGAACCATTATTCTCTCGATTCTTAGTTTTAAACTAGAGCATCCTGACATTGGTGTTTAACCATGAAACCTGTATCCTAATGTGCACAATTATGAAGCCATACTGTAATTCATATATTAGACCTACTTAATCTGATGCTTTAATTTCTTATATATAATTTAAATCTGTTTGGTTGTAGTTTTGTGTCATTTCATTTCATATGGTTTCTGCACCATAATGTTCATTTTGGCCATACAGGGGAGCTATCACAGCTGGCAAATATCATTCTAGATATACTCTCTCAGCTTCAAACATTATACAAAGAGCATAGTGTGAAGGAAAGGGGTTGGTTATCAAGAGAATATCATTTTGTAGGCCTGTATGATTATATTTGTGTGAGTTTATAGATCAATCTATATCACTTTTCTAGCTTCAGGTTTCAATAGTGCATTTAAGAGTTAGAGGACACCACCCTTCTGAATTCAGTAAATTCTAGATAAAGAATGGTGTTAATAACTATTGACTGTGAAAGAGATGGTTGATGCTTTACCAAACCCATTTGCTGCCTTCCTATCACGGCATTTTACTTAAGTTGTAGGCTATCTTACAAGGTAGGAAATTGTACAGTCTATAACAAATAATATAACTTTAAAGGAAGAGATTCCCCTAGAAATGTTGTGGGTTTGGAAGCTATGAAAATGGAGTCTGTTTGCACGCTGTTCAATGCACTTATAGGCCTGGGAGTGAGCCTGTTTTGGGTTTAAACAGGCTGCTAAAGGGGCCACCGGAAGCAGCCCTAAAGGCAATCCACAGTCCACAAGGGACTGTAAAAAGGCAAGACCGAGCCCTACAGAGGCTGGTTGAGGAGGTAAAGGGGATGTCTGAGGTAGGATGAGGGCAATATGGCAATGGTTAATCACATTCATCCTTATGATTCAAATTTGAACTCCAATATATAAACAGTGAACATTAGCATTTCTTTCCCAAGATACATGATGGGAGAATGCAAAACAGAGGAGTTTAATTAATGACCTTAGGACCACTCTGAATCTTACAATGGGCCAATTGGAGCTTGAGTTCTGTCATTTCCCCTTCTTCAAAATTATTACATCTCAAAATCTAAGTGAAAATCATTAACACTGGATGGTAAGGATAAAATTAGAGATTATTATTTTCACCATGATCTAATGTATAGAAATAAAGTTCTCTATACATCCCAAGAAAATATCTGACTGATAGTAGCTTTAACAGGCATACACAGATAACAAGTAAAATTACATTTTATTTTCCACAGCATTGCAGATGGTGCTTGAGCAGTTACTGCCTATTTGTGTATTGACTATAGCTTTCTCTAGGCATGTATCTATGGCTCTTTCAATATTTGTAATCTGAAGCAGTTAATGAAATGTGTCTATATTTTCTGCAAAGTTGGAAATGCCATGGACACACCTTGACCTGACAAATCCTTCCACTGTGATGTAATTGTTTTTATTTGAGTGAAGAACTGTACACCAGCTTTTCCTGGAAGAAGTATAACAAATATTTTCCATATAAAAAAAATCAATTTTTTTTGTGAAAACCAAAAACTAGCAAGTATATTAGAAGAAACAATAGTACACAAGGGCTAATTTCATCTATTTGTGAGTATATTCTGATTTACTAATTCGGCATCTTATAAACAGACCACATTGCTTCACAGTTGTCTAGGAAACAGACTACTCTGAATATTCCATGCTACTCAAAGAATATTGGTGTATCTTACCATAAAAGTTGAGGTCGCCTCCAAATGATGCCTTTGAACCCGTGAATGAGAAAAAGAGCAATGGAACTGGTATTGGTATATTAATGCCAACCTTTGAGAATTGTTCAACAAAGATAAGTTCAATTATAATTTATTCTTATGGCAATTAAAACATTTTACTCATATTTTGATAACTTCAAATTCATCACTCACCTGGCCTGCTTCAATCTCATGTTGAAATTTTCTTGCAGCTGCACCTGATGTTGTGAATATAGCAATTCCATTGCCATATCTGAAGCATCCATCCAAACAGATTGGCTAATTCTAAGTCTTGAAAGCAATGAATGTCTCAGAATTACAGATTTTGAAGTTTACTACAAAGTCGGCTAATCCTCTGTTTCCAGGAAAAAAAGATATTGGGTGCAAGCAAAATACTGGTTTTGGTTCACAATATCAATGGCCTCCTCCAAGCTCCCAGCCTGTAAATTACCATAGAAACAGTAAATAAGAAAAATTCCTAATATGGACAAAAATTAAGAAATAAGAATTTAATTAAAACAAAACTACCAAAACCATACCTCCATACAGAGTAGGACAGGCCCGAAAATTTCTTCCTGCACATAACCAGGAAAACAATGAAGCAATTTTTTATGTTAGGAAGCTTACTCTGTGTATAAGCTAAAAATGCGTTAGAAGAATATTTTATGGTATCTCACCTTGTAACACTCCATATCACTAGTTACATCAGATAGAATAGTAGGACCGATAAAGTTTTCTTCCTTGTAATTAGGGACCTGTAGACATCTTAAGCAATGGCATGATAACTATTTATTAACTGAGCCATCACAAAAATACAGGGCAAGAGTCATCTATGGAGAGTGTCTGAAATTGCAGAGGAAATAGTCACCATTTATTGGTGAGTTGTGAGAGCCTTGTAGTGGTTACTTGTTGAGGAAGGGCATAATCTCAGTAGTCTTCTCATTTTTTTTATATACAAGCTGTTACAGGATTTCATGGACTGAGTTGTGGCCACATAGGAAGATACCCTGCTGCCATCATTTCTAGAAATCGTGGGTACCATCCTCTCAGTGTTTTGACTGTCATACTGTGTTAATTTATTGGGATGAAGTTTCTTTCCAGCTAGGCATGATCATTGGGTATGAAGACTATATATTGAGGAGAAATTGTGGTCCTGTGAACCAAAAAGAAGTTCTGCCCTACAAACTCAGTCACTTAAGTGTTCAGCATAGCCATTAATTTGCTACGTTCAGGAAATGACCAGGTTTGAGGGTTAATTAAAAGTCTGATTATGTTTTGTTACTGTTGATAAATATCACTGTATTCTCACTTTACAATGATGGCCATTTTTGGTAATGAATCCTTGCAATAAGCAATAGACCATGCTTACTTGCACAATGATGTGTAGCCTCGTGTTTTTGACCATCAATTAGGATCCTATACATCTCAGGCACTGACTGCTCCAACAAAGATAGCAGTTTCCATCCTGACCCTCTGTTTTTGAGTTCAAAAGAAGTAGAGTGAGAATTCTTGGCCCCATCTTGTACATTGTCAAAGCTTACTTCGTGTAGTGACCCAATAATACTGGTACCCAATCTTGGAATATGTACTCTGCTCTCGAGATTACAATAATTAAGAGAACAAATTCTGATAAATATGAGAAATAAGCAATAGACAACTATTAATATGAAAAAATGTATTCTCATCAAAGAACTCACCTGCCTTAGTAGGCCCAGCAACAACTAGCATAGAAGACTCCGTGTGGAACCTCGTGATGCAGGGTCATCCCACTATCTCCTCTCAACCGCAGTGGTGGTTGATCCAGTATGTTCCAAAGGGACACACCATCAATTCAGTTTCAGTTTTTGCATTAACTGGTTGAATGCCAATCTTCTTTTTGGTGTATATATATCAAGATCAGCATAAGTATATCAAAAACCTGAAGGCATGGTAAATACGTTGATGATTGTAGTGCTAAAAACATTTTAAACTAGACTCACACAATAAAATGACTATGCTATGCTCTCCAAATCTAGCATGGGTATACATTCATATGGGGAATTTTTATTGGATACCCTATACTTATATATGATTTTATGAGGGTCATGTTCTCTTTTATCTTCCTTCTCCATATTTAACTGGCTCAATAATTCCTCTACATACTGCAAAGCATTCAAGGATATCACTTGGAAAGGCCCCACATATTTTGGTTGAGGGAAATTTATATGTTGTTAAAATACTTGAAATGCATTTCATATTAAATAAATATTTTCTTGATGTAATATGATGCTAGCATTCTCATGGTCAGGAATGTTGGGAGCTTGTATGGATCCTCCTCAAACCCATAAATCCCGATGACTGTGTGATATTTTTATCAAAACCAATCTCCTACTCTGGTATCAGGGCTCAACTGTAGCAGGTCTTTAGATTCTTACAACATCATGGGTGGGTTATTACCATATATCATCATGTTTGCTATCTTCATCACTCTATCAGTGAACTCTTTGTAATTTGAATTTTCTGGTTTTCTAAGGAATAGGTTATTGCAATTGTAGACAGGGATTTGATTCCTAGATTCATCAACTATGTTAAGGTCCATACACTTGAAATAATCATAATTTTTTGTATATAAACATAAAGAAAAAATAACATGAGTATCTGAACAAATCTAAGGAGGGAAGCTCCTCCAACTGATCATGAATGCCTTGGGCCAAGAAGTTGCAGGTGCCAAATTTTAGAGGTCTAGCTCTAGGTTCAAGGTTAGGTGTGGAAAAAAACCCAATATAGTGTCATATACATTGCTATCATCGCCATACCCTAAAATGGCAAATATAATAGAAATAAATTTCTTGGAGGTGTGTTAAAACACCACAGTTCTGTAAAGAGGAGGAGAATCAAGAATTTCAATCCTTGGTTCTAAGTGCTTGGAAAAAACAATATTTTATCTGAGGGATTCAAGGTTTAATAAGAAATAACCATGATTTTTTAATCTATGGATTTCATGGCTAGGAAGTTAGGGATACATACTATCTTCTTCAAGGTTTCAACGTTAATATTCCAGAGGGTCTTAGACGTATCGAAAGATAGGATTTCCCTCTTTCTAGGGGAGTATTGGGATGATCACCATAGCAAATATTTAGGGAAGTATATAGTTTTGGGACAGATTGACCCAGCTAGGTGTGAATCCCATAAGTAACAGGGATCCTAATCTACAATGGCTAGGGCCCGAGCCTCTCAAATGGTAGCAAAAACGTCCAAAGGGATGGCCCCATCTATAAATATCTAAGTAGATTATATCTCATGAAGTAATCTCCAAGTAACAAGGGTTGTCCACTAATCAACATCCAAGGAATCTCTCTTCACAAGAATATTCCCACAAGGCA